>CM034473.1:15209433-15529585 GCA_019925255.1 Litchi chinensis | reverse complement strand
AGACAAAGCTTTAGAAATCACCTTCTGAAACTCTTACATTTCATGTAGTCTGTTTTGCTTTCAAATAACCAATCAATATCCACCAATGCACAATTAATAACACTTTTTTTTTTTTAACCATTTTCTATATAAACTCTTTAAAAACAATAAATCGTTCATAATCGAATCCTATGACATTAACACTATATTACAATTCACATAGATCTCATCCAATTATCTCAAAGTTCAAATCTAATGTTTCATAAATCAATTTGAAACCTAATAAACATGAATTTTCTCAAACAAATATGTAAACATCGTACTTCCACTACGTAACTCTGATATTCAATAAAAATACTTTTACTCACACTATTAATAACACCATAAAACAATTATATAACCTTACACACATTCAAGAGTCAATATGAAACCTTATTCTATACCCGAGAGTTTTAATCATTTAAAAACTTCAAGTCATAAATATTCAAAGAGATCGTATATAATTAATATCATCATCAAAAAATTATAAATCATAAATATCCACTAGTTACAAATTCAAATATATCGAAATCAATTCTCATTGAAAGCTACTTTAGTCCTAATTCACTATTGGAGACTAATAATAAATAATTCACGTTATCATCTCTTTTAATATGACAATTCTTCATAATTATAATAAAATATTTATCAAAATTTCCTTGGAACTTTACTATTCTTTTCACCCAAATGAATATAAAATAATCAATCAAATTAAACCACAAGAAACCTAGAGTAACGAATATTCAATAATAAAATCAATATATTAACTCTAATACAGATGAAGATCTATATCAAATTTGTCATCAATAAAAATAAACTTCCACCAAAAAATATTTTTAACCATTAATCTTGATTTAAATCTATCGAAATTATAAATAGGTCATAACCTTGTATAAATCCATAAATAACCTTATAATAACAAATAGATTCAAAATTAGAACTTATAAGCAAAATATTAGAGAACGATTAACATTTAACTTTCAAAACCTTTGCAAGGAAGGCTTGAATCCTTAAATTCCATTTGTATTTAAAAAATAGGGAATTATGTCCACATATAACAACTTAATCTCATCTTATCATATCTATCAATCAAAAGGTTATTTAAACATCAAGGACTTGAATCGCATAGGATATCTACCTCACTTACATACTATCCTAACGAATGATTCCATAAATTTTTATGCTTCATAATGTCAATATTTCCAAACTCCACAACTTGTGCTAAATAGTAATCAAACAAAATAACACCATATTTATTTAATTGATCAAAACATAAGATCATATTATCTAAACACATCAAAACTCAATCACCAAATATCCATATCAACTCTTAATCCAAAAATAATTCAAATGTAATGAACAACCACAAATTCTGTGCACAATCACTAATTACCCCATCAATATATTTATCACTAAGACACACACACAGTCCAATAAATGTTATTCAAATGCTCAGAATGCTAAACAGTATGATAACTCTCTTATAATAATCATATCATGAATATATCTCATTTCTATGTCAAAATCAATTCAGCTTAATATATCAATACTAAACTGTAAATGCTAATCCATATCTTTCACAGGTTTCGTGTGAGATTGACCATAATGATGCATGATTTATAAAACTATAACTTGATCTTTAATTAAATGAAAACCGAATGTTTGTGACAAGAAACCATGGCTTTAATATCAAGTTGATAAGACCCATCCCGACTTTTATCTCAAGTCTAAGAGAATCATGTGAAAACTGGGGTCCTTCTTATTGAAATCTAGAATTTTTAAAATCCTTTGGGAGCATTATCATAAATCTCGTGGTTGTTTTATAAATATAAATTGAAGAAATCGAAAATATATACATTTCTCGTGTTGGACGTTTGAAGTGAATAATAAAAATATTTTAAAAATATCTAGAAAGATATTTCATCTATAAAAGTATTCTTAAAACATATTTAAGAAATATAGTTAATTAAAAACAATATAAATTTATGCAAAAATATTTCTACTTAAAAATAATCATATTGCATTTTATCATCACCATGTGGTATTTTCCACGATATGCAATAATCTACCCAAACTTGCGCTAGATACACGAAAAAATTGGTTTTATAAAAGAGTGAGCACTAATGCCAAATGGGTGGATATAATTTTTCTAAAAAGATTTCTGAAAGAAACATAACATATTTGTAGATATAATAAATAATTCTCAATGATTTATACACAATCATATATGAAAATAAATTGGATTTAAATCTCATGTAGTAGTGAAATTGTAAATTTTTATATAAATCATCTTTATAACTTTATAATATATAATTTGAAAATTTATAATCTGTAATTTTTTTTTTGGAATCTTGTTTCTATAAATCTAGTGTTCTGTATATTTCTTTCTTTATTAATAATATTTGTAATATGAAAATATACACCAACTAATACTCTGAGAAACTGTCATACGTGGTAGAACTACTTCACACACATGCAAAACGAGAAATAATATCTGTCATACGCGTGTTGGACGACTCAATAACTCTCTTGACAATTTAATGACTCTCTTGACATCTATCATACACGTGTTGGACGAATCTAGAATTTACACATGTATAGCCTGTTTGACCATTAGAGGAGAGGGACAACCTTGATGCTCCCGAAAACCCTCAAAGTTCTTTTCAGCACTAAGTTTCATTGTTGTTTGCTGTGCGATATTAGCACTAGCACTTTCACTGGAGATATACATTTGCTGAAAGTCGACTTGCTAGTTTAGTCAAATTTTAGGGCCATTGTTAGGAAATTGGCCAAAATAAAAGTGGTGCCAATCTCATATTGAAAACAGACAAAGGAAGAATAGATTTTAGGGATATTTGTAAAAACCCCCCTGAAAAATAAAATAATAGGAAAATACCTCCACTTTTTAAAATATTAGGTAAACTACCCCCCACTTTTTAAAATATTAGGTAAACTACCCCCTACCGTTAAAATCCGTACAAACCGTTAGAGATTTCCATCCACAATTATTTAAAAGTCCAAAATACCCTCAGTTTGGGGGGGTATTTTCCAATTATTTTGCTTTTCAGGGGGGTTTTTTTATAATATTTTTCTCATCAACTTATCAAAATTGAGGGCATTTTGGACTTTTAACAATTGTGGATGGAATGTCTAACGGTTTGTACGGATTTTAACGGTGGGGGTAGTTTACCTAATATTTTAAAAAGTGGGGGTATTTTCTTATTATTTTGATTTTCAGGGGGGTTTTTACAAATATCCCTAGATTTTAAAGGCTATAAAAGGAGTCCAATGTCTTGGTTTCAAATTATCCCAATCAAATACACTTTAAATATTGTATTCGATTCTAGTTAAAATTCATTTCGTGTTTCTCTTATTTTAGAGTAGGTGTGAGTCTGTGTATGCTTTGGAGGGTGTGAATGCATTGAGATCGTAGATTGTGAGAGAATAGTTTATATGATTGTACAGAGTCCGGGTGTATCAGGATCATGGATTGTGAGAGAATAGTCCGTGTAATTGTAACAATTTTTCATATAGTGAATTTCTCTCTTAGAGTCATGGTTTTTCTTTCATTTAGAGTTTTTCACGTAAATTGTTTATGATGTAATTGTTTTTTATTTTAAGGAAAATTGCACAAACCTCCGAGGTTTGATGAAATTACACAAATCAATGTTTGAGAAATCATGGATTGTGTAAGAGAATAGTCCAAAAGTGTAATTGTAACCAATTTTTCATATAATTAATTCATCAATTTCTTACTAATCACTTATTCATCCTCACCAGTTGTTCATCATCAACATAAATTTTTCTAACATCCGTCTTTAATCATCCTCATAACCCTAATCTTTAACCAAAAAAAAAAACCCACGCAACCCACATTTTCTCACCAACCAGACACTATCCAACATCCACAGAATCTAATTGAAAATTCACAAGAAAATTCAAAACAAATATTCAAAAAACTCAAAGGGAATTCAATCATACCCACAAGGAAATTCAACAACAATAACAAAAAAGGAAATTGGAAAATAAAAAAAAAGCATTAGGTCTCCACCGGTGGGAGACTCGATTTCGGGTCTCCATCGTTGAGACCCAGAACCAATTGTGGAGACCCGAAACCAGGCCTCCATTGTTGGAGACCCACCTGAGTCGATGGAGGCCTCAGCTGAGTCTCCATCGAGACCGAGACCCAACCGATCTCCATTTTCGTGTTGCTTTCGTCGGAACTCTGAAGAAGTCGAGAAGAAGAAGAAGATAAGAGAGAGGGTTGAGGCGAGCAGAGAGATGGGTGAGGCATGAAAAGAGAGAGAAAAGAGAGAGAGAGAGAGAGAGAGCTGAGTGAGAGGACTTTTGAATTTTATTTTTATTTTTTCTAGATATTTTATATATCATTAATGTTATTTGACAATTTTACCTCTACCCCATACCACTCAACGTCTGTTCATTAACGATAAGTTAGTAACAGAGAGGTTTGTGTTGAGTTTCAGAAACCTCAGGAGAAGGCAGTGCGAGTTTTTCAAATATCGTCATATTTGTGTAATTTCACTAAACCTCAAGGGAGGTTTGTGCAAGTTTCCCCTTATTTTATTTCACTCAGGAGGTAGGGTTTTATGGGAGGTATTGGGAGAGAAATTTTTTCCCGACATGCATCTCCTTTCAAATGGGAAGCAATCTATTTGAAGGCAGATCATGAATCGTTATACGCACAAGGTAAGGGGCAAGCCTGGATTAATCTGTACTCAATTGAGATCGCACTGATATTAGCTTCTCCGACTAAGGTACTAGTAAAATTATGCGGGATAAGTGCAAATAGGGATCCAGTAGAGAAGCCTCCACCGTTAACATGAAAAACAAGAGGAAGTTTATGCAGTGTCTTTGGGGTGATAAAGTCTGGCGGATAGACTTAATTCAGCTGAATATACAATGTCTTTGAATAGAATATTACTGGTTTAAGTGCTCATTGAACTCTCAAAGCGGCTACGATGTGATAGTTTGGATGAAATTCACAGCAACTGAGAAAGAGAGGAAGGAACAGAGAATGATTGAAGAGAGCATGCGATGCATCTTCTCTTCTCTCTCACGAGTTTTCTGGTTTATTTCCACTTATCTGCTGCTACATGCCGTTCATAATCTTTGTGTTTGCTTCTACATACATACATACATACATACATACATATATATATAACAGCGGCTTCCTTGATCTCCCAATTTAATATAATATATCTAAGCCACCGTCTCTCGCTTTCTTTATTCGCAATATCGATTTCCTTCTAATTCATGCAAAGTATGATCACCTATCAACACGTGTCTCTACGTTCTTTTTTTTAAAAAAAAAATCCTCTAACTAGCCTCGTGTCTACTCTATTTCTCTTTTGGCCCATCTCAATTTCACTTCTGCGACTTGCTTTTCATTGTTTATCCTATTCAAATTATCATGCTTCACCAGACAAAGCTTGACCTGTCATCCCCTCTCTATTCTTATATTAGGAATTTCTCACCAATCACCTTTCTTATTTAGCCACATAACTTGTTTGTTCTTATCCCAAATTGACCATGTTGTGCTTCTTTTGTTTGATTGCTTTCCTTGTCAAATATGTCTTTACTTCACACGTTGGACCACTCTCTCTTTCCTTGACATGCACGCCACTCAAAATGCATCTTTCCACACACAATTACCCCCTAAATTATGTTATAAAATCGCAACAAAACTAGATATGATCACAACATGACCTCTCCTTTCTAGTCTATAACAAACTTCCATAATATCACTCCACGCCCACTCCCTCAATTTCCGAGTATAGTACCAACCCTTTTCTCTGTGTATTCATTCTTAGAGAAACAAAAAACAGAGAGAAAAAATCTTGTGCCCGGTGCAACCAATTTGGCCCAGCTTGAACAAGCAAATTTCCACAATTCCTCGGTTCCTTCTCCCCCATGTTCGGATCATTTGTCTCACTTGCAATAATTTAGCTTTCCAAGGAAAAGTGGATTCACATATAAAATCAAATAATCCATAACTTTAATATCCACTAGGTTCTGTTCCTGCCATGTTTCATGGCCCATTGGTGTACGATATTCGCACCAGCATTGGACCAAGAAACAAAAGCTGGTTGGAAATCGGCACAGCATTTGGACATGTCAGGGGCTAGTGGATTGAAATGTAAAGTAAGAGTAAAATCAATTTATGTAATTAAAAAAAAAAAAACTGAAGGATAGATATGTAAGTTGAGTTATGTTAGGCTTTCAAAAATTTTATCAAAATTCATATCTTAAATGATATAGCATGTAAGTTGTTAAAATTCTATTAATTGTCACATTATTTCATGATTTTCAAGATTTTGATAGCATCCAAATGATATGACATGAATTTCGATAAATTTTTTAAGAAGTGTAACATTACCGATGTTATAATGGTTTTTTAGATGTTTTATTTATGGCAGTGTTTCCTAATTAACACAACTGGGAACATGCCCCAATCAACATGAAAGAATTTATAAAGAGGAAACTTAATTCCAATCAGGCCTGTGTATATTTGGCCTAAGACGAACTTTTAGTGTGCAATTAATCGTCTGATGGAATTAATGAAAGCAACAACCATGTAGCGTAAGTTTCATAAAAAAAAAAAAAAAAAAAAAAAGGAAGAAAGAAAGAAAAGAAAAAGAAAACAACTCTGTTGCGTAGAATAGTAGAATTTCGAGAAGTGGGATTGAAATGGTAGAATGCATGATGGTCTCCTTGAAAATCAATAACTTCCTAATAACCACTCCACAAACTTTCCCTCAGCATCTGAGCGTAGTACCATCCCCTTTCGCTTAGTTGAAATTCATCATTTTCAAACATAAAAACCTGAAGCCTAGGGAATGCCATCCAAGCCAGGTTAGGATCTTTGGTTGGATTTAACCATGCGTCATCAATCCCACTTGAATTAGGACAAGGTCTTTTTTAAGCATCCACTATACATTTATTACAATTTGGAGTCTCCCTAGGAGGTTCTTTGATGCTTTCTTTGATTTGAATCCTTATTATTGGCATGGTTTCCTTTCTTCTAGGTTGTCTGTTGGAGAGCTTGTCTCTCTTTGGACATGCTTCAAACTCATCCAAATTGGATATTGTAACTAAGTGCCCTGTCCCTTTAGTTAAAATGGTGGGTCATTTGGCCCTTGAAACCATTTGAATTGTTGAAGGTTGAAGCAAGCATGTCAATTTGATTTGCCTTACAATAAATATGAAACTAATACGAACTTGCTTTTGTTCAGGGATGTGTAGTTAATAAATTGTGGCAACTTTGTTGGGTAAGTGTGGATCACCACATTCTGCCTTTCTATTTAAAGGCTCATGAGTCCTGACTGGTTTATAAATTTTGTGTTTTGGATTGTATAACTGAAAGGAAGATTCATTAATTAGCAGTCGAAATTTATGTCTAAATGAAAAATCATCTCAATTATTATTATTATTATTATTACTTTGTGATTGAGATCATCTCGTACGTGGTGTTTGGTTAGGAGACCACATATCATTGGGGAAATTTGCCACTACATTTGGTGGCCTGCTGAGCATCGAACTCGACACACACAAACATTCCAGGTGTAATTGCTACAATCGAGACAACCCACCACATTTAAAATCATTTCAACTTGTAATCATATCAACTATTTATAAATTATAAGATAATGTGATAATTAATAGGATCTTAACAACTCATATGTCATATTATTTGGATAAAATTTTTGAAAAACCTAGTATTACTCTAATATTAAATGTATATAATTATTATTTTCATTTAAATTGTATATGAAAAATTAAAATTTTTCTTAATTTTTTATTTAATAGTCTATTCACTAAATTAAATAATAACTTGCTTTTTCATTTAAATTAGATTTTTTTTTTAAAGAATTTTGATTGTATAAAAGGAAAACATTAGTGAATAGTCAACTATAGATTGCCTTCCCTTTCTTTGAATTGTTCTAGATATTTCTTTGTTATAATTTTCTAAACTCTTATATTTTTGAGGGAAAATGAGATTTTTAATGAAATTATGGTTTTTTTTCCTCTAATTCTCAATTACGTTATAAAATCGCAACAAAATTAAATATGATCCCCACATGACCTCTCCTTTCTAACCTATGCCTGGTGCAACCAATCCGAGCCAGGTTGAAGAAGCAAATTTTCACAATTCCTCGACTCCTTCTCACCTATGCTCGTATCATTTGTCTCACTTGTAATAATTTGGCTTTCCAAAGAAAAGTGGATGCATATATAGAACAGAATCAAATAATCCATAACTTTAATGTCGACTAGGTTCTCTTCCTGCCATGTTTCATGGATCTCTGGTGTGCGATACTCGTACCAGCATCGGACCAAGAAACAAAAACTGATTGGAAATCAACACATGTCAGGGGCTAGTGGATTGAAACGTAAAGTGTAAAACCAATTTATGTAAAAATGAAACGGGAGGATAGATACGTATGTTATAATGATTCTTCATAAGTTTTATTCATGGCAGCATTGCCTAATTGACACAACTGGGAACATGCCCAATCAACATGGAAGAATTTATTTATTTATTATTATTTTTTAACATGGAAGCATTTATAAATAGTAAATTCCATCAAGCCAGTTTATATTTGGCCCGAGACAAACATTCGGTGTGCAATTAATCACTTGATGGAATTAATGAAAGCAACAACTCTGTTGCGTAGAATAATAGAATTTCGAGAAGTGAGATCGAAAAAATGGAATGCATGATGCTCTCCTTGGAAATCAATAAATTCCGCTTGAAGTAGGACAAGCTTTTCTCCAAGCATCCGTTACAAATTTATCACCTTTTGGAGTCTCCCCAGAAAGACATTTACTGCCCCAGAAAAGGGGATGATATAAAATCAAACCTGCAACACCATAACCCTCAATGTTCGTTTCAGTACCAAGTTTCATTGTCGTTTGGTGCGCGATATTAGCACCAGCACTTTCACCGGTGAAATGCACTTGCTGAAAATTGACGTGCTGGTTTAGCCAAACTTCGGGGCGATCTCCTTTCAAATGGGAAGCAACCCATTTAAGGGAAGCCCATGAATCGTCATTATACACAGAAGGGGCAAGTCTGGATTAATCTGTACTCAATTGAGATTGCACTGATGTTAGCTTCAGCGACTAAGGTACTGGTAAAATTATGCTGGGTAGGTGCAAATGGGGATCCAATATAGAAGCGTTCACCGTGAACGTGAAAAACCAGAGGAAGTTTCTGGTTTTTGGCACTTTCTTTAGGGAGATAAAGTCTGGTAGATAGATTTAATTCAGGTGCAAAGATAATGTCTTTGAATAGAATATTAATAGTTTCAATGGTCATTAAACTCTCAAAGTAGCTATGATGTGCTAGTTTGGAATTCGCAACAGAGATAACGGGGTGGATATGAATTTTGAGAGAGAGAGAGAAAGAGAGAGAGAGAGAGGAACAGAGAATAATTGAAGAGAGTATGTGATGCATATTCAAAGTTGTTGAGACGATCTTTAGCATAATTAATAATTTTGTTGTGCTGATTTGATACATACATATGCACATACATATATACATACATGTACATACATACATATACATATACATGTTGTCAATGGATTCCTAAAATCAAGAAATTTAATTAATTTAATGTAGAGTATTAAGAGTTTAATGCATCAAGATATTAATTCCTAAAATAAATGAATTTAATGTAATATATTTATTATATACAAAATCAGAAAACTCAATAATTCTATGTTTTGAGCCTTTTGGTAGTGGAGAAAATTGAGGACACATATATTGCATATGAGGAAATTATGATTCTTTTAAGGTCATATGATGTATTATTAAAAAAGAAACCAATTAATGGTAATTAATGAGGAGTGCCTTGAGGTGCCTATATGAAGGTCATTTCTCTCATTGTTTTATGTATCTCAAAATTGAGAGAAAAAAAGTGGTGTAACTCTATGAGGGAAAAATAGAATTTTCTTGAGTATTAAAGAATTGTTATTGTCTCAAGTGTAATTGAAATCTGAGTTGTAAGAACTTAAGTGTTTGTAAACAATTGTTGTTATTCTTCTCCCTACAACGAAGTTGTTTCATGGACACAACCTATTTGGGGTGAACAATATAAATTTTGTGTGTTGTTTTATTTGTTTTTATTTTATTATTATTTATGTATTATTTTATCGTTTAATTAATCTAGTGTTTTGAAAAGTTTATTACCTAACAATTAATATCAAAGCTTGGTTCTATTGTGTTCTAGGAGTTTAGTAGTAGCCTAAGAAAGTTTTGTCTAAGAAAATTGGATTTTAAGTGGAACCATTGTGACCCTTGTAGTCTTTCATGGGAACTTTCTTATCAGTTTAAAGCATGGGGTGGAATTTATTTATTTTTTATTTTTATTTTTTAACAATCTTGCAAAAGTCCAAAAGAAGTTGAATTTGAGTGAGAGTGATGATAGCAGATGAAAGAGAGAACATAAGTTCAGCGATGAAGGTTTTAGCTTTTGGAAGAGGGAGATCAAAAATTATCTATAATAGAAGGACATACATTTGCCTTTCTTGGGGAACAAGCCAATAGATACGAAGGATGAAGATTGGACTCTGTTGGACAGGCAAGCACTTGGTGTTATCCAGTTGACGTTATTTCGTAATATCACTTTCAACATAGTGAAAGAGAAGACCACAATAGGTCTTATAACGACTCTCTCCAATATGTATGAGAAGTCAGTTGCTTCAAATAAAGTGAACTTGACGTTCCCTTAAGTGTTGATTTGAGTCTTGAAAATAATAAGGCTTGATTTCTCTTCATGAATAAATAGAAAGATAAAATTTATAACTTGTTATGAATATATTATTTATTAGAAAATCAATGATACTTATAAAAAAAAGATATAATTAGAGAGGTATAACGGATATTAATAATTTAGCTCTAATTATGAACTACTTGTGGAGGATCGAATCATGTACAGTCATTAGATCGATGGACATTGAAGAATTCAGATTGTGTAAAACATCTATAATTTTGAGAGTGTAACTTTGGGTTTTTAATGAAGTAACTCTAAGATTAATAATAGTGAATTATTTAGTTAAAGAGTTCTAATTAATAATTTTGATGTTATTAGAGCTCAAAATTATATGTCCATCTGATTCCTTTGTTAGCTCGTACTCATTATAAGAAATGACAAAATAAGAATATAATTGGAGTGCCCAATTTATGTGTTACGAATGTAACACCATTACGTTCACTTAATATATTAATAATATTGATTATTTAAATTAATGATTATTTAATTAATAATTAATAATTATAAATTATTTTATTATATATCTGTAAAGGTTATGAATTTAAATCCACGTGATTACATAAAATAATTAATTATTTTGAATCATTTAATTTAATAGTCATGGAATTTGAAAATGTCAAAGTCAATTAATGAAGATTCATAATCTTCCATTAATTATGAATTACATATTCATAATTAATGGAAGATTATGAATCTTCATTAATTTGGAAATTGAATATCTAATTATGAATTAGATTTTCTAATTAGAAAAAGGATCATTTAATTATGAATTAGATTTTTCAATTTGGAAATAGATAATCTAATTATGAATTAGATTTTCTAAATTGGAAATTAATTATTCTAATTAATGAGAAAATATATTTTCATGTCAAATTAGAAAACCCTAAATTGATTAATACAAAAAGATGTTTTACATTGAAAATCAATTGATCAATTTTTTTACTTGATCCATATTTTTCCTCACGGTAGATGCATATCAAAAAAAAAAAAAAAAAAGAAAACCAAAAACCCCAGAAAAGTTCTAACTTGGTCGCACATCATCAATCAACAAGGGGGGGGGGGGGGGGGGGGGGGGGGTCAGTCGAAGGCTTATTAGTTATGTAGCCTTCATTGTTTTCCTTTTGTTAGATGATTTATTTTGTCAAAAGAAAAATGAACAATTCATTCAAAATCGTGCTCATACATGATTTATTGATGAAAAGTCATAACAAGGAAGATCAAGTGATAAAAAATCTACAAATAAAAAAAAGATTAAATCAATCTTTATGCAATGTAAGATTCGACTTTATTAATTTAAAATTATTTAATTATCATTACTAGCATCGATCAAATACTTTTGTTATGAAAAATTCTAAAATCCACATTTTCACATAATCTTAAATCAATTTTTCTCTCCCCAGTCTTCAGCGAATTCTCATTGGAAAATTTGAAATGGACATCTAAAAGAGTGCTTGCTAGTTTAGCACTCTACATGTTGAATTTTGAGAGTCCTTTGTTGACATACTTGGCCTATGACATCAAAGTTTCTGTCGCTTTTTCTCTTGTAATTTTCGTTCAAAAGATTTGTTTTGCAGCACCAAAATTTTTCATTACAACTGTTTTGACAATTCTCGCTTTAAGTTATTTATCTCTTGCATATTAGAACCTGTAATGAACACAACATCTACATACAAAAACAAAATGATAAAGCTACAACTTCACATAACAACAATGATATGCTTGACATCTTAAACTTGTATAAAGCTATATGATATAAGAATTTTTTTAGGTGGGAATAGAGCTACCCATTAGAAAAATAGTTGATAAGTTTGGTTCTATTGAGTCGGGTCTAGTTTACATGTTGGATGGCTGTAATCTATAATCTTACAGTTACCCAAAATATTATAGTAAAAATATATATATATTAATTAATTTAATTTAAATTGTATAGGAAAAATTCAAAATTTTCTTTATTTTTTATTTAACAGTTTATCCACTAAATTAAATAATAACTCGCATATTTATTTAAATTGCAATTTTTTTTTCAAGAATTTCGATTTTATAAAAGGAAAACATTATTGAACAGTCGAGTATAGATTGCCTTCCCCTTCTTTTAATTGTTCTGGATATTTCTTTGTTGTGATTTTCTAAACTCTTATACTTTTTAGGGAAAGTGAGACTTTTAATGAAAATATGGTTTTTTCCTGTAATTCTTAATTATGTTATAAAATTGCAACAAAATTAAATATGATCACAGCATGACCTCTCCTTTCTAATCTATAACAAACTTCCATAATCACTCCACGCCAACTCCCTCAATTTTCGAGTATAGTACCGACCCTTTTCTTTGTTTATTCATTCTTAGAAAAAGAAATTAATAAAGAAAGAAGCAAAATCCTGTGCCTGGTGCAACCAATCCGGGCCAGGTTGAATAAGCAAATTTCCACAATTCCTTGACTCCTCTCTTATGCTCGTATCATTTGTCTCGCTTGTAATAATTTGGCTTTCCAAATAAAAGTGAATGCATATATAGAATCAAATGATCCATAACATTAATGTCCACTAGGTTCTCTTCCTACCATGTTTCGCCCTTTGGTGTGCGATACTTGCACCATCACCAGACCAAGAAAGAAAAACTGGTTGGAACATTTCAGGGGGTAATGGATTGTAATATAAAGTAAGTGTAAAACCAATTTATGTAAAAATGAAACTGGAGGGTAGATAAGTATGTTACAATGTTTCTTCAGATGCATGTTATATTCATGACGGTATTGCTTAATTGACAGTTGACACAACTGGGAACATGCCCCAACCAACATGGAAGAATTTATTTATTTATAAGAGTAAATTCCAGTCAAGCCTACATATATTTGGCTTGAGAGAAATATTCAGCATTCAATTAATCACCTGATGGAATTAATGAAAGCAACAACTCTGTTGCGTAAAATGGTAGAATTTCGAGAAGCGAGATCGAAAAACTGGAATGCATGACGCTCTCCTTGAAAATCTATGACTTCCTGATAGCCGCTCCACCCACTTTCCCTCAGCTTCTGAGCGTAGTACCATCCCCTTTCTCTTAGTTGATATTCATCATTTTCAGACACAAAAACCTGAAGCCTAGGGAATGCCATCCGAGCCAGGTTAGGATCTTTGGCTGGATTTAACCAGGGATCATCAATTCCACTTGAAGTAGGACAAGCATCTCTCCATTTATCCGTTACTATTTTATTACCTTTTGGAGTCTCCCCAGAAAGACGTTCACTGCCCCAAAAAAGTGGATGATGTAAAATCAAACCTGCAACATGAAAACCCTCAATGTTCTTTTCAGTACTAAGTTTTATTACCGTTTGGTGTGCGATATTAGCACCAGCACTTTCACCGGAGATATACACTTGCTGAAAATCGACGTGCTGGTTCAGCCAAACTTCCGGGCCATCTCCTTTCAAATGGGAAGCAACCCATTGGAGGGCAGACCATGAATCGTTATACGCACAAGGTAAGGGGCAAGTCTGGATTAATCTATACTCAATTGAGATCGCACTGATGTTAGCTTCAGCGACTAAGGTACTAGTGAAATTGTGCCAGATCGGTGCAAATGCGGATCCAGAATTGAAGCCGCCACCGTGAACGTAAAAAACAAGAGGAAGTTTATGGTTTTCGGCGATGTGTTTGGGGAGATAAAGTCTGGCGGATAAGTTTAATTCAGGTGAATACTTTATGTCTTTGAATAGAATTCTATTAGTTTCAGTGCTCATTGAACTCTCAACGGGATGGATATTTATAGAGAAAGAGAGGAAGGAACAGAGAATAATTGAAGAGAGTATGTGATGCATATTCAAACCTGTTGAGATGACCTTCAACATACTTGATAATTTTGTTGTGCTGATTTGATACATAATCTCTTCTCTCTCACTGGTTTTTTGGTTTATTTCCACTCATCTGCTGCTGCCATTCATTATCTCTGTGTTTGTTTCTTTATATATGTGTATAACGGCTGCCTTTTTTTTTTTTTAGGTATAACAATTGTTTCCTTAATCTCTCAATTGCTAAAATCCTAATATCTTATGTCAATTGCTAAAAGCTAACATTTGGTATCCGAGCCTTAGGTTAAAGATTTATGATTTTCTATTAATTGTGTATATTGTGTGTTCTCTCTAAATTGTAAATTGGAATTATTGATGATGCCTATAATGCTTCCGCTTATGAATAATTCAAGGTGTTGTAGATGAAATATAATTAAATTCTTCATCTCATCTTAATTTCAATTTATGGATACATGTGAAATATATTAATCTGATTTCTTTATCTATATATTTTGTACTTGATGTTTAACATATTGTTATACACTGTAATATTTATGTTTAATAATATGTATTATAGATAAAGTATAGTTGTTAAATTATATTTTACATGTATTACACTATGAAAAAGTAAATTCACGTCATTGTAAATTCGCTAGTCACCAAAGTGGCCGAATTTTGGGATTTGTGAATTTTGAATTGTGTAATACAAAATTATATTCAATTGCCCATTAATGTTGATGCATAAATTAATAAATGACATTATGATTGTTATATGCATAATTAATGAAAGGGTATATTGAAAACCATTAATGATAAGATATTTTAGGATTACCCAAAGGTAAATCACTTTCTTATTATTGATGAATATGAGGATGGTAATTAAAATACTCAATTAGATTTGAATTGTATATCCAAAGATATCATATAATCTTATTAGAGTATATACAATTACCGATTTAATCTAAATTATCATGATATATCTTAGTATCACCCAAAGGAGAACTATGATATAAATTTATTGTTTTTAACATATATGTTTTTCATATTTTTAAAACTCAGCATATTAATTTAAAAGAGCATTTTTTTTTCTTCTCTTGAATCTTTGCAGCATCACTACCTGTCTCTCTTCATTTAATTGCTTCATCTGTTCCTAAGTTTAACGGATTAAATTTTTCTGATTGGAGTGAACAAGTTTCATTTCACTTAGGTGTATTGGATCTTGATGTTGCACTTCGAGAAGAGAAACCTTTCGATCTCACTGATAAAAGCAGTGAGGAAGAGAAATCTTTCCATAAAACTTGGGAAAGATCGAACAGATTAAGCCTTATGTTTATGCGAAGGACTATTGCAAACAACATTAAGGTCGCTCTTCCTATAAGTGAAAATGCTTAGGAATTTAAGAAATTTGTAGAGAAGCGTTTCAAAAGTGCTGATAAGTCTCTCTCTGGGACATTAATGACTAACTTGACCACTATGAAATTTGATGGATCACGTAGCATGCATGAGCACATTATTGAAATGACAAATATAGCAACAAGGCTAAGAACACTGGGAATGAACGTGGATGAGTCTTTTCTTGTACAATTTATTTTAAATTCTTTGCCTCCTCAATACGGGCCATTTCAGATTAATTATAACACTATTAATGATAAGTGGAATGTTAATCAATTGGCTAGTAAACTTGTTCAAGAGGAGACAAGACTTAAGCAACAAGAAACTCATATAGTTCATCATATTGATCAAGAAGTTGGAAAGAAATTTGGTAAGAAGGCTAGAAAAGGTAAAAAGAATAGACCAATAAAATCAAATGAGTCTTCTTTTTCTCAAATCCACAAGAAGGAACACAAAAATGATAAATGCCATTTTTGTAAAAAATCTGGGCATTTTGTAAAAGATTGCCTTAAACATAAAGCATGGTTTGAAAAGAAAGGTAAGTCTAGTGCTTTCGTATGTTTCGAATCAAATTTAACTGTAGTTCCTTATAACACTTGGTGGATTGATTCTGGTACAACCACTCATGTATCAAATACATTGCAGGGATTCCTTATGACCCAAACCACAAATCCAAATAAAGATTTTGTTTTGTGGGAAATCGAGTCAAAGCTCCAGTTGAAGCTGTTGGCACTTATCGTTTGATTTTGGATACTGGACATCATTTAGATTTGTTTCAAATTCTTTATGTACCTTCTGTTTCTAGAAATTTAATTTCTTTATCTAAACTTGATACTGCTGGTTTTAGCTTTAAATTTAAGAATGAAAGTTTTAGATTATTTAAAAATAATAGTTTTATTGGTTCTGGTATCCTACATAATGGTTTGTATAAATTGAAACTTGATAATCTTTTTGTTGAAACTCTACTAACTGTACATCATAATTTTGGTGTTAAACGTGGTATCGTAGATGAACGTTCAGCTTTTCTGTGGTATAAACCTTTGGGACATATTTCCAAAGAAAGATTAGAAAGATTAGTAAAATATGAAATTCTTCCAAATTTAGATTTTACTGATCTTAATGTGTGTGTGGATTGTATTAAAGGCAAACATATCAAACACACAAAGAAAGAAGCCACACGAAGTACACAACTTCTTGAAATTGTACACACTGATATATGTGGACCTTTTGATGCTCCATCTTTTAATGGAGAAAAATATTTTATCACCTTTATAGATGATTTTTCATGTTATGATTATGTTTATTTACTACATGATAAATCTCAAGCAATAAATGCCTTTGAGATCTATGTTAATGAAGTTGAAAGGCAATTAGACAAAAAGGTGAAAATTGTCAGATCTGATAGAGGTGGAGAATATTATGGAAAATACAGTGAATCTGGATAATGTCCTGGTCCATTTGCCAAATTCCTTGAAAAGCGTGGCATTTGTGCACAATACACTATGTTAGGAACACCACAACAAAATGGTGTAGCAGAAAGGCGTAATCGTACCTTAATGGATATGGTTAGGAGTATGTTGAGCAATTCTTCTTTACCCTTATCATTATGGATGTATGCTTTAAAGACTGCCATGTATTTGTTAAACAGGGTTCCTAGTAAAGCAATTCCAAAAACTCCTTTTGAGTTATGGACTAGTAGGAAGCCTAGTTTAAGGCATCTTTATATTTGGGGTTGCCCGACAGAAGCTAGAATTTATAATCCATATGAAAAGAAATTGGATCTAAGGACAACTAGTGGTTACTTCATTCGTTATCCAGAAAAGTCTAAAGGGTATATATTTTATTGTCCAAATCATAGTCCAAAGATTATTAAAACTGGAAATGCTAAGTTCATTGAAAATGGTGAAACTAGTGGGAGTGACGAATCACGTAATGTGATTAAAGAAGAAGCTAGGGTGCAAGTTCCTATACCCATAACTTCTGGAAATGTTGTTCCTATTGTTAAGCAATTTAACAATGTACAAGGACAACCTAATGATCAAACACTCCATAATGATAATTTTGCTAATAAATCTACTATAAATATATCACAAGAAATAGCATTAAGAAGATCTCAAAGAGAAAGAAAGTCTGTTATTTTTGATGATTATGTGGTATATTTACAAGAGTCAGATTTTGATATAGGAGTTGAAAAAGATCCAGTTTCATTTTCACAGGCCATAGAAAGTATTGATTCTGTTAAATGGATTGATGCTATGAAAGATGAATTGAAATCTATGGAACAGAATGAAGTTTGGGAGCTTGTTGATTTGCCTACAGAGTGTAAAACGGTTGGATGTAAATGGGTTTTAAAAACCAAACGTGACCAAAATGGAAAAATCGAACGATATAAAGCCAGACTTGTTGCCAAAGGTTTTACTCAGAAAAACGGTATTGACTATAAAGAGACCTTTTCACTTGTTTCCAAGAAGGACTCTTTTAGAATCATTATGGCATTAGTAGCTCATTATGATCTTGAGTTACATCAAATGGATGTTAAAATCGCTTTTCTTAATGGGAATTTGGAAGAAGAGGTCTACATGGAACAACCAAAAGGGTTCTTAGTAGAAGGAAAATTCAAAAGGTATGTAAACTTAAGAAGTCAATATATGGACTTAAATAAGCTTCCCGTCAATGATATCTTAAGTTTCATAAGACCATAACTTCCTTTGGATATAAAGAAAACATTGTTGACCAATGTATATATCTGAAGATCAGTGGGAGTAAGTTTATATTTTTGATCTTGCATGTTGACGACATCTTGCTTGCTAGTAACGATCTTGGTTTGTTGTATGATACCAAGAAATTTCTCTCTAAAACCTTTGAAATGAAAGATATGAGAGAGGCAACCTATGTGATTGGAATTGAAATATTTCGAAATATATCACAAGGATTATTGGGCCTATCTCAGAAAACTTATATTAATAAAATTTTAGAGAGATTTAATATGGAAAAGTGTTCAGCAAGTGTTGTTCCAATTCAAAAGGGAGACAAATTTAGTCTCATGCAATGTCCAAAGAATGAATTGGAACGCAAGCAAATGGAAAATATTCCTTATGCATCTATTGTAGGGAGCTTAATGTATGCTCAAACATGCACTAGACCAGATATTAGTTTTGCTCTTGGTATGTTGGGTAGATATCAAAGTAACCCGGGATTAGATCATTGGAAAGCTGCAAAGAAAGTGCTTAGATATTTGCAAGGAACAAAGGATTATATGCTCACTTATAGAAGATCTGATAATCTTGAGGTAATTGGATACTCAGATTCGGATTTTTGCTGGATGTTTAGATAATAGAAAATCTACTTTTGGCTATCTGTATCTTTTAGCTGGAGGGGCTATTTCATGGAAAAGTGCGAAGCAGTCTGTCATTGCTGCATCCACTATGGAGGCTGAGTTTGTGGCATGTTTTGAAGCCACAATTCATGGTTTATGGTTGCGGAATTTTATTTCAGGGCTTGGAGTTGTTGACAGTATTGCTAAGCCTTTGAAAATTTATTATGATAATACCGCAGTAGTTTTCTTCTCTAAGAATGACAAATATTCTAAAGGTGCTAAACAGATGGAATTGAAATATTTTGCCGTCAAAGAAGAAGTTCAGAAACAACGAGTGTCAATTAAATATATAAGCACTGAATTTATGGTTGCAGACCCTTTAACTAAGAGTCTACCACCAAAATTGTTTAAAGAACATGTCGAAAGAATGAGAATCATTAAATGTGATGATTGATTTTATACCTTGCATTTTTTGTTAAATCAATTATTTTTGACACTCTGAGCTCACTTATGTGTTTATGATATATCCTGTTTTATATTTTGTATACATAAATGGTTTGAAAAACAGGAAAATCTATTTAAAGACATTATTGATGGACCATTATTGTTGATGAAAGTGAAATCTAATGTTGTGGTACTTTGAAGGAACTGTATCAAAATGATGATGTAGAACCGCCATGACTCACATTAGAATTTTACTTAATTATGATATATATTTGACCAATATAAAATGACTTATTGTATTGCGCGCTTGATGTTATTTGTTAAACCATTAAGAAAGATGTCTCACATGAGCCAAGTGGGAGAATGTTAGATGTGGCTGCATGTGATTAATATTCATAAAAGGTTTAATAAATAAATTAATGAATGAAGTCATTAAAATCTTAATTTAAGAAATTCAACTGGTCATTTGTTTCAGAAGATTGAATTGTTTCAATTAAATTAAGAGTTATGTACATTGATGACTGTCCATTAATTAAGTAAATTAATTCTTTTGAAACTGGTTATCTCTCTATCTTATAAATAGTGATAACACATTATCAATTTACCATATATTAAATGTGTGTTTACTAAAGGAAAGGGATCAAGAGAGAGAAACACAATTTTTATTTCTTCATCATCGTCAATCTAAGTTTGCATATGGATTCAGGTATGTAATTAAAGTACATTTTATTGTTGTGAAAATCATAAAGATTCTAAGATCCTAATATCTTATGTCAATTGCTAAAAGCTAACACTTGTAACCTCAATTTCACTTGTGTCTTAAAATGTTTGATTTGTTTTTTCTTGTTTGTCTCATTAAAATTTCAGGCTTCACCGAGTAAAGCATGACAAACCAAGATCTGTCATCTCCTGTATATTTTGATATTAATAATTTGCCATTGCTCACTTTTCTTACTTGGCCACGTAAGTTGTTTGTCTTTATCCCAAATTGACCATGTTTTGCTTTCTCATTTCTCTCTTTTTTGATTGCTTTTGTTTGTCTCTTCCTATCTATCCGGCACACTCTTTTATTTTCTCTATCACTTTTGTTTTCTAATTGATCATCCAAGCACGTGACTTTGCCCTTTTCAATAAAAAGCAGAGGCAAGTAGATGCATGCGCTAAGCGTCTGTTTATTATGGAATTAGAGAATGAGAATAAAAAGTAAAAATAATTAATGATATTTATTTACTTTAAAATCATTCTATAATAAAAATAAAATTATGGATTCTATATGAATTTGAGGTTCTGAAATGGAAATCTCATTCTCCTCACCCCATTTAAAAATCTCATTCTCATTCCTCTTACCAAATTAAAAAGACTTTTATGATCCATATTAAATGAAGTTGTGAAACTTTTTTGGAAGTTATTCTTTTATTTTTTTTTGCTTTTTATAATTCTACATATTACATGGTATGTATTGTTATTAAATAAAATTGTTTATTTTTATAATATTTTCCGGTTAGATGAGAGTTTAGAAATAATCACACAATCAATAATCATAATAGCTACAATGATGGAGCCTAGCATAACTCTTACAAGGAAGGTTTATATTTATATATAAGAAAAACAAAAATGATCACTATATTCTTATTCGATAAATAATATAATATTTTAAAATTTTTGTTTAAAAATAATTATAAAAAAATTATAATGTGATTTCATATATTATAGATAGTTTGAAATTCTTTAACATTGACAAAAATAAAAAGTAAACTATAGATATACAATATACTTACAATAATATCATTAAGAAAATTTATTTTTGTTATGGAGTATAAAATATTATTAATCAAAAGCATTTTTGTAATTTATAATCAATCAATTCTGATTCTAAAGCAGAGTAAACAGTTCAATATGAATACTGTTGATTCCGATTCCTGCAATTGAAGTAAACAACTTATTTTTATTCCAATAAATCGTTCCGATTTCAAGCTATTTCGATTCCAGATCATTTTGATTCTCATTTCGACTTCTACAGTTGAAGTAAATGCACAACAAAATTGGTGGATATGTCCTCTTACAACACATACTTTAATTTCAAAATCTTGGACAATAATTGGGCTTGCAACCCACCTTAAAAATCAATTGGTTATATTAAAACAATACCAATAATAATTGAGCCCACACTTAAATTTAGCTCATTTATTTATTTTTATGTAGGCCCAAATTATTTTATGGATCCATTACGATTCGGGCCTTGCAAATTATTCTCTTTCTAAAATTTCAATCCTTTCTTTCGCAAAAAAAAGGGATTGAATCATCAAAAATTTGTAGCGTGAAGTGCAATGAAATGCAATTGGATCCATTTTGTGAAGAGGTATCCAGATTAATATTAGCAACTAAAAAATTTTTGAAATTTTAGAATAATCTCAACTTGAGATATTCCACTCTAAAGTCTTGCTTTTTATTTCCTCATCAATGACCACAATGATTTTGCCATCAATTATTCTCCAAATTCCCACACACATAAGATAGTAGATTCAAAACCATAACTATTAACACCTATATGGACGACCATTAAACTAAACTCTTTAATTATATTATCATCAATAATCATACTCGTACACTTTTAAATAATCACATATTGTTATGAAACAAAAGCAATATTAAGATATTGCAAAATAAGAACAATGAATAAAGATAAAACACAAGAAGAATTTTAGGAGAGAAGTGTATTATTTCTCATGTAAGAATAATCCATACAAACTCATGTACCTCCTATTTATAGGCTAGGAGTCATAAATAGAAAGGCACAAGTTACACAATACATTAAGACACCATTATGATGATCATTATTTGAGAAATAATGATCTTTAATGTGGAGGTTATAGAAAACATTAAGATGATCATTATTTGTGTGATAATGATCTTTAATATGGAGGTTATAAGATATTAAAGGGTGGCATCCAATTGATTTACAATACTCCCCCTTTGGATGTCCATCGTACAAAAAAATATGCCTCATTAAAAACCTTTTCAGGAAAAAACCCTATGGGAAAAAATCCTGATAAAGGAAAAAAGAGTACATAAATCTTGTACGCAGTAACCTCCCCCTCATGCTGATATGTTTTCTTTTGGTGAATTTTAACACAATTCTCTGAACCGACGCATGTCAATCTTATTCACCAATTTCTCAAATGTTGTTGTAGGAAGTGCTTTTGTGAACAAATCTGCCATGTTGTCAGGAGATCGAATTTGATGAACATCTATCTCACTTTTATTCTGAAGTTCATGTGTGAAAAAGAACTTTGGTGAAATATGCTTGGTTCTGTCTCCTTTTATGTAACCTCCTTTGATTTGGGCGATACAAGCTGCATTATCCTCATATAAAATTGTTGGACTTTCTTTAACAAGTGGAAGATCACATGCTTTATGAATATGTTGAATCAGAGATCTCAACCATACACATTCTCGACTTGCCTCATGTAATGCTAATATTTCAGCATGATTTGAAGATGTGGCAGTTAGAGTTTGCTTTGTAGAACGCTAAGATATAGCAGTACACGATATGTAAACAAATAACCTGTTTGAGATCGTGCTTTATGTGGATCTGATAAATATCCAGCATTTGTATATCCGACCAATTCTGCCTTTGAGTCATTTGAATAAAACAAACCCATGTATGATGTTCCTCAAAGATAACGAAGTACTTGTTTAACACCATTCCAATGTCTTCGAGTTGGTGAAGAACTATATCTTGCTAGTAAATTAACAGAGAAAGCTATATCAGGTCTTGTACAATTAGCAAGATACATTAGTGCACCAATAGCACTAAGATATGGTACTTCTGGACCAAGAATTTCTTCATTATCCTCTTGAGGACGAAAATGATCTTTTTTCACATCAAGGGATCGAACAACCATGGGAGAGCTTATTGGATGAGATTTATCCATGTTAAAACGCTTTAATACCTTTTCGATATAAGTTGATTGGTGAACAAAAATCCCTTTAGCTAGATGCTCGATTTGCAAACCGAGACAAAATTTTGTTCGGCCCAAATCCTTCATTTCAAACTCATTTTTCAAAAATATTATCGTCTCTATGAGCTCTTTATGAGTTCCGATGATATTCAAATCATCAACATAAACTGCAATAATAGCAAATCCAGACTTTGATTTCTTAATAAACACACATGGGCAAATTGGATTATTAGTATACCCTTCCTTCAAAATATATTCACTGAAACGATTATACCACATGCGTCCAGATTGCTTTAATCCATACAAAGATCTTTGCAATTTAATCGAATACATTTCCCGGGTTTCGAATTGCATGCATCGGGCATTTTCAGTTCTTCAGGAACTTTCATATAAATGTCACTATCAAGTGATCCATACAAATAAGCTGTCACAACATCTATTAAATGCATATGAAGTCCTTCTGTAATTGCCAGGCTAATTAGAAATCTAAATGTGATTGCATCTACCACTGGAGAATAAGTCTCCTCATAATCAATACCAGGTCTCGTGCTTTATACCTTACAACTTCATTTCTTTCATTACGTTTTCGCACAAATACCCATCTGTAGCCTACAGGTTTCACACCTTTAGGTGTTTGGACAATAGACCCAAAGACTTGACATTTTTCAAGTGAATCTAATTCTGCCTGGATAGCATCTTTCCATTTTGGCCAATCAGTTCTACGTCGACACTCATCAACGGATTTCGGTTCAAGATCCTCATTTACAATATCAAGAGCAATTGCATATGCAAATATATTATCAATAACAATTTCCTTTCGGTTCCATCTCTTTCCTGAAATAACATAATTTATTGAGATCTCTTCATCATAGTTATTTTCAGGAACCTGACCCTCTTCTGGGGTTAGCTGTTCAGTTACATCAATTATTTCTTTTATGGGCTCTTTAGGAGTATTAATAACTTCAGAAGTGCCAACTTGCTTATTTTGCTCCTTTTTCTTTCTAGGATTTTTATCTTTGGAACCGAGTGGTCTACCACGCTTTTGGCGTATAGTAGACTCATTTGCTGGTATATTAGCAACTTGTCCTTCAGGGACATCAATATGAGCAGGAGCATTAACAGCTGGTATATGTGACTTTGTCACCTTTTTACTGTCAGTAAATGCATCTGGTAATTGATTTGCAATTTCTTGCAAGTGAATTATTTTTTGAACTTCCAATTCACATTGATTTGTACGAGGATCAAAATTAGATAATGACGATGCATTCCATGAAATTTATTGTCTTTCCAACTGTTGTTTCTCTCCCCCTAATGTTGGAAAAACTGTCTCATCAAATTGACAGTCAGCAAATCGTGCTGTGAAAATATCACCCGTCAAAGGTTCAAGATATTTAATAATTGACGGGGATTCAAATCCAACATAAATTCCCAATCTTCTTTGTGGACCCATTTTAGTGCGCTGTTGTGGAGCAATAGGAACATATACTGCACAACCAAAAACTCTTAAATGGGAAATATTGGGTTCTTTACCAGAAACAAGTTGTAATGGGGAGTATTTATGATATGCAGTTGGCCTTATACGAATAAGTGCTGCAGCATGTAATATGACATGTCCCCAAACAGAACTAGGCAGCTTTGTTTTCATAAGTAAGGGCCTAGCAATTAATTTAAGTCTTTTAATAAAAGATTCTGCTAATCCATTTTGTGTATGTGTGTGAGCAACATGATGCTCAACAGTAATTCCAATGGACATGCAATAATCATTAAAAGTTTGGGATGTAAATTCTCCAGCATTATCAATACGAATTTTCTTGATTACATAATCCGAAAATTGAGCCCGTAATCGGATTATCTGGGCAAGAAGCCTCGCAAATGCGACATTTCGAGTGGATAATAACAAACATGTGACCAACGTGTTGATGCATCTATTAGTACCATAAAATATTGAAATGGTCCACATGATGGATTAATAGGTCCACATATGTCTCCTTGAATTCGTTCTAAAAATGCAGGAGATTCAATGCCAACTTTTGTTATGGATGGCCTTGTAATTAGTTTCCCTTGAAAACAAGCAGCACATGAAAAATCTTTGGACAAAAGAATCTTTTGGTTCTTTAAAGGATGTCCATACGAATTTTCTATAATTCTTCACATCATTATTGAACCCGGATGACCTAACCGATCATGCCAAACAGTAAAAGTCTTTGAATTCAACAATTCTTGGTTCATAACCATTACGACTCAACTGGATTTATAAAAGTATAATATAATCCAGAACAGTATGCTGGTAATTTTTCTAATATATGTTTTTTCTCTGAGACAATAGACGTAATATAAAGATATTCAACGTCTTTTTCATTCGTCGTCTCAATATGATAACCATTACGACGTATGTCTCTAAAACTTAGTAGATTTCTTTTTGATCTACTAGAAAACATGGCATCATTTATTATAAATTTTGTGCCATCAGGTAATAAGATATGAGCTCTTCCATAACCTTCAATAAGGTTTGCAACACCAGATATTGTGCTAACATTAGCTTCAACCAATACAAGATTAAGAAAATATTTCTTATCTATAAGTATGGTGTGTGTTGTTCCACTGTCTGCTAGACAAAGAGCTTCATCATTATCTTGAGCACCAATCATGTGATTAACGGAAACCATGTTTCTTCATAAGTAAAAGAAAAGAAATTATAAGAATAGAGAACAATCATTTTAATTTTAAACATAAACACACTGAAATCATACTGAGAAATAAAGAAACACTGATTATTATTTAACACACTTATGAAAAATTAAAAGTACGAAACACACTAATGACATAACACATTAAAACATATTGTAAATAGCACGTTTGGAGTGGCTTGTTGCAAGAACATCCTCTTAAGCCACATTTATGTTTTCATCACTAACCAAATTTCCATCATAGTTCTCAAAGAAATCTCCAACATCTAAATGTGTCAAATCCATAGGATCAAGGTTTTCAGTAAAGTTTGTTTCAACACTTTTCCTTTTTCTTTTAAGGAAGCTTGGTAAAGATCAACAAGGTGTTTTGCTGTACGACATGTACGTCTCCAATGTCCTTTCATGCCACATCTGTGACAAGTGCTTTCATTATTTTTAAAAGTCTTATTTTGATAATCTTTTTCCTTTTGTTTTTCCTCATTGTTCTCCCACTTTAGGTGGTGAGATGCAGTTTTCTTAAAATTTGAGGAGTTTTGATTATAATTACCATGACCACGTCCACGACCACAACTACGACCACGGTCGCGTCCACAACCACGACCACGACCACGACCATGACCATGCCCACGCCTAGGATCATTAACAGATGCAACATTCGCTTCAGGGAATGCTGTTGATCCAGTTGGTCGAGATTGATGATTTTTCATCAATAATTCATTATTTTGCTCAGCAACCAAGAGGCATGATATCAACTCAGAATATTTTTTAAAACCTCTTTCTCGATACTGCTGTTGCAGGAGCATATTAGAGGCATGGAAAGTAGAATATGTTTTCTCTAACATATTTTCATCAGTAACACTTTCTCCGCATAATTTTAATTAAGAAGTAATTTTAAACATTGCGGAATTATACTCGCTTACACTTTTAAAATATTGCAATCGCAGATGCATCCAGTTATAGCGAGCTTTTGGAAGTATTACTGTCTTTTGGTGATCATACCTTTCTTTCAAATTATTCCAAAGGACATATGGATCTTTTACTGTTAAATATTCAGTTTTTAAACCTTCATGGAGATGATGGCGAAGGAATATCATTGCCTTCGCGCGATCTTGTAAGGATGCCTCATTCTTCTCTTTTATTGTATCTCCAAGATTCTTGGCATCTAGGTGAATTTCAGCATCAAGAGTCCATGCTAAATAATTATTATCAAAAATATCAAGGGCAGTGAACTCGAGCTTTGTCAGATTCGACATGTTGAAAACTATTAATCGATAACATATAATAAAATTAATAAAACTATATAAAAGAATAAAATATATAATAAACAATTTCTCCATAATTTAAGTATAATAATCAACAATATTATAATATACTAGATGCTTAAAAGAAAAACGTACAACATACAATTAATAATTATTTTAATAGATATATATACACTAACTTTGCATCGAACAAGAAAAATTATATTTACATGCTTAATGATATGAATTCTAATTGACCAAGAGGATATAAAGGAATTATAAAAGATATATTAACAATGATACTATAACTATACTTCAACGTATAATTAATTTATTGATTAACAGTAAAGTAAAATAAACATGTAATAAAATTCATGATTACAAAATAATTGATAATCAAGTTATAATCGATATAAGAAATTGTATAATCTATTATACAAATAAAACAATGTTGATAACCATTGATTAGCAAAGTAAAGAATTGAAAACATAACTCATCCAATAACATAAAATATATTAATGGGTAAACAAATATATAAATAAACATGAGAATAATAATAAAGATTTATATAAACAAACAAAAAGAACATAATTTATAAACATATAAATACATAAAATGTAGTAGAATAAAGAATGCTTAATAAATCATATCAAAACACTACATGTCAATAACATAATAGAAAACTAAATAAATATTATGAAATAAATCTATTTGATTAAAATTCTACCTTGACGAAAACAAATGGTTAGAGCCTCGTGCTGATAACGTGTTATGAAACAAAAGCAATATTAAGATATTGCAAAATAAGAACAATGAATAAAGATAAAGCACAAGAAGAATTTTGGGAGAGAAGTGTATTATTTCTCATGTAAGAATAATCCATACAAACTCATGTACCTCCTATTTATAGGCTAGGAATCATAAATAGAAAGACACAAGTTACACAATACATTAAGACACCATTATGATGATCATTATTTGAGAAATAATGATCTTTAATGTGGAGGTTATAGAAAACATTAAGATGATCATTATTTGTGTGATAATGATCTTTAATATGGAGGTTATAAGATATTAATAGGTGGCATCCAATTGATTTACAATACATATATAACTATTTTGAATAATAATAATTTTCTTTTTTATTATTTCTAAGAACAGACAAAGCTTTACAAATCACCTTCTGTAACTCTTACATTTCATGTAGTCTGTTTTACTTTCAAATAACCAATCAATATCCACCAATGCACAATTAATAACACTTTCTTTTTTTCTTTTTAACCATTTTCTATATAAACTCTTTAAAAACAATAAATCGTTCATAATCAAATCCTATGACATTAACACTATATTACAATTCACATAGATCTCATCCAATTATCTCAAAGTTCAAATCTAATGTTTCATAAATCAATTTGAAACCTAATAAACATGAATTTTCTCAAACAAATATGTAAACATCGTACTTCCACTACGTAACTCTGATATTCAATAAAAATACTTTTACTCACACTATTAATAACACCATAAAACAATTATATAACCTTACACACATTCAAGAGTCAATATGAAACCTTATTCTATACCCGAGAGTTTTAATCATTTAAAAACTTCAAGTCATAAATATTCAAAGAGATCGTATATAATTAATATCATCATCAAAAAATTATAAATCATAAATATCCACTAGTTACAAATTCAAATATATCGAAATCAATTCTCATTGAAAGCTACTTTAGTCCTAATTCACTATTGGAGACTAATAATAAATAATTCACGTTATCATCTCTTTTAATATGACAATTCTTCATAATTATAATAAAATATTTATCAAAATTTCCTTGGAACTTTACTATTCTTTTCACCCAAATGAATATAAAATAATCAATCAAATTAAACCACAAGAAACCTAGAGTAACGAATATTCAATAATAAAATCAATATATTAACTCTAATACAGATGAAGATCTATATCAAATTTGTCATCAATAAAAATAAACTTCCACCAAAAAATATTTTTAACCATTAATCTTGATTTAAATCTATCGAAATTATAAATAGGTCATAACCTTGTATAAATCCATAAATAACCTTATAATAACAAATAGATTCAAAATTAGAACTTATAAGCAAAATATTAGAGAACGATTAACATTTAACTTTCAAAACCTTTGCAAGGAAGGCTTGAATCCTTAAATTCCATTTGTATTTAAAAAATAGGGAATTATGTCCACATATAACAACTTAATCTCATCTTATCATATCTATCAATCAAAAGGTTATTTAAACATCAAGGACTTGAATCGCATAGGATATCTACCTCACTTACATACTATCCTAACGAATGATTCCATAAATTTTTATGCTTCATAATGTCAATATTTCCAAACTCCACAACTTGTGCTAAATAGTAATCAAACAAAATAACACCATATTTATTTAATTGATCAAAACATAAGATCATATTATCTAAGTACATCAAAACTCAATCACCAAATATCCATATCAACTCTTAATCCAAAAATAATTCAAATGTAATGAACAACCACAAATTCTGTGCACAATCACTAATTACCCCATCAATATATTTATCACTAAGACACACACACAGTCCAATAAATGTTATTCAAATGCTCAGAATGCTAAACAGTATGATAACTCTCTTATAATAATCATATCATGAATATATCTCATTTCTATGTCAAAATCAATTCAGCTTAATATATCAATACTAAACTGTAAATGCTAATCCATATCTTTCACAGGTTTCGTGTGAGATTGACCATAATGATGCATGATTTATAAAACTATAACTTGATCTTTAATTAAATGAAAACCGAATGTTTGTGACAAGAAACCATGGCTTTAATATCAAGTTGATAAGACCCATCCCGACTTTTATCTCAAGTCTAAGAGAATCATGTGAAAACTGGGGTCCTTCTTATTGAAATCTAGAATTTTTAAAATCCTTTGGGAGCATTATCATAAATCTCGTGGTTGTTTTATAAATATAAATTGAAGAAATCGAAAATATATACATTTCTCGTGTTGGACGTTTGAAGTGAATAATAAAAATATTTTAAAAATATCTAGAAAGATATTTCATCTATAAAAGTATTCTTAAAACATATTTAAGAAATATAGTTAATTAAAAACAATATAAATTTATGCAAAAATATTTCTACTTAAAAATAATCATATTGCATTTTATCATCACCATGTGGTATTTTCCACGATATGCAATAATCTACCCAAACTTGCGCTAGATACACGAAAAAATTGGTTTTATAAAAGAGTGAGCACTAATGCCAAATGGGTGGATATAATTTTTCTAAAAAGATTTCTGAAAGAAACATAACATATTTGTAGATATAATAAATAATTCTCAATGATTTATACACAATCATATATGAAAATAAATTGGATTTAAATCTCATGTAGTAGTGAAATTGTAAATTTTTATATAAATCATCTTTATAACTTTATAATATATAATTTGAAAATTTATAATCTGTAATTTTTTTTTGGAATCTTGTTTCTATAAATCTAGTGTTCTGTATATTTCTTTCTTTATTAATAATATTTGTAATATGAAAATATACACCAACTAATACTCTGAGAAACTGTCATACGTGGTAGAACTACTTCACACACATGCAAAACGAGAAATAATATCTGTCATACGCGTGTTGGACGACTCAATAACTCTCTTGACAATTTAATGACTCTCTTGACATCTATCATACACGTGTTGGACGAATCTAGAATTTACACATGTATAGCCTGTTTGACCATTAGAGGAGAGGGACAACCTTGATGCTCCCGAAAACCCTCGAAGTTCTTTTCAGCACTAAGTTTCATTGTTGTTTGCTGTGCGATATTAGCACTAGCACTTTCACTGGAGATATACATTTGCTGAAAGTCGACTTGCTAGTTTAGTCAAATTTTAGGGCCATTGTTAGGAAATTGGCCAAAATAAAAGTGGTGCCAATCTCATATTGAAAACAGACAAAGGAAGAATAGATTTTAGGGATATTTGTAAAAACCCCCCTGAAAAATAAAATAATAGGAAAATACCTCCACTTTTTAAAATATTAGGTAAACTACCCCCCACTTTTTAAAATATTAGGTAAACTACCCCCTACCGTTAAAATCCGTACAAACCGTTAGAGATTTCCATCCACAATTATTTAAAAGTCCAAAATACCCTCAGTTTGGGGGGGTATTTTCCAATTATTTTGCTTTTCAGGGGGGTTTTTTTATAATATTTTTCTCATCAACTTATCAAAATTGAGGGCATTTTGGACTTTTAACAATTGTGGATGGAATGTCTAACGGTTTGTACGGATTTTAACGGTGGGGGGTAGTTTACCTAATATTTTAAAAAGTGGGGGTATTTTCTTATTATTTTGATTTTCAGGGGGGTTTTTACAAATATCCCTAGATTTTAAAGGCTATAAAAGGAGTCCAATGTCTTGGTTTCAAATTATCCCAATCAAATACACTTTAAATATTGTATTCGATTCTAGTTAAAATTCATTTCGTGTTTCTCTTATTTTAGAGTAGGTGTGAGTCTGTGTATGCTTTGGAGGGTGTGAATGCATTGAGATCGTAGATTGTGAGAGAATAGTTTATATGATTGTACAGAGTCCGGGTGTATCAGGATCATGGATTGTGAGAGAATAGTCCGTGTAATTGTAACAATTTTTCATATAGTGAATTTCTCTCTTAGAGTCATGGTTTTTCTTTCATTTAGAGTTTTTCACGTAAATTTTTGTGTTATGGTGATTGTAATTGTTTTTTATTTTAAGGAAAATTGCACAAACCTCCCCGAGGTTTGATGAAATTACACAAATAAGACAATGTTTGAGAAACTCGCACTGCCCTCCCCTGAGCTTTTTGAAACTCAACTCAAACCTCCCCTACCATGAGTAAGTTGTTATTTAAGAAAAACACTCAAAGTCAATTTGAACAAAAGTACCAAAATACCCTTAAATAAATTAATATATTATTAATTTAATTTAAAAAATAAAAAATAAAAGAAGGAAAAAAAACATTTAAAAAAAATCTTATCATCTTCATCACCGCGGGCAAATTTTTTCATCAAGGGGCATCAAACTTTCTTAATCAATTTTCATACCATCAATTCATCATCAATTTTCATCCAATTAATTCATCACCATCATCAATTCATCATCAATTTTTATCCAATTAATTCATCACCAATTTAAACCTAAATAAATTTACATATATATATTTTTAAAATTAATCACTTATTCATCCTCACCAGTTGTTCATCATCAACATAAATTTTTCTAACATCCGTCTTTAATCATCCTCATAACCCTAATCTTTAACCAAAAAAAAAAACCCACGCAACCCACATTTTCTCACCAACCAGACACTATCCAACATCCACAGAATCTAATTGAAAATTCACAAGAAAATTCAAAACAAATATTCAAAAAACTCAAAGGGAATTCAATCATACCCACAAGGAAATTCAACCACAAATTCAACAACAATAACAAAAAAGGAAATTGGAAAATAAAAAAAAAGCATTAGGTCTCCACCGGTGGGAGACTCAATTTCGGGTCTCCATCGTTGAGACCCAGAACCAATTGTGGAGACCCGAAACCAGGCCTCCATTGTTGGAGACCCACCTGAGTCGATGGAAGCCCCACCTGAGTCTCCATCGAGACCGAGACCCAACCGATCTCCATTTTCGTGTTGCTTTCGTCGGAACTCTGAAGAAGTCGAGAAGAAGAAGAAGATAAGAGAGAGGGTTGAGAGAGAGCGAGCAGAGAGATGGGTGAGGCATGAAAAGAGAGAGAGAAAAGAGAGAGAGAGAGAGAGAGAGAGAGCTGATGAGAGACTTTTGAATTTTATTTTTATTTTTTCTAGATATTTTATATATCATTAATGTTATTTGACAATTTTACCTCTACCCCATACCACTCAACGTCTGTTCATTAACGATAAGTTAGTAACAGAGAGGTTTGTGTTGAGTTTCAGAAACCTCAGGAGAAGGCAGTGCGAGTTTTTCAAATATCGTCATATTTGTGTAATTTCACTAAACCTCAAGGGAGGTTTGTGCAAGTTTCCCCTTATTTTATTTCACTCAGGAGGTAGGGTTTTATGGGAGGTATTAGGAGAGAAATTTTTTCCCGACATGCATCTCCTTTCAAATGGGAAGCAATCTATTTGAAGGCAGATCATGAATTGTTATACGCACAAGGTAAGGGGCAAGCCTGGATTAATCTGTACTCAATTGAGATCGCACTGATATTAGCTTCTCCGACTAAGGTACTAGTAAAATTATGCGGGATAAGTGCAAATAGGGATCCAGTAGAGAAGCCTCCACCGTTAACATGAAAAACAAGAGGAAGTTTATGCAGTGTCTTTGGGGTGATAAAGTCTGGCGGATAGACTTAATTCAGCTGAATATACAATGTCTTTGAATAGAATATTACTGGTTTCAGTGCTCATTGAACTCTCAAAGCGGCTACGATGTGATAGTTTGGATGAAATTCACAGCAACTGAGAAAGAGAGGAAGGAACAGAGAATGATTGAAGAGAGCATGCGATGCATCTTCTCTTCTCTCTCACGAGTTTTCTGGTTTATTTCCACTTATCTGCTGCTACATGCCGTTCATAATCTTTGTGTTTGCTTCTACATACATACATACATACATACATACATATATATATAACAGCGGCTTCCTTGATCTCCCAATTTAATATAATATATCTAAGCCACCGTCTCTCGCTTTCTTTATTCGCAATATCGATTTCCTTCTAATTCATGCAAAGTATGATCACCTATCAACACGTGTCTCTACGTTCTTTTTTTTTAAAAAAAAAATCCTCTAACTAGCCTCATGTCTACTCTATTTCTCTTTTGGCCCATCTCAATTTCACTTCTGCGACTTGCTTTTCATTGTTTATCCTATTCAAATTATCATGCTTCACCAGACAAAGCTTGACCTGTCATCCCCTCTCTATTCTTATATTAGGAATTTCTCACCAATCACCTTTCTTATTTAGCCACATAACTTGTTTGTTCTTATCCCAAATTGACCATGTTGTGCTTCTTTTGTTTGATTGCTTTCCTTGTCAAATATGTCTTTACTTCACACGTTGGACCACTCTCTCTTTCCTTGACATGCACGCCACTCAAAATGCATCTTTCCACACACAATTACCCCCTAAATTATGTTATAAAATCGCAACAAAACTAGATATGATCACAACATGACCTCTCCTTTCTAGTCTATAACAAACTTCCATAATATCACTCCACGCCCACTCCCTCAATTTCCGAGTATAGTACCAACCCTTTTCTCTGTGTATTCATTCTTAGAGAAACAAAAAACAGAGAGAAAAAATCTTGTGCCCGGTGCAACCAATTTGGCCCAGCTTGAACAAGCAAATTTCCACAATTCCTCGGTTCCTTCTCCCCCATGTTCGGATCATTTGTCTCACTTGCAATAATTTAGCTTTCCAAGGAAAAGTGGATTCACATATAAAATCAAATAATCCATAACTTTAATATCCACTAGGTTCTGTTCCTGTCATGTTTCATGGCCCATTGGTGTACGATATTCGCACCAGCATTGGACCAAGAAACAAAAGCTGGTTGGAAATCGGCACAGCATTTGGACATGTCAGGGGCTAGTGGATTGAAATGTAAAGTAAGAGTAAAATCAATTTATGTAATTAAAAAAAAAAAAACTGAAGGATAGATATGTAAGTTGAGTTATGTTAGGCTTTCAAAAATTTTATCAAAATTCATATCTTAAATGATATAGCATGTAAGTTGTTAAAATTCTATTAATTGTCACATTATTTCATGATTTTCAAGATTTTGATAGCATCCAAATGATATGACATGAATTTCGATAAATTTTTTAAGAAGTGTAACATTACCGATGTTATAATGGTTTTTTAGATGTTTTATTTATGGCAGTGTTTCCTAATTAACACAACTGGGAACATGCCCCAATCAACATGAAAGAATTTATAAAGAGGAAACTTAATTCCAATCAGGCCTGTGTATATTTGGCCTAAGACGAACTTTTAGTGTGCAATTAATCGTCTGATGGAATTAATGAAAGCAACAACCATGTAGCGTAAGTTTCATAAAAAAAAAAAAAAAAAAAAAAAGGAAGAAAGAAAGAAAAGAAAAAGAAAACAACTCTGTTGCGTAGAATAGTAGAATTTCGAGAAGTGGGATTGAAATGGTAGAATGCATGATGGTCTCCTTGAAAATCAATAACTTCCTAATAACCACTCCACAAACTTTCCCTCAGCATCTGAGCGTAGTACCATCCCCTTTCGCTTAGTTGAAATTCATCATTTTCAAACATAAAAACCTGAAGCCTAGGGAATGCCATCCAAGCCAGGTTAGGATCTTTGGTTGGATTTAACCATGCGTCATCAATCCCACTTGAATTAGGACAAGGTCTTTTTTAAGCATCCACTATACATTTATTACAATTTGGAGTCTCCCTAGGAGGTTCTTTGATGCTTTCTTTGATTTGAATCCTTATTATTGGCATGGTTTCCTTTCTTCTAGGTTGTCTGTTGGAGAGCTTGTCTCTCTTTGGACGTGCTTCAAACTCATCCAAATTGGATATTGTAACTAAGTGCCCTGTCCCTTTAGTTAAAATGGTGGGTCATTTGGCCCTTGAAACCATTTGAATTGTTGAAGGTTGAAGCAAGCATGTCAATTTGATTTGCCTTACAATAAATATGAAACTAATACGAACTTGCTTTTGTTCAGGGATGTGTAGTTAATAAATTGTGGCAACTTTGTTGGGTAAGTGTGGATCACCACATTCTGCCTTTCTATTTAAAGGCTCATGAGTCCTGACTGGTTTATAAATTTTGTGTTTTGGATTGTATAACTGAAAGGAAGATTCATTAATTAGCAGTCGAAATTTATGTCTAAATGAAAAATCATCTCAATTATTATTATTATTATTATTACTTTGTGATTGAGATCATCTCAGAGTACGTGGTGTTTGGTTAGGAGACCACATATCATTGGGGAAATTTGCCACTACATTTGGTGGCCTGCTGAGCATCGAACTCGACACACACAAACATTCCAGGTGTAATTGCTACAATCGAGACAACCCACCACATTTAAAATCATTTCAACTTGTAATCATATCAACTATTTATAAATTATAAGATAATGTGATAATTAATAGGATCTTAACAACTCATATGTCATATTATTTGGATAAAATTTTTGAAAAACCTAGTATTACTCTAATATTAAATGTATATAATTATTATTTTCATTTAAATTGTATATGAAAAATTAAAATTTTTCTTAATTTTTTATTTAATAGTCTATTCACTAAATTAAATAATAACTTGCTTTTTCATTTAAATTAGATTTTTTTTTTAAAGAATTTTGATTGTATAAAAGGAAAACATTAGTGAATAGTCAACTATAGATTGCCTTCCCTTTCTTTGAATTGTTCTAGATATTTCTTTGTTATAATTTTCTAAACTCTTATATTTTTGAGGGAAAATGAGATTTTTAATGAAATTATGGTTTTTTTTCCTCTAATTCTCAATTACGTTATAAAATCGCAACAAAATTAAATATGATCCCCACATGACCTCTCCTTTCTAACCTATGCCTGGTGCAACCAATCCGAGCCAGGTTGAAGAAGCAAATTTTCACAATTCCTTGACTCCTTCTCACCTATGCTCGTATCATTTGTCTCACTTGTAATAATTTGGCTTTCCAAAGAAAAGTGGATGCATATATAGAACAGAATCAAATAATCCATAACTTTAATGTCGACTAGGTTCTCTTCCTGCCATGTTTCATGGATCTCTGGTGTGCGATACTCGTACCAGCATCGGACCAAGAAACAAAAACTGATTGGAAATCAACACATGTCAGGGGCTAGTGGATTGAAACGTAAAGTGTAAAACCAATTTATGTAAAAATGAAACGGGAGGATAGATACGTATGTTATAATGATTCTTCATAAGTTTTATTCATGGCAGCATTGCCTAATTGACACAACTGGGAACATGCCCAATCAACATGGAAGAATTTATTTATTTATTATTATTTTTTAACATGGAAGCATTTATAAATAGTAAATTCCATCAAGCCAGTTTATATTTGGCCCGAGACAAACATTCGGTGTGCAATTAATCACTTGATGGAATTAATGAAAGCAACAACTCTGTTGCGTAGAATAATAGAATTTCGAGAAGTGAGATCGAAAAAATGGAATGCATGATGCTCTCCTTGGAAATCAATAAATTCCGCTTGAAGTAGGACAAGCTTTTCTCCAAGCATCCGTTACAAATTTATCACCTTTTGGAGTCTCCCCAGAAAGACATTTACTGCCCCAGAAAAGGGGATGATATAAAATCAAACCTGCAACACCATAACCCTCAATGTTCGTTTCAGTACCAAGTTTCATTGTCGTTTGGTGCGCGATATTAGCACCAGCACTTTCACCGGTGAAATGCACTTGCTGAAAATTGACGTGCTGGTTTAGCCAAACTTCGGGGCGATCTCCTTTCAAATGGGAAGCAACCCATTTAAGGGAAGCCCATGAATCGTCATTATACACAGAAGGGGCAAGTCTGGATTAATCTGTACTCAATTGAGATTGCACTGATGTTAGCTTCAGCGACTAAGGTACTGGTAAAATTATGCTGGGTAGGTGCAAATGGGGATCCAATATAGAAGCGTTCACCGTGAACGTGAAAAACCAGAGGAAGTTTCTGGTTTTTGGCACTTTCTTTAGGGAGATAAAGTCTGGTAGATAGATTTAATTCAGGTGCAAAGATAATGTCTTTGAATAGAATATTAATAGTTTCAATGGTCATTAAACTCTCAAAGTAGCTATGATGTGCTAGTTTGGAATTCGCAACAGAGATAACGGGGTGGATATGAATTTTGAGAGAGAGAGAGAAAGAGAGAGAGAGAGAGGAACAGAGAATAATTGAAGAGAGTATGTGATGCATATTCAAAGTTGTTGAGACGATCTTTAGCATAATTAATAATTTTGTTGTGCTGATTTGATACATACATATGCACATACATATATACATACATGTACATACATACATATACATATACATGTTGTCAATGGATTCCTAAAATCAAGAAATTTAATTAATTTAATGTAGAGTATTAAGAGTTTAATGCATCAAGATATTAATTCCTAAAATAAATGAATTTAATGTAATATATTTATTATATACAAAATCAGAAAACTCAATAATTCTATGTTTTGAGCCTTTTGGTAGTGGAGAAAATTGAGGACACATATATTGCATATGAGGAAATTATGATTCTTTTAAGGTCATATGATGTATTATTAAAAAAGAAACCAATTAATGGTAATTAATGAGGAGTGCCTTGAGGTGCCTATATGAAGGTCATTTCTCTCATTGTTTTATGTATCTCAAAATTGAGAGAAAAAAAGTGGTGTAACTCTATGAGGGAAAAATAGAATTTTCTTGAGTATTAAAGAATTGTTATTGTCTCAAGTGTAATTGAAATCTGAGTTGTAAGAACTTAAGTGTTTGTAAACAATTGTTGTTATTTTTCTCCCTACAACGAAGTTGTTTCATGGACACAACCTATTTGGGGTGAACAATATAAATTTTGTGTGTTGTTTTATTTGTTTTTATTTTTTATTATTTATGTATTATTTTATCGTTTAATTAATCTAGTGTTTTGAAAAGTTTATTACCTAACAATTAATATCAAAGCTTGGTTCTATTGTGTTCTAGGAGTTTAGTAGTAGCCTAAGAAAGTTTTGTCTAAGAAAATTGGATTTTAAGTGGAACCATTGTGACCCTTGTAGTCTTTCATGGGAACTTTCTTATCAGTTTAAAGCATGGGGTGGAATTTATTTATTTTTTATTTTTATTTTTAACAATCTTGCAAAAGTCCAAAAGAAGTTGAATTTGAGTGAGAGTGATGATAGCAGATGAAAGAGAGAACATAAGTTCAGCGATGAAGGTTTTAGCTTTTGGAAGAGGGAGATCAAAAATTATCTATAATAGAAGGACATACATTTGCCTTTCTTGGGGAACAAGCCAATAGATACGAAGGATGAAGATTGGACTCTGTTGGACAGGCAAGCACTTGGTGTTATCCAGTTGACGTTATTTCGTAATATCACTTTCAACATAGTGAAAGAGAAGACCACAATAGGTCTTATAACGACTCTCTCCAATATGTATGAGAAGTCAGTTGCTTCAAATAAAGTGAACTTGACGTTCCCTTAAGTGTTGATTTGAGTCTTGAAAATAATAAGGCTTGATTTCTCTTCATGAATAAATAGAAAGATAAAATTTATAACTTGTTATGAATATATTATTTATTAGAAAATCAATGATACTTATAAAAAAAAGATATAATTAGAGAGGTATAACGGATATTAATAATTTAGCTCTAATTATGAACTACTTGTGGAGGATCGAATCATATACAGTCATTAGATCGATGGACATTGAAGAATTCAGATTGTGTAAAACATCTATAATTTTGAGAGTGTAACTTTGGGTTTTTAATGAAGTAACTCTAAGATTAATAATAGTGAATTATTTAGTTAAAGAGTTCTAATTAATAATTTTGATGTTATTAGAGCTCAAAATTATATGTCCATCTGATTCCTTTGTTAGCTCGTACTCATTATAAGAAATGACAAAATAAGAATATAATTGGAGTGCCCAATTTATGTGTTACGAATGTAACACCATTACGTTCACTTAATATATTAATAATATTGATTATTTAAATTAATGATTATTTAATTAATTAATAATTATAAATTATTTTATTATATATCTGTAAAGGTTATGAATTTAAATCCACGTGATTACATAAAATAATTAATTATTTTGAATCATTTAATTTAATAGTCATGGAATTTGAAAATGTCAAAGTCAATTAATGAAGATTCATAATCTTCCATTAATTATGAATTACATATTCATAATTAATGGAAGATTATGAATCTTCATTAATTTGGAAATTGAATATCTAATTATGAATTAGATTTTCTAATTAGAAAAAGGATCATTTAATTATGAATTAGATTTTTCAATTTGGAAATAGATAATCTAATTATGAATTAGATTTTCTAAATTGGAAATTAATTATTCTAATTAATGAGAAAATATATTTTCATGTCAAATTAGAAAACCCTAAATTGATTAATATAAAAAGATGTTTTACATTGAAAATCAATTGATCAATTTTTTTACTTGATCCATATTTTTCCTCACGGTAGATGCATATCAAAAAAAAAAAAAAAAAAAAGAAAACCAAAACCCCAGAAAAGTTCTAACTTGGTCGCACATCATCAGTCAACAAGGGGGGGGGGGGGGGGGGGGGGTCAGTCGAAGGCTTATTAGTTATGTAGCCTTCATTGTTTTCCTTTTGTTAGATGATTTATTTTGTCAAAAGAAAAATGAACAATTCATTCAAAATCGTGCTCATACATGATTTATTGATGAAAAGTCATAACAAGGAAGATCAAGTGATAAAAAATCTACAAATAAAAAAAAGATTAAATCAATCTTTATGCAATGTAAGATTCGACTTTATTAATTTAAAATTATTTAATTATCATTACTAGCATCGATCAAATACTTTTGTTATGAAAAATTCTAAAATCCACATTTTCACATAATCTTAAATCAATTTTTCTCTCCCCAGTCTTCAGCGAATTCTCATTGGAAAATTTGAAATGGACATCTAAAAGAGTGCTTGCTAGTTTAGCACTCTACATGTTGAATTTTGAGAGTCCTTTGTTGACATACTTGGCCTATGACATCAAAGTTTCTGTCGCTTTTTCTCTTGTAATTTTCGTTCAAAAGATTTGTTTTGCAGCACCAAAATTTTTCATTACAACTGTTTTGACAATTCTCGCTTTAAGTTATTTATCTCTTGCATATTAGAACCTGTAATGAACACAACATCTACATACAAAAACAAAATGATAAAGCTACAACTTCACATAACAACAATGATATGCTTGACATCTTAAACTTGTATAAAGCTATATGATATAAGAATTTTTTTAGGTGGGAATAGAGCTACCCATTAGAAAAATAGTTGATAAGTTTGGTTCTATTGAGTCGGGTCTAGTTTACATGTTGGATGGCTGTAATCTATAATCTTACAGTTACCCAAAATATTATAGTAAAAATATATATATTAATTAATTTAATTTAAATTGTATAGGAAAAATTCAAAATTTTCTTTATTTTTTATTTAACAGTTTATCCACTAAATTAAATAATAACTCGCATATTTATTTAAATTGCAATTTTTTTTTCAAGAATTTCGATTTTATAAAAGGAAAACATTATTGAACAGTCGAGTATAGATTGCCTTCCCCTTCTTTTAATTGTTCTGGATATTTCTTTGTTGTGATTTTCTAAACTCTTATACTTTTTAGGGAAAGTGAGACTTTTAATGAAAATATGGTTTTTTCCTGTAATTCTTAATTATGTTATAAAATCGCAACAAAATTAAATATGATCACAGCATGACCTCTCCTTTCTAATCTATAACAAACTTCCATAATCACTCCACGCCAACTCCCTCAATTTTCGAGTATAGTACCGACCCTTTTCTTTGTTTATTCATTCTTAGAAAAAGAAATTAATAAAGAAAGAAGCAAAATCCTGTGCCTGGTGCAACCAATCCGGGCCAGGTTGAATAAGCAAATTTCCACAATTCCTTGACTCCTCTCTTATGCTCGTATCATTTGTCTCGCTTGTAATAATTTGGCTTTCCAAATAAAAGTGAATGCATATATAGAATCAAATGATCCATAACATTAATGTCCACTAGGTTCTCTTCCTACCATGTTTCGCCCTTTGGTGTGCGATACTTGCACCATCACCAGACCAAGAAAGAAAAACTGGTTGGAACATTTCAGGGGGTAATGGATTGTAATATAAAGTAAGTGTAAAACCAATTTATGTAAAAATGAAACTGGAGGGTAGATAAGTATGTTACAATGTTTCTTCAGATGCATGTTATATTCATGACAGTATTGCTTAATTGACAGTTGACACAACTGGGAACATGCCCCAACCAACATGGAAGAATTTATTTATTTATAAGAGTAAATTCCAGTCAAGCCTACATATATTTGGCTTGAGAGAAATATTCAGCATTCAATTAATCACCTGATGGAATTAATGAAAGCAACAACTCTGTTGCGTAAAATGGTAGAATTTCGAGAAGCGAGATCGAAAAACTGGAATGCATGACGCTCTCCTTGAAAATCTATGACTTCCTGATAGCCGCTCCACCCACTTTCCCTCAGCTTCTGAGCGTAGTACCATCCCCTTTCTCTTAGTTGATATTCATCATTTTCAGACACAAAAACCTGAAGCCTAGGGAATGCCATCCGAGCCAGGTTAGGATCTTTGGCTGGATTTAACCAGGGATCATCAATTCCACTTGAAGTAGGACAAGCATCTCTCCATTTATCCGTTACTATTTTATTACCTTTTGGAGTCTCCCCAGAAAGACGTTCACTGCCCCAAAAAAGTGGATGATGTAAAATCAAACCTGCAACATGAAAACCCTCAATGTTCTTTTCAGTACTAAGTTTTATTACCGTTTGGTGTGCGATATTAGCACCAGCACTTTCACCGGAGATATACACTTGCTGAAAATCGACGTGCTGGTTCAGCCAAACTTCCGGGCCATCTCCTTTCAAATGGGAAGCAACCCATTGGAGGGCAGACCATGAATCGTTATACGCACAAGGTAAGGGGCAAGTCTGGATTAATCTATACTCAATTGAGATCGCACTGATGTTAGCTTCAGCGACTAAGGTACTAGTGAAATTGTGCCAGATCGGTGCAAATGCGGATCCAGAATTGAAGCCGCCACCGTGAACGTAAAAAACAAGAGGAAGTTTATGGTTTTCGGCGATGTGTTTGGGGAGATAAAGTCTGGCGGATAAGTTTAATTCAGGTGAATACTCTATGTCTTTGAATAGAATTCTATTAGTTTCAGTGCTCATTGAACTCTCAACGGGATGGATATTTATAGAGAAAGAGAGGAAGGAACAGAGAATAATTGAAGAGAGTATGTGATGCATATTCAAACCTGTTGAGATGACCTTCAACATACTTGATAATTTTGTTGTGCTGATTTGATACATAATCTCTTCTCTCTCACTGGTTTTTTGGTTTATTTCCACTCATCTGCTGCTGCCATTCATTATCTTTGTGTTTGTTTCTTTATATATGTGTATAACGGCTGCCTTTTTTTTTTTTTAGGTATAACAATTGTTTCCTTAATCTCTCAATTGCTAAAATCCTAATATCTTATGTCAATTGCTAAAAGCTAACATTTGGTATCAGAGCCTTAGGTTAAAGATTTATGATTTTCTATTAATTGTGTATATTGTGTGTTCTCTCTAAATTGTAAATTGGAATTATTGATGATGCCTATAATGCTTCCGCTTATGAATAATTCAAGGTGTTGTAGATGAAATATAATTAAATTCTTCATCTCATCTTAATTTCAATTTATGGATACATGTGAAATATATTAATCTGATTTCTTTATCTATATATTTTGTACTTGATGTTTAACATATTGTTATACACTGTAATATTTATGTTTAATAATATGTATTATAGATAAAGTATAGTTGTTAAATTATATTTTACATGTATTACACTATGAAAAAGTAAATTCACGTCATTGTAAATTCGCTAGTCACCAAAGTGACCGAATTTTGGGATTTGTGAATTTTGAATTGTGTAATACAAAATTATATTCAATTGCCCATTAATGTTGATGCATAAATTAATAAATGACATTATGATTGTTATATGCATAATTAATGAAAGGGTATATTGAAAACCATTAATGATAAGATATTTTAGGATTACCCAAAGGTAAATCACTTTCTTATTATTGATGAATATGAGGATGGTAATTAAAATACTCAATTAGATTTGAATTGTATATCCAAAGATATCATATAATCTTATTAGAGTATATACAATTACCGATTTAATCTAAATTATCATGATATATCTTAGTATCACCCAAAGGAGAACTATGATATAAATTTATTGTTTTTAACATATATGTTTTTCATATTTTTAAAACTCAGCATATTAATTTAAAAGAGCATTTTTTTTTTCTTCTCTTGAATCTTTGCAGCATCACTACCTGTCTCTCTTCATTTAATTGCTTCATCTGTTCCTAAGTTTAACGGATTAAATTTTTCTGATTGGAGTGAACAAGTTTCATTTCACTTAGGTGTATTGGATCTTGATGTTGCACTTCGAGAAGAGAAACCTTCTGATCTCACTGATAAAAGCAGTGAGGAAGAGAAATCTTTCCATAAAACTTGGGAAAGATCGAACAGATTAAGCCTTATGTTTATGCGAATGACTATTGCAAACAACATTAAGGTCGCTCTTCCTATAAGTGAAAATGCTTAGGAATTTAAGAAATTTGTAGAGAAGCGTTTCAAAAGTGCTGATAAGTCTCTATCTGGGACATTAATGACTAACTTGACCACTATGAAATTTGATGGATCACGTAGCATGCATGAGCACATTATTGAAATGACAAATATAGCAACAAGGCTAAGAACACTGGGAATGAACGTGGATGAGTCTTTACTTGTACAATTTATTTTAAATTCTTTGCCTCCTCAATATGGGCCATTTCAGATTAATTATAACACTATTAATGATAAGTGGAATGTTAATCAATTGGCTAGTAAACTTGTTCAAGAGGAGACAAGACTTAAGCAACAAGAAACTCATATAGTTCATCATATTGATCAGGAAGTTGGAAAGAAATTTGGTAAGAAGGCTAGAAAAGGTAAAAAGAATGGACCAATAAAATCAAATGAGTCTTCTTTTTCTCAAATCCACAAGAAGGAACACAAAAATGATAAATGCCATTTTTGTAAAAAATCTGGGCATTTTGTAAAAGATTGCCTTAAACATAAAGCATGGTTTGAAAAGAAAGGTAAGTCTAGTGCTTTCGTATGTTTCGAATCAAATTTAACTGAAGTTCCTTATAACACTTGGTGGATTGATTCTGGTACAACCACTCATGTATCAAATACATTGCAGGGATTCCTTATGACCCAAACCACAAATCCAAATAAAGATTTTGTTTTTATGGGAAATCGAGTCAAAGCTCCAGTTGAAGCTGTTGGCACTTATCGTTTGATTTTGGATACTGGACATCATTTAGATTTGTTTCAAACTCTTTATGTACCTTCTGTTTCTAGAAATTTAATTTCTTTATCTAAACTTGATACTGCTGGTTTTAGCTTTAAATTTAAGAATGAAAGTTTTAGATTATTTAAAAATAATAGTTTTATTGGTTCTGGTATCCTACATAATGGTTTGTATAAATTGAAACTTGATAATCTTTTTGCTGAAACTCTACTAACTGTACATCATAATTTTGGTGTTAAACGTGGTATCGTAGATGAACGTTCAGCTTTTCTGTGGTATAAACGTTTGGGACATATTTCCAAAGAAAGATTAGAAAGATTAGTAAAATATGAAATTCTTCCAAATTTAGATTTTACTGATCTTAATGTGTGTGTGGATTGTATTAAAGGCAAACATATCAAACACACAAAGAAAGAAGCCACACGAAGTACACAACTTCTTGAAATTGTACACACTGATATATGTGGACCTTTTGATGCTCCATCTTTTAATGGAGAAAAACATTTTATCACCTTTATAGATGATTTTTCATGTTATGATTATGTTTATTTACTACATGATAAATCTCAAGCAATAAATGCCTTTGAGATCTATGTTAATGAAGTTGAAAGGCAATTAGACAAAAAGGTGAAAATTGTCAGATCTGATAGAGGTGGAGAATATTATGGAAAATACAGTGAATCTGGATAATGTCCTGGTCCATTTGCCAAATTCCTTGAAAAGCGTGGCATTTGTGCACAATACACTATGTTAGGAACACCACAACAAAATGGTGTAGCAGAAAGGCGTAATCGTACCTTAATGGATATGGTTAGGAGTATGTTGAGCAATTCTTCTTTACCCTTATCATTATGGATGTATGCTTTAAAGACTGCCATGTATTTGTTAAACAGGGTTCCTAGTAAAGCAATTCCAAAAACTCCTTTTGAGTTATGGACTAGTAGGAAGCCTAGTTTAAGGCATCTTTATATTTGGGGTTGCCCGACAGAAGCTAGAATTTATAATCCATATGAAAAGAAATTGGATCTAAGGACAACTAGTGGTTATTTCATTCGTTATCCAGAAAAGTCTAAAGGGTATATATTTTATTGTCCAAATCATAGTCCAAAGATTATTAAAACTGGAAATGCTAGGTTCATTGAAAATGGTGAAACTAGTGGGAGTGACGAATCACGTAATGTGATTAAAGAAGAAGCTAGGGTGCAAGTTCCTATACCCATAACTTCTGGAAATGTTGTTCCTATTGTTAAGCAATTTAACAATGTACAAGGACAACCTAATGATCAAACACTCCATAATGATAATTTTGCTAATAAATCTACTATAAATATATCACAAGAAATAGCATTAAGAAGATCTCAAAGAGAAAGAAAGTCTGCTATTTTTGATGATTATGTGGTATATTTACAAGAGTCAGATTTTGATATAGGAGTTGAAAAAGATCCAGTTTCATTTTCACAGGCCATAGAAAGTATTGATTCTGTTAAATGGATTGATGCTATGAAAGATGAATTGAAATCTATGGAACAGAATGAAGTTTGGGAGCTTGTTGATTTGCCTACAGAGTGTAAAACGGTTGGATGTAAATGGGTTTTAAAAACCAAACGTGACCAAAATGGAAAAATCGAACGATATAAAGCCAGACTTGTTGCCAAAGGTTTTACTCAGAAAAACGGTATTGACTATAAAGAGACCTTTTCACTTGTTTCCAAGAAGGACTCTTTTAGAATCATTATGGCATTAGTAGCTCATTATGATCTTGAGTTACATCAAATGGATGTTAAAATCGCTTTTCTTAATGGGAATTTGGAAGAAGAGGTCTACATGGAACAACCAGAAGGGTTCTTAGTAGAAGGAAAATTCAAAAGGTATGTAAACTTAAGAAGTCAATATATGGACTTAAATAAGCTTCCTGTCAATGATATCTTAAGTTTCATAAGACCATAACTTCCTTTGGATATAAAGAAAACATTGTTGATCAATGTATATATCTGAAGATCAGTGGGAGTAAGTTTATATTTTTGATCTTGCATGTTGACGACATCTTGCTTGCTAGTAACGATCTTGGTTTGTTGTATGATACCAAGAAATTTCTCTCTAAAACCTTTGAAATGAAAGATATGAGAGAGGCAACCTATGTGATTGGAATTGAAATATTTCGAAATAGATCACAAGGATTATTGGGCCTATCTCAGAAAACTTATATTAATAAAATTTTAGAGAGATTTAATATGGAAAAGTGTTCAGCAAGTGTTGTTCCAATTCAAAAGGGAGACAAATTTAGTCTCATGCAATGTCCAAAGAATGAATTGGAACGCAAGCAAATGGAAAATATTCCTTATGCATCTATTGTAGGGAGCTTAATGTATGCTCAAACATGCACTAGACCAGATATTAGTTTTGCTCTTGGTATGTTGGGTAGATATCAAAGTAACCCGGGATTAGATCATTGGAAAGCTGCAAAGAAAGTGCTTAGATATTTGCAAGGAACAAAGGATTATATGCTCACTTATAGAAGATCTGATAATCTTGAGGTAATTGGATACTCAGATTCGGATTTTTGCTGGATGTTTAGATAATAGAAAATCTACTTTTGGCTATCTGTATCTTTTAGCTGGAGGGGCTATTTCATGGAAAAGTGCGAAGCAGTCTGTCATTGTTGCATCCACTATGGAGGCTGAGTTTGTGGCATGTTTTGAAGCCACAATTCATGGTTTATGGTTGCGGAATTTTATTTCAGGGCTTGGAGTTGTTGACAGTATTGCTAAGCCTTTGAAAATTTATTATGATAATACCGCAGTAGTTTTCTTCTCTAAGAATGACAAATATTCTAAAGGTGCTAAACATATGGAATTGAAATATTTTGCCGTCAAAGAAGAAGTTCAGAAACAACGAGTGTCAATTAAATATATAAGCACTGAATTTATGGTTGCAGACCCTTTAACTAAGAGTCTACCACCAAAATTGTTTAAAGAACATGTCGAAAGAATGAGAATCATTAAATGTGATGATTGATTTTATACCTTGCATTTTTTGTTAAATCAATTATTTTTGACACTCTGAGCTCACTTATGTGTTTCTGATATATCCTGTTTTATATTTTGTATACATAAATGGTTTGAAAAACAGGAAAGTCTATTTAAAGACATTATTGATGGACCATTATTGTTGATGAAAGTGAAATCTAATGTTGTGGTACTTTGAAGGAACTGTATCAAAATGATGATGTAGAACCGCCATGACTCACATTAGAATTTTACTTAATTATGATATATATTTGACCAATATAAAATGACTTATTGTATTGCGCGCTTGATGTTATTTATTAAGCCACTAAGAAAGATGTCTCACATGAGCCAAGTGGGAGAATGTTAGATGTGGCTGCATGTGATTAATATTCATAAAAGGTTTAATAAATAAATTAATGAATAAAGTCATTAAAATCTTAATTTAAGAAATTCAACTGGTCATTTGTTTCAGAAGATTGAATTGTTTCAATTAAATAAAGAGTTATGTACATTGATGACTGTACATTAATTAAGTAAATTAATTCTTTTGAAACTGGTCCTCTCTCTATCCTATAAATAGTGATAACACATTATCAATTTACCATCCATTAAATGTGTGTTTACTAAAGGAAAGGGATCAAGAGAGAGAAACACAATTTTTATTTCTTCATCATCGTCAATCTAAGTTTGCATATGGATTCAGGTATGTAATTAAAGTACATTTTATTGTTGTGAAAATCATAAAGATTCTAAGATCCTAATATCTTATGTCAATTGCTAAAAGCTAACACTTGTAACCTCAATTTCACTTGTGTCTTAAAATGTTTGATTTGTTTTTTCTTGTTTGTCTCATTAAAATTTCAGGCTTCACCGAGCAAAGCATGACAAACCAAGATCTGTCATCTCCTGTATATTTTGATATTAATAATTTGCCATTGCTCACTTTTCTTACTTGGCCACGTAAGTTGTTTGTCTTTATCCCAAATTGACCATGTTTTGCTTTCTCATTTCTCTCTTTTTTGATTGCTTTTGTTTGTCTCTTCCTATCTATCCGGCACACTCTTTTATTTTCTCTATCACTTTTGTTTTCTAATTGATCATCCAAGCACGTGACTTTGCCCTTTTCAATAAAAAGCAGAGGCAAGTAGATGCATGCGCTAAGCGTCTGTTTACTTATGGAATTAGAGAATGAGAATAAAAAGTAAAAATAATTAATGATATTTATTTACTTTAAAATCATTCTATAATAAAAATAAAATTATGGATTCTATATGAATTTGAGGTTCTGAAATGGAAATCTCATTCTCCTCACCCCATTTAAAAATCTCATTCTCATTCCTCTTACCAAATTAAAAAGACTTTTATGATCCATATTAAATGAAGTTGTGAAACTTTTTTGGAAGTTATTCTTTTTTTTTTTTTTTCTTTTTATAATTCTACATATTACATGGTATGTATTGTTATTAAATAAAATTGTTTATTTTTATAATATTTTTCGGTTAGATGAGAGTTTAGAAATAATCACACAATCAATAATCATAATAGCTACAATGATGGAGCCTAGCATAACTCTTACAAGGAAGGTTTATATTTATATATAAGAAAAACAAAAATGATCACTATATTCTTATTCGATAAATAATATAATATTTTAAAATTTTTGTTTAAAAATAATTATAAAAAAATTATAATGTGATTTCATATATTATAGATAGTTTGAAATTCTTTAACATTGACAAAAATAAAAAGTAAACTATAGATATACAATATACTTACAATAATATCATTAAGAAAATTTATTTTTGTTATGGAGTATAAAATATTATTAATCAAAAGCATTTTTGTAATTTATAATCAATCAATTCTGATTCTAAAGCAGAGTAAACAGTTCAATATGAATACTGTTGATTCCGATTCCTGCAATTGAAGTAAACAACTTATTTTTATTCCAATAAATCGTTCCGATTCCAAGCTATTTCGATTCCAGATCATTCTGATTCTCATTTCGACTTCTACAGTTGAAGTAAACGCACAACAAAATTGGTGGATATGTCCTCTTACAACACATACTTTAATTTCAAAATCTTGGACAATAATTGGGCTTGCAACCCACCTTAAAAATCAATTGGTTATATTAAAACAATAACAATAATAATTGAGCCCACACTTAAATTTAGCTCATTTATTTATTTTTATGTAGGCCCAAATTATTTTATGGATCCATTACGATTCGGGCCTTGCAAATTATTCTCTTTCTAAAATTTCAATCCTTTCTTTCGCAAAAAAAAGGGATTGAATCATCAAAAATTTGTAGCGTGAAGTGCAATGAAATGCAGTTGGATCCATTTTGTGAAGAGGTATCCAAATTAATATTAGCAACTAAAAATTTTTTGAAATTTTAGAATAATCTCAACTTGAGATATTCCACTCTAAAGTCTTGCTTTTTATTTCCTCATCAATGACCACAATGATTTTGCCATCAATTATTCTCCAAATTCCCACACACATAAGATAGTAGATTCAAAACCATAACTATTAACACCTATATGGACGACCATTAAACTAAACTCTTTAATTATATTATCATCAATAATCATACTCGTACACTTTTAAATAATCACATATTGTTATGAAACAAAAGCAATATTAAGATATTGCAAAATAAGAACAATGAATAAAGATAAAGCACAAGAAGAATTTTGGGAGAGAAGTGTATTATTTCTCATGTAAGAATAATCCATACAAACTCATGTACCTCCTATTTATAGGCTAGGAGTCATAAATAGAAAGGCACAAGTTACACAATACATTAAGACACCATTATGATGATCATTATTTGAGAAATAATTATCTTTAATGTGGAGGTTATAGAAAACATTAAGATGACCATTATTTGTGTGATAATGATCTTTAATATGGAGGTTATAAGATATTAATAGGTGGCATCCAATTGATTTACAATACATATATAACTATTCTGAATAATAATAATTTTCTTTTTATTATTTCTAAGAATAGACAAAGCTTTACAAATCACCTTCTGTAACTCTTACATTTCATGCAGTCTGTTTTACTTTCAAATAACCAATCAATATCCACCAATGCACAATTAATAACACTTTCTTTTTTCTTTTTCTCTTTTTAACCATTTTCTATATAAACTCTTTAAAAACAATAAATCGCTCATAATCAAATCCTATGACATTAACACTATATTACAATTCACATAGATCTCATCCAATTATCTCAAAGTTCAAATCTAATGTTTCATAAATCAATTTGAAACCTAATAAACATGAATTTTCTCAAACAAATATGTAAACATCGTACTTCCACTACGTAACTCTGATATTCAATAAAAATACTTTTACTCACACTATTAATAACACCATAAAACAATTATATAACCTTACACACATTCAAGAGTCAATATGAAACCTTATTCTATACCCGAGAGTTTTAATCATTTAAAAACTTCAAGTCATAAATATTCAAAGAGATCGTATATAATTAATATCATCATCAAAAAATTATAAATCATAAATATCCACTAGTTACAAATTCAAATATATCGAAATCAATTCTCATTGAAAGCTACTTTAGTCCTAATTCACTATTGGAGACTAATAATAAATAATTCACGTTATCATCTCTTTTAATATGACAATTCTTCATAATTATAATAAAATATTTATCAAAATTTCCTTGGAACTTTACTATTCTTTTCACCCAAATGAATATAAAATAACCAATCAAATTAAACCACAAGAAACCTAGAGTAACGAATATTCAATAATAAAATCAATATATTAACTCTAATACAGATGAAGATCTATATCAAATTTGTCATCAATAAAAATAAACTTCCACCAAAAAATATTTTTAACCATTAATCTTGATTTAAATCTATCGAAATTATAAATAGGTCATAACCTTGTATAAATCCATAAATAACCTTATAATAACAAATAGATTCAAAATTAGAACTTATAAGCAAAATATTAGAGAACGATTAACATTTAACTTTCAAAACCTTTGCAAGGAAGGCTTGAATCCTTAAATTCCATTTGTATTTAAAAAATAGGGAATTATGTCCACATATAACAACTTAATCTCATCTTATCATATCTATCGATCAAAAGGTTATTTAAACATCAAGGACTTGAATCGCATAGGATATCTACCTCACTTACATACTATCCTAACAAATGATTCCATAAATTTTTATGCTTCATAATGTCAATATTTCCAAACTCCACAACTTGTGCTAAATAGTAATCAAACAAAATAACACCATATTTATTTAATTGATCAAAACATAAGATCATATTATCTAAGTACATCAAAACTCAATCACCAAATATCCATATCAACTCTTAATCCAAAAATAATTCAAATGTAATGAACAACCACAAATTTTGTGCACAATCACTAATTACCCCATCAATATATTTATCACTAAGACACACACACAGTCCAATAAATGTTATTCAAATGCTCAGAATGCTAAACAGTATGATAACTCTCTTATAATAATCATATCATGAATATATCTCATTTTTATGTCAAAATCAATTCAGCTTAATATATCAATACTAAACTGTAAATGCTAATCCATATCTTTCACAGGTTTCGTGTGAGATTGACCATAATGATGCATGATTTATAAAACTATAACTTGATCTTTAATTAAATGAAAACTGAATGTTTGTGACAAGAAACCATGGCTTTAATATCAAGTTGATAAGACCCATCCCGACTTTTATCTCAAGTCTAAGAGAATCATGTGAAAACTGGGGTCCTTCTTATTGAAATCTAGAATTTTTAAAATCCTTTGGGAGCATTATCATAAATCTCGTGGTTGTTTTATAAATATAAATTGAAGAAATCGAAAATATATACATTTCTCGTGTTGGACCTTTGAAGTGAATAATCAAAATATTTTAAAAATATCTAGAAAGATATTTCATCTATAAAAGTATTCTTAAAACATATTTAAGAAATATAGTTAATTAAAAACAATATAAATTTATGCAAAATATTTCTACTTAAAAATAATCATATTGCATTTTATCATCACCATGTGGTATTTTCCACGATATGCAATAATCTACACAAACTTGCGCTAGATACACGAAAAATTGGTTTTATAAAAGAGTGAGCACTAATGCCAAATGGGTGGATATAATTTTTCTAAAAAGATTTCTGAAAGAAACATAACATATTTGTAGATATAATAAATAATTCTCAATGATTTATACACAATCATATATGAAAATAAACTGGATTCAAATCTCATGTAGTAGTGAAATTGTAAATTTTTATATAAATCATCTTTATAACTTTATAATATATAATTTGAAAATTTATAATCTGTAATTTTTTTTTGGAATCTTGTTTCTATAAATCTAGTGTTCTGTATATTTCTTTCTTTATTAATAATATTTGTAATATGAAAATATACACCAACTAATACTCTGAGAAATTGTCATACGTGGTAGAACTACTTAACACACATGCAAAACGAGAAATAATATCTGTCATACGCGTGTTGGACGACTCAATAACTCTCTTGACAATTTAATGACTCTCTTGACATTTATCATACACGTGTTGGACGAATCTAGAATTTACACATGTATAGCCTGTTTGACCATTAGAGGAGAGGGACAACCTTGATGCTCCCGAAAACCCTCGAAGTTCTTTTCAGCACTAAGTTTCATTGTTGTTTGCTGTGCGATATTAGCACTAGCACTTTCACTGGAGATATACATTTGCTGAAAGTCGACTTGCTAGTTTAGTCAAATTTTAGGGCCATTGTTAGGAAATTGGCAAAAATAAAAGTGGTGCCAATCTCATATTGAAAACAAACAAAGGAAGAATATATTTTAAAGGCTATAAAAGGAGTCCAATGTCTTGGTTTCAAATTATCCCAATCAAATACACTTTAAATATTGTATTTGATTCTAGTTAAAATTCATTTCGTGTTTCTCTTATTTTAGAGTAGGTGTGAGTCTGTGTATACTTTGGAGGTTGTGAATGCATTGAGATCGTAGATTGTGAGAGAATAGTTTATATGATTGTACAGAGTCCGAGTGTATCAGGATCATGGATTGTGAGAGAATAGTCCGTGTAATTGTAACAATTTTTCATATAGTGAATTTCTCTCTGAGAGCCATGGTTTTTCTTTCATTTAGAGTTTTTCAGATAAATTTTTGTGTTATGGTGATTGTTATTGTTTTTTATTTTAAGGCAAATTGCACAAACCTCCCCTGAGGTTTGATGAAATTACACAAATAAGACAATGTTTGAGAAACTCGCACTGCCCTCCCCTGAGCTTTTTGAAACTCAACACAAACCTCCCCTACCATGAGTAAGTTGTTATTTAAGAAAAACACTCAAAGTCAATTTGAACAAAAGTACCAAAATACCCTTAAATAAATTAATATCTTATTAATTTAATTTAAAAAATAAAATATAAAATAATTAAAAAAACATTTTAAAAATATCTTATCATCTTCATCACCTCTTTCAAATTTTTTCATCAATTTTCATCAAACTTTCTTAATCAATTTTCATACCATCAATTCATCATCAATTTTCATCCAATTAATTCATCACCATCATCAATTCATCATCAATTTTTATCCAATTAATTCATCACCAATTTAAACCTAAATAAATTTACATATATTTTTTTAAAAATTAATCACTTATTCATCCTCACCAGCTGTTCATCATCAACATAAATTTTTCTAACATTCATCTTTTATCATCCTCATAACCCTAATCTTTAACCAAAAAAAAAAAAAAAAACCCACGATACCCATATTTTCTCACCAACCAAACACTATCCAACATCCACAAAATCTAATTGAAAATTCACAAGAAAATTCAAAGCAAATATTAAAAAAACTCAAAGGGAATTCAATCATACCCACAAGGAAATTCAACCACAAATTCAATAACAACAACAAAAAAGGAAATTGGAAAATAAAAAAAAAAAAGCATTAGGTCTCCACCGGTGGGAGACTCGGTTTCGGGTCTCCATCGTGGAGACCCAGAACCAATTGTGGAGACCCGAAACCAGGTCTCCATTGTTGGAGACCCACCTGAGTCGATGGAGGCCTCAGCTGAATCTCCATCGAGACCGAAACCCAATCGATCTCCACTTTCGTGTTGCTTTCGTCGGAACTCTGAAGAAGTCGAGAAGAAGAAGAAGATAAGAGAGGGGTTGAGGCGAGCAGAGAGAGGGGTGAGGCGATGAAAAGAGAGAGAAAGGAGAGAGAGAGAGAGAGCTGAGTGAGAGGAGTTTTGAATTTTGTTTTTATTGTTTTGTTTTTATTTTTTCTAGATATTTTATATATCATTAATGTTATTTGACTATTTTACCCCTACCCCATACCACTCAATGTCTGTTCATTAACGATAAGTTAGTAACAGAGAGGTTTGTGTTGAGTTTCAGAAACCTCAGGAGAAGGCAGTGCGAGTTTTTCAAATATCGTCATATTTGTGTAATTTCACCAAACCTCAAGGGAGGTTTGTGCAAGTTTCCCCTTATTTTATTTCACTCAGGAGGTAGGGTTTTATAGGAGGTATTGGGAGAGAAATTTTTTCCCAACAGACATCTCTTTTCAAATGGGAAGCAATCTATTTGAAGACAGATCATGAATCGTTATACGCACAAGGTAAGGGGTAAGCCTGGATTAATCTGTACTCAATTGAGATCGCACTGATATTAGTTTATGTGACTAAGGTACTGGTAAAATTATGCGGGATAAGTGCAAATAGGGATCCAATATAGAAGCCTCCACCGTGAACATGAAAAACAAGAGGAAGTTTATGCGGTGTCTTTGGGGTGATAAAGTCTGGCGGATAGACTTAATTCAGCTGAATATACAATGTCTTTGAATAGAATATTACTAGTTTAAGTGCTCATTGAACTCTCAAAGCGACTACGATGTGCTAGTTTGGATGAAATTCACAACAACTGAGAAAGAGAGGAAGGAATAGAGAATGATTGAAGAGAGCATGCGATGCATCTTCTCTTCTCTCTCACGGGTTTTCTGGTTTATTTCCACTTATCTGCTGCTACATACCATTCATAATCTCTGTGTTTGCTTCTACATAGATACATACATACATACATATATATAACAGCGGCTTCCTTGATCTCCCAATTTAATATAATATATCTAAGCCACCGTCTCTCGCTTTCTTTATTCGCAATATCGATTTCCTTCTAATTCATGCAAAGTATGATCACCTATCAACACGTGTCTCTCCGTTCTTTTTTTAAAAAAAAAAAAAAAAATCCTCTAACTAGCCTCGTGTCTACTCTATTTCTCTTTTGGCCCATCTCAATTTCACTTCTACGACTTGCTTTTTATTGTTTATCCTATTCAAATTATCATGCTTCACCAGACAAAGCTTGACCTGTCATCCCCTCTCTATTCTTATATTAGGAATTTCCCACCAATTACCTTTCTTATTTAGCCACATAACTTGTTTGTTCTTATCCCAAATTGACCATGTTGTGCTTCTTTTGTTTGATTGCTTTCCTTGTCAAATATGTCTTTACTTCACACGTTGGACCACTCTCTCTTTCCTTGCCATGCACGCCACTCAAAAAGTATCTTTCCACACACAATTACCCCTTAAATTATGTTATAAAATCGCAACAAAACTAGATATGATCACAACATGACCTCTCCTTTCTAGTCTATAACAAACTTCCATAATATCACTCCACGCCCACTCCCTCAATTTTCGAGTATAGTACCAACCCTTTTCTCTGTGTATTCATTCTTAGAGAAACAAAAAACAGAGAGAAAAAATCTTGTGCCCGGTGCAACCAATTGGGCCCAGCTTGAACAAGCAAATTTCCACAATTCCTCGGTTCCTTCTCCCCCATGTTCGGATCATTTGTCTCACTTGCAATAATTTAGCTTTCCAAGGAAAAGTGGATTCACATATAAAATCAAATAATCCATAACTTTAATATCCACTAGGTTCTGTTCCTGCCATGTTTCATGGCCCATTGGTGTACGATATTCGCACCAGCATTGGACCAAGAAACAAAAGCTGGTTGGAAATCGGCACAGCATTTGGACATGTCAGGGGCTAGTGGATTGAAATGTAAAGTAAGAGTAAAATCAATTTATGTAATAAAAAAAAAAAAAAAAAAAAAACTGAAGGATAGATATGTAAGTTGAGTTATGTTAGGCTTTCAAAAATTTTATCAAAATTCATATCTTAAATGATATAGCATGTAAGTTGTTAAAATTCTATTAATTGTCACATTATTTCATGATTTTCAAGATTTTGATAGCGTCCAAATGATATGACATGAATTTCGATAAAATTTTTAAGAAGTGTAACATTACCGATGTTATAATGGTTTTTTAGATGTTTTATTTATGGCAGTGTTTCCTAATTAACACAATTGGGAACATGTCCCAATCAACATGAAAGAATTTATAAAGAGGAAACTTAATTCCAATCAGGCCTGTGTATATTTGGCCTAAGACGAACTTTCAGTGTGCAATTAATCGTCTGATGGAATTAATGAAAGCAACAACCATGTAGCGTAAGTTTCAGAAAAAAAAAAAAAAAAAAAAAAAAAAAAAAAAAAAAAGGAAGAAAGAAAGAAAAGAAAAAGAAAACAACTCTGTTGTGTAGAATAGTAGAATTTCGAGAAGTGGGATTGAAATGGTAGAATGCATGATGGTCTCCTTGAAAATCAATAACTTCCTAATAACCACTCCACCCACTTTCCCTCAGCATCTGAGCGTAGTACCATCCCCTTTTGCTTAGTTGAAATTCATCATTTTCAAACATAAAAACTTGAAGCCTAGGGAATGCCATCCAAGCTAGGTTAGGATCTTTGGTTGGATTTAACCATGTGTCATCAATCCCACTTGAATTAGGACAAGGTCTTTTTTAAGCATCCACTATACATTTATTACAATTTGGAGTCTCCCTAGGAAGACGTTCATTGTCCAAAAAGGTGGATGATATAAAATCATAGCTGCAACATGAAAACCCTCAATGTTCTTTTCAGCACTAAGTTTTATTGTCGTTTGGTGTGCGATATTACTAAGACCTTAGTCGCTGAAGCTAACATCAGTATGATGTCAATTGAGTACAGATTAATCCAGTCTTGCCCTTTTGCTTGTGCGTATGATGATTCATGGGTTGCCCTCAAATGGGTTGCTTCCCATTTGAAAGGAGATAGTCTCAAATCTTGGCTGAACCAGCACGTTGATTTTCAGCAAGTGTATATCTCCCGTGAAAGTGCTGGTGCTAATATCACACACACCAAACAACAATAAAACTTAGTACTGAAAAGAACATTGAGGGTTTTCGTGTTGCAGGTTTGATTTTATATCATCCACTTTTCTGAGCACTGAACGTCTTATGGGGAGACTCCAAAATGTAATAAATTTATAGCGGATGTTTGGAAAAAAGCTTGTCCTAACTCATGCCTAACTCATCAACACGCGTTTTTCTTTTCTTTTAAATAAAGAGCAAATTACTCCAAACCCCCCCGAGGTATGACATTAATCAGACGAAAATAATGTTTCGTTTTTATAACAGAAAAGCCCCAAATTAACGGTCAAACATAGTTAAATAAAACGGTTGACTGTGTTTAACTTGTAAAGACCAAAATGTCTTTACTGTTTGAAATAATTTTAAAATATAATTTAAAAAATTATTAAAATAAAATAATAAATAAATAAAAATTATTAAAACTTCTCTCATTCTCCCCACGCGCGCGCACACACACACACACACACACACACTCACTCACTCTTTCTCCCCCCAGTCCCCACCATCGACCATCACAGACCCGACCTCCACCACCATCCCCTTGCACGTCGACCACCATCCTTCACCACAAACTAGACCTCCACCACCACCCCCTCGCACACCGACCACCACCCTACTACCAAATCCCACATCGACCACTCTCTCTCTTTCTCTCCCCACCATCGTCCACCATAGACCCGACCTCCACCACTGCCCCCTCGCACGCCGACCACCATCCTCCACCAGAGACCAGACCTCCACCACTACCCCCTTGCATGCCAACCACCACATTTCCACCAAATCCCACTACGATCCATTCTCTCTCTTTCATCTCTATTTCTCTCATCTGTTCAAAATGTTGTTCTTCTCTTCTTCTTCTTCTTCTTCTTTTCTCGTTCATTTGGATTCGTGGAACCCAAGGTTCATCTGGGTTCTAATCGAACCTAGATTTCATCATCTAGGTTTGAACACAACTCAAATAATGAAATTTGGGTTCGAGGAACCCAGATTTCATCTAGGTTATGTTTGATGATTTTTTGAGTAGGTTTATTGATGATTTTTTGTTTATGTTTGAGTTTGATTTATTGTTGATGATGATTCTGAGATGGAGTTTGAGTTTGGTTGTCAAGTTTGAGTTTGGAGTTGATGATGATGATCCTGAGATGGAGTTTTGAATTCCAGTGGAAGATCTGGGTTTCTTTTGTTTATTTTGGGACCCAGTTTTTTTTTTTTTTTGCTAGAATTTATTTTTCAATTTTCTTGTTTGATCATGATGCATCATCTGTGTTCCCAAATGATGTTCACCATGTCTGGGACGAACCCAGATGATGAACATCTGGGAACCCAGATGATGTTTCTGGGTTCCCATAATTTTTTTTTTCATTTTTTTAATTATTTGATCTCATCATTGTTTTTTTATTAAATATTTTTTCTTTTTTAAGTTAAAGAGAAAATTAATTTAAAAACTAAGGGTCACTTCAAGTAAAATGACACAAATACCCTTTGTCAAACTAAAGTTAACTAACACTCATTAACCGTGTGGAGCTTTTTTGTTATAAAAATGAAACATCGTTTCTGCCTGATTAATGTTATACATCAAGGGTGTTTGGAGTAATTTGCTCTTAAATAAAAATCCACCCACTAGCCTCATGCCAAACTCTCTATTTCTCTCTGGGCACACCTCAATTTCACTTCTGTGTTAAAGTGTTTGACGTGCTTTTTCTTGCTTGTCTCGTTCAAATTGCTATGCTTCACCATGCAAAGCATGACCAACTAACATCTGTTATCTCCTCTTTATTGGCCACTAATCGTCTTTCTTGCTTGGCCACGTAACTTGTTTGTCCTTATCCCCGAATTGATCATGTTCTGCTTTCTTATTTCTCTCTTTTGTTGTATTGCTTTTGCTTGTCAAATATGAAAGAAAAAAAAAAACAGTTGTTTTTCATAAAAATCATAATTTTATGGAATTATGAATTTCAAAACTTTTATAAAACTCAATGATCCTAAATTCATAAAATAGTAAAATAAAATAATATAAAAAAATAAAAATAAGATTTTTATCTTCTATATTGATCTTGATGAATTGCTCATCACCTAATCTTCTTTAATATAGTTTTACACCAAAAGACGAGTGAATGAGTACGATTATATAGAATTGTGCTCATTTACTATTAATTTTTTTTTTCTAACAAGAAAAAATTATAAATGTAAGAGGTGAATATTAATTTTGATTATACAGAAAAGAAAGATACATATTTTTCTTTTCTATATTGTGCTATAAAAAAATTTCTTTTTTATTTCACAAAACGTACAGTAGTAACCAAAATAACTTTTATTTTAAAAAAAAAATTATTTCTTTTCTACATATAGACAACCAATTAGAGTTTTAATTAATCAAATTTAATATTGAACCACATATTTATTAAAATTAAATTTTTACCCAATATAATATAATTAATTCAAAATTAATTCATGTTATGTTTTAAATGTAACGTCCCGAATTTCCTCTATTTAAAAGAAACAAAAATATATCGGGATGAATAGTATTTTCGGATGAATAGTATATGTGTGAATAGTGAATTTTTCATAAAGCGAACCCCAAAGTTGAAAAGCTCCAGAATAAGTAATAGAGTCTAAGAAAACTGAAATGGATCGAAAATGAGTCCGTTTGAGTATGTTTTAAGTGAATTGAAGTTTATTAGACGAAAATGTCCTTTTTGAAAAATAATGGGTATTAATGATTTTATACCCATTTGAAATTTTTTTAAAGCATGCAATTAAGAGGTTTTATATCTAATTAGAGTATTACATAGTCGATTTGAGGATTGGATGACTATAGAATATTTTTTAAATTTATTTAGGTATGGATATGAATTAAATATATTAAAGGGCAAATGGGTCATTCAAACACAAAAATTTTGGAGTATTGATAGAGTTTCAGATGGATTCTCGAAATGTGTTTGAAAATTGTATAATTATTTTGTGGTGTTATTAATGATTATCATAGTAAAATTCCAGATTGATTTTTTTGTGATGTGTAAAAATTTTATAATTGTTTGGTGGTGTTATTAATGGCATGAGTAATGGTATTTTGTTGAATATCAGAGTTGTACAACGGAAGTGCGGTGTTTAATATTTTGTTTAAGAAAATTCATGATTATTAGGTTTGGAATTGAGTACTTGAACTTTGGAAATAATTGAATGAGATTTATGTGAATGTGATATAGCATGGGTGTTATAGGATATGATTTTGAATGATTTATTTGTTCCAAAGAGTATGGATAGAAAACGATAAAAATGTGTGAGTAATTATTCATTGGTATATATTAATTCATTATTCGGAAGCTACATGAAGTATAAGAGTTATAAGGAATGATTAATTAAGTTTGACATATTATTGGAGGTGACAAAAAGGAAATAATGATTATTATTTAGAGTAGTATAGATATGATTATTCAGAAGTATATAAGTTTAATTGGTGATTAGAATTGGATTGAAGACTTTTGCTTAATGGTTGCCTATATAAGTGTTAATTGTTATTGTTTTATAATGTTCCAATCTAACTGGATCCAAGAGATAAATTAAAATTCAATTTATTTTTATCAATTTGGTCCAGTTCAAGTCTTAAAAGTTCAAAAGTTTGTAAATAAATAATCTATTGAAGGATATTTTAAAAGAAATTAAGAAAGTTGGATTAAAAAGGAAAAAAACCATAGGGGTATAAAATGAAAATTTGTAGTACATGGGTTGGTAAAAAATATATATATATATATATATATCTCAACCGGTGTTTGATTTTTTTTCTTGTGGTGGGCCATGCCCATTTAAATATATATATGTATAGAAATATGTAAATGGTGGGCCATGCTCATTTAAAATATATATATATATATATATATATATATATATACATAGGTTGATGTTGTCGATTGAGGAAGAAAAAAAAAAATATATATATATATATAGAAAAGTGAAGTGGGTACCGGTTGTGAAGAAAAAAATAATATAATAATATTAAAAAAAAAAAAGTTAAAATGAGGCGGTGGCAGGAGAATGATAAAGATGAGTGAGATGTAGTATATATATTTTTTGGTCTTCAAAAACAAAACACAGAAGCTGTTCAGTCGAACAGCAGGAGAAGAAAAAAAAAATAGCAGGAGCCGAGAAGGAGGAAAGGAGAAGAAAAGAAAAAAAAATATTTTGAGGGTCCAATTATTTAGATAAGTAAATTTATTTTAATAGAATTTGGATTCCAAAAAATTAGTTTATTTTTTTTTCTAAATTATGAATTAAGTTTTATATGATTTAAGATGGATAGAGGATGATGAGAAAAATCAAATGTGAGTTCGTTTTAGATCCAAAAATAAGTAAAAGAGTGAGGTGAGTTGATTGTTTTATGTTTAATTAATCTGATTGAGTTATTGTTATTTATATTTCCGATTTTATTATTTATTTCAAATAAATAGATTTGTTGAGTTAGTTTATTTTAAAAATTATCAATTATATTTGACGATTAAAATAAAAGTTTATTACAAAATCATATAAGAAATTCCAGCAAGAAGTTTATATTTTCTGTTGAATTATTATTAAAATGATTTTAGAATGCTTGAAATTTTGATTATTTATGTTTTGATTGAACGAGTTTGATTTCCATTTTGGAATGATTTCTGGATTATTTTGATGTGTGAAATAGTGAAAGTTTAATAAATTTTGAACCACTTGTAAATGTGGCCGAATATGTAAATAAGGGGTTTTATGAAATTATTTTAATAATTTGTGGTTTAATGTTGTTTGTATGCGATTTTCATGACTTTCGAATTGAAACGGAAAGGAATCGGAAAGAAATTGACGAGTTTAGTGTCTTGACCAAATGTATATCGGGAAGAAAAACACGAAGGTTTTGATAAAAATTTGATAAATCAAAAGAGTGAAAAATGGTGTTTTGTGATATGTTTGTTTTAATATATAATTTTGTTTAATTTTAATTAAATAAATTCCATGAGTATGTGTAAATTATGTTGTGGATGATTTTTTGGTATTTGATTATCAGAAATTTGGAAAGTTTATGAAAAAATGGATGTTGACCGAAAATGGTAAGAAAAGGGTTTGTGAATTTATTTTGTTGAATTGTTATAAAATATCAATTGATTGCGATTTTATGATTTTGATTTGAAATTGAAAGAATTGAGAAAGAATTGGATCATGTTAGTGTCTTAACCGTGTACTAGTAAGGTGAAGGGCAATGTGGTCTTTGATTAATTCTGATGAATATTTAGGTGTAAAATGATGCTTGATGATGTTACGTTTAATGCTTTGACTAAATAAGAAAAAATGTGATTGAAATTTATTTTGTTGCTTTCCTAACGAAATTTTTATTTGGAAATGAAAAGCGATAGATTGTTAAATTGTCGGTAATAAATAAAAGTTATAAGGGCCCTAATAAATCTGTACATTGATAGGTGGAGATTGGAAATTGGTATACCAATAGAGAAATATGAGCAGTACTGCACCGTTATGATTGTATACCGATGTTGATTCAAGGACCTTGAGAGGCACCGAGTGTCCGGTCCAGAAATCGATACGATTGTGAAATTGAGATCTGGCGGGCAGACACCGAGTGTCTGATGCTGGAGGAAAATATGAAACCCATGATATGTGAAATGTGATTCGGCGAGTAGTTACTGAATGACCGATGCCAGAAAACTTAGCATATCAATAGGGTGATTATAGCAGTACTGCATCAATATACTTATAAACGTTGATACCGAATTTATGGACCTTGCGAGACACCGAGTGTCCGGTCCTAGAATTTGTGTATTATATGAAACGTGCTCCGACGGGTAGTCACCGAGTGTCCGATGTGGGGGGAAACGTGAAACCCAATTTCCAATCCATGGTATCGTGTCAGTGTTTACAAAGGACGTTAAATACTATTAAAGAAAAATCGTGCTGACATGTTTGAAAATGAAAATAAATGTGTTTATGCGTGCAGTGAATGAAAATTTGAATTCTTTGTAAATTTATTTGTAAAAGTTCGAAAATTGTAAAATAATGATTTACCACTTGTATATGAGATATATATATATATATATATATTACATGAAAATCGTATAACTATGTTGAAAAACAATTGTTATGTGTTTTATATACGTAATTGTTAGTATGTGCTTTCGTTCAGGTTTGTTATAGAAATTGGAAGAAATCGTGTTGATATATTTGAGAACGTCTTTTATATATATATATATATATATATATATATATGTGTGCTTTTATTAATAAAGTGATTTTCTTACGTATTATTTTAGTATTTTGAGAAAATGTAAAAAAAGTTGTATTACCTTGTGATATTTCCGTGGAATGAGGAATTTTAAATATGCGGTTTGTATGTGTAATTAATGGTAAAATGACTTATGTATGAATCTTAATAAAAGTTCGAGCATTTTGGAAGTTAGGATTTTTATGTGCTTGGAAACAAAATTCATGTGTTTTATACGTGCAATTAGTAATAAACGAATTTATTTATGAAGTTTGATCAAGGTTTGAGAATTTTAGAAATTTTATTTTATAATATAAATTTCGTGATGATATGATAAATGTAAAGTTTGTGTACACTTACTAAGTAGAAATACTTAGCATGTTGGATTTTTCACGCGTAGATTGAGATTTGGGCGCTGTAGATAGAGATAGACGAAAAGATAGTTGCCACGTTTTTTGCGAGTCACATCCCTTCATATTTGGTAGTCCCACTTTTGGTATTATATAGTGGTGTTTAAGTATATAGAATTGCATGTACATATATATATAGATCTACGAGATTTTATAAATAAGGATGTATAAGTTGTAGAAAAAGTTTTTGATTCGTAAAGTAATTTTGTAAAAAAATTCTTATTTATCATTTAATTAGTGTTTAATTTTGATTAAGATGATTTTATTAAATGTTGTGTTTATAAATATTTGTGTGGTGAAATGATTCCGGAGTCAGACGAAGAGTCCGAAATGGAAGTTGAGAGAATGAATGCATTTTAGAAGTGTTTCTTTTGAATATTTACAGGTTTTTATAATTTTGGGTTTTTCAGAAAAACAGAAGAAACTCTACCGGATTTTCGAAAAAAAAAATTATAGTGCATATACGTAAAATAATAACAAATAAACCGATTAAAGTAGCATCCTTTGACTCGGGTTTCCATCCGAATAGAAATCGGGTGGGGAGTGTTATATTAAAATCGAACTCGTGACCTCTAATAAATTAATTCATAATTAATTTATACCAAAGTTATTATTGAAAATCAAATTTAAAACCTCTTAAAAATCAATTAAATAATTATTAATTCATAATTAATAATTAACTTATTTGAATAATTAATATTATTTAAATACTAAGTGAACATAAATCTTGCTACTTATGTAACAACTGTAATTGGACGGTCCAATTACAATATTCTATATAGATGTTTCTTATAGTGAAATGAGTTATCAAAGAGACCCGATGAACTTACAATTTTTAGCTCTAATAATATTAGAATTATTAATTAAATAGTTCACTATCATTAACTTTAGAGTTACTCTGCCAAAAACCTAAGATTGTGCTCTCAAAACTGTAGATGTTTTTATACAATATGAAATTTTCAGTATCAATTAATTTAATCATAATATATGATTTGATCCTTTAAAAATAGTTTATAATTAGAGTAAGGTCAAAATGTTTGTTTTATCCCTCTAATTATTCTTGATCCTTACGTATTATTGATTCTCTAATGAATAATATATTCATAATAACTTATGAATTTATCTTTCCATTTAGATATGAACAAAAAGTTTAACACTCTTATTGTTTAAGAACTGAATCAATCTTTAAGGAAACCACTTATCTACTTCTCGTGAGAATAAGTAGATTCCACTATTATATAGAATGTTACCAATTACTTACTAAATCATATCCCCAAAAACGAAATTGTTGATCGAGCACTAAATTGTTGATCGGGCACCTACACCGATCTCACCCATATAAATTAAATGATATAACTCAACAAATAGGAGTCTATAATGCACTCACGATTAAGATTAATTCATTTATGATCATCTGATTGATAAATATAAATCTCTAAGTTTAACGAATATTAATTAATGACTCATGTTTATCATAGTCCAATTTTATATAATCTTTATTATATTCATACCACTATATAAATAGTCTCAAATAAGATATTGTACCAAATATAAAATAGACCGTAACTATAAATTTAGTACAAATAAAATATGCAGCTTTGTTTGAAATAAGTTAACTATAAAGTTTTGTTTGTTTTCTACAAATTTTTAGGTTACTTATTTCAAACTAAATTCACTTATTTATATAATATTTATATACTTAGTTTGAAAATATATTAATAATTCAGAATGTTGTTCATGATATGTACAATTTTTATAAAAATTATATAAATAAAATAAAATAAAAACCTTATTAATATTTATAAAATCATTTAGATAATTAGGGCACAAACCCAACACTACATCAGCCTTTTCTTTACACGTTTGACCACTCTCTTTCTTTTCGATGCACGCAGCACGCCACTCACTTTCAATTCTCATTACCCTTTTCTTTTTTGTCCCATTCAACCTTTTTTTTTTTTTTTCGTTTTTTGAACTTTTGTCCCATTAAACTCTGCACCCAGGTTTCGTTTCTTTCTAACTGATAGCCATATATATATATATATATATGTACACACACTCTTATGGTTTGGCGGTGACACTTGTCCCACTTCTAATTTCATTCTCAATGTTTTGTCTCTTCCTATCTGTCCGGCACACTCTCTTCCATTTTCCATGTCACTCTTTGGAAGTTAAAATATGTATATATTATACATATTTTAATTTCTATAGAGTGACGATATTAGCAGCCCTCTAAAACTGTATTTGCACCCCTAATTTAATTTTTTTAATAAAATTTCAATATTATCCTTATATTATAAAGCAAAGAATCAGCAAATTTTGAAGTTATAAAGCCACGAAAATGCTACCTGGTTTGGTGGACACAGAAACGAGAAACTATATGTTTGCAAGAGCATTGAGTCCGGTTCGGAAAAGATTCTGGTTTGGTTTAGGCTCTACTGAAATGTTTGTGTCCCAAAATTGGTTCCTTGCGTGCTACTTCTTTTGACAATGAACAGATGTTGGTGTGGAGAGGAAAAAATTGGAAATCGATGCATCCTGAAGGTCCTGCAATCCCTCAAAACTTCGGCACTGCTGGTGATTTGGACGGTTCAGGTATGCGTTTGAGAAGGAGAAATGAGCCAGTCAGATTGCATTGACTTTTCTTCTAAAGCATAATCGAAATTACAGTATAGTATCTTCACTTAAAATAACATCCGGTCTTGCAATTCCAAAAGAAAAAACAGTGATGATGATGATATCTATCCTGAGGATGATATTAGTGATGATGATGATGAATATTATGACAGCGACACATCCGAACTAGACTCTGCGCTTGTTAAGATCGTACAAGGCATCTAAATCAGTGGACGGGAGCTCAATAGAGGGGGCATGAAGGTTTCTTCTGGAGCCATGAAAGAATGCACTTGGTGTGAAAAATATGAGTGCATGGTGTTTGAGATGCAATTTGTCCAACACCTACACCCTCTAAGCATATTGAACAATCCACCGATGATGATCATGAACCCTCCACTTTCACTTCCTTCAGTGCTCGAATCAAGGGCCTTACCTGAGACAAACTGACCGGGTTATATATTGGTTCATCACCATCCACTGCATCCTAGATGATTGAATCGTCCAAGCGCCAAAAATTTTGGTTTGTAAGGACTTTCAAGTCCTCATGCACCGGCACAAACTTCATTGAACGATTTCTGGGGTCGTTCCTCATCAACAAAATCAATTCTCCTGATAATTCTTTGCTTTATAATATATGGGTAACATTGAAATTTTATAAAAAAAAAAAATATTAAGTTAGGGTTGTAAATACAGTTTTAGAGCGGTGCTAATTTTGCCATTCACTTCTAAATCTTGGATTATAATTGGACTTGCAACCCACCTTAAAAATCAATATGATAGATTAAAACAACACCAATAATAATTGAGCCCACACTTAAATTAGATCCATTTATTGATTTTTTTTTATTTGGGCTCAAATCATTTTTTGAGTCCATTAAAACCTGAAAGGACCAATCTATAAATAATAAGAGAAAATTGTCACTGCATTCGGGGGCCTACTGAGTATTGAACTCGACGCACACAAGCATGTCAAGCGGGTTTGTCACCACTTAGGTAACCCACCATACTCAAAATCATCTCAACTGGGAATTATATCAACTATTTGGATCAATCGATATTATCCATTCAATAATAGAGATAAATTACAAAACCTAGTCACCTGGCAATGTAATAATTTCATATTTTATGTACTGAAAAGAAGTAATAAAATTACATTAGTTGGCAAGTTATCATGTCGTGATTACAATTTTTTTTCTTTGTCCTACACCAAGTACCATGCTCCAAGCTCCAAACACCAATATCTTTTTTGCAGTCGGGTAACTGATGTCGTTGGTAAACACGCTACACCTTGTGCATCATTGCATAGGTTCTATGTTCTACAATGACTTTTCCACCGCTAATTGTATGGGTTATCTCCTAACTTGTGTGAATCCCACCCTACTTATGTGTGGGTTACTTCCTTTCAAAGTTACATTATAAAGTCTAAATTTTATTTGGTTCTGATAGATCTTTGAGTTTGTATCAATCATTAAAAGAAAAAACTAAATTTCTTTTTGTAAATATTTAAAATGAGAGCTTAAAAATCATTTTTATCTTTTGCCAATCATTGAACTCTTATAAAATCCGTAAAAAAAAAAGAAAAAAAAAGTAAATTTCCCATAAAATCATATTAGATGGATTTAATAATCATTATTATATCTAATTAATAACATCAACGACATCTTACAGTCATACAAATATCACAATCAATTGGTGGTGGTAATAATGTTAGTTGTAACTTTATCAATCAAAAGAACTAAAGAAGGGCTGAATAAGTTCACCCACATTAAATGAGTCATAATTATTAATTTATTAAACAAAAAATTGTAATGAAATGCCTTGATTTCTGATCAAATTGCAACTAAATTATATTTTTTTACGAAATAATTAATTAGTCCCTTTGATCGTTAGGTTGACAATTAAAGTTAACTAAGGCATAAATGGTAGAAGGATAATAAGATCATTTTCATCCTAAATAAAATGAAGCAACAAAATCTACTTCTTTCTTCTTTTTTTTTTTTTTTTTTTTTTTTTTGCCCTTTTAAAGTGGCCTAAAAACCTTCTTAAAATAAAATAAAAAGTTCCTCTTCATAATTTTTTTTTTAAAGAAAAAAATAAAATTGATTAGCTATGACAAAAGGCTGACATAAGGTTTATTAGTTTATCAAAAACTCTATAGTCATAAACTTGGGTTTGTATGATTTGATTTATGATTATGAATTTGGATTTTGATATCTTGTCTTGAGAATCATTATCCTTTTCAATTTTCTATAAATTTTGTAAACAACTAGACATTGAAGTTTTCATGAGAACTATTATTCTAGTTGAAAGTAAACTTTTCTTTTTCTATTATTGGAGAAGATTATGACCTAAGAACAAATTTCTTCTTTTCATTTGCTTGATTTTTGTTCTTGTAAATCTTTTTTGTTGTTTAAATTGCAAATTTTATGAATTTGTGATAAAAAAAAAAAAAAAAGAGATGATGATGATTGTTGGGTTGGAGTTTATTTAAGGAAAAGATGTTGAAAAAATTAATGAAGAGGGAGATAAATTTTATTTTTACTTTTTATTTTATTTTAAGAAGGTTTTTAGGTTGATTTCTGAAAAAAAAAAAAAAAAGAACCTTTTATGGTGGATTTTATTGCTCCATTTTATTTTAGGAAGAAAATGATCTTATTGTCCTTCTACCATTTATGCCTTTGTTAGCTCTAACGGTCAAAGGGATTAATTAGTTATTTTATAAAAAATATAATCTAGTTGCAATTTAATCGAATATTAAGATATTTCATTACAATTTTTCCTTTAATAAATTAAAATTAACACACTATCTCTTAGTAGGAATGATTGAGCATCTCCCTTGATTTAAAGAAGTTAAATGTTCAAATCCCACTATTGTCATAGGTGTGGGTTTTGATCTCTCATCCCCTACCATAAAAAGAAAAAAAAAAAAAAAGTGGGCGAACTTACAAAGGGGTGTATAAACATTTTTAGAGGAGTGAAATGTTGACACTCTTAATTTATTTTAACCCACTTATACAATCCAAATCCAATTAGAAAAGGTTGGCTCCACTCAAAAAGGTTCTTTCCACACCCAATTATTACTCCCTATGCTATACCTGCTTTATAAATTTGCAAACTAATATTAATTTACCTTAAATAATATTAATCACTTTAATATGAAAGCAAGAGCAAATCTTATTAAATGCAATTATTAGTTTCCTTATATGACAAATCAAGAACAAATTAAAAATTAATTAACGGTTCAATAACAATTTTTAATAATTATACTATACTTTTGAGTTATAAAAAATTATTTAATTTTAATTTTATTAAAAATTTATTTAAATAATTTTGATGAGATTTTTCATATGCATTATAAGAAAGTTAAATAGTACATCTAAAAAAAGGAAAGAAATTTTTTGGATACTTGAACTATTTTTCCAATATTTTTTGTTTTTCACTCGATTTCATCAAAAAAATTTTAAAAAAAAAAATCTCATCAAAATTATTCAATATTTTTAATAAAATTATATTCAAATAATTTCTAATAAATCAAAATTATATATGATCATTGTTAACGTTCGGAAACAGTCAACCAGAGATTCTGGGGCCCAGACTGCGAGCTTAGTAATTAAATGGTGATCGTACTGACGAGGGTGTGATAAATGAGTAATTAATAAGGTTCAAGGTTGGTGGTGATTAATTCAGGTAAAGGAATATCGGTCGTGGAGGTTGGCTCAATTTAATGAGATGATCAATGAAAGATGAAAGAAAAAGAGAGAGAGAGAGGAGAATGCAAGACACAAGGATTTTTACGTGGTTCGGTGACTGCACCTACATCCATGGCCATTCTAAACTAATTCTGGCAGAGTGACAGTACTCAAGTATATTCAGCTTGTTTGTACAGTAAAGTATCTCCCAAATTTATAGAGAAAGAGGGGGGTGAGATGACAAAAGAAAGTTATACACGCTACAGACAACAGCTAGTTTCAACTAATCCTGACATAGCCATATTGCATTAATTGTAAAGGTAGTCACTGTTCTTTTCTTGCACACGTTTGCATTTAATACACCAGGAGAGACCTTCACTTCATTAATTGCATCTTGTCGCATTGAATGTTTCTGGGTAATTGTGCAGGCAGTTTCCGACAGGGAATCATGAGAGTTGGTGATTTTGACGATTTACTGCACACGACATCCCTTAAATAAGCTCTCTGGTCAGTCAGGTGATGCATGCTGGAGATATGTCGACGTGGCCAGGAGAAGAGGTCAAACGGTCTGGGGGTTCTCGCGATCTCGCGACCTGGATGGTCTCGCGAGCTCGACGAACTGGCGACACAGGCAGAATGCATGCTTTGGAGGTTTGGAAGCTGTTGCGAGCTTGCGACCTGGGCGGTCTCACAAGCTGGGTTTCAAACTGCTTACCCCGATCTTGGGCCTTCTGGGCCCCCGCTCCTGTTCAAGCGTCTGAGGCTTATACTGGCCCATTTAGGCAAAGAACGAGGAAATTGGCATAACATCATAAAAAATTATTGAACTATAAGTTAACTTTTAATATATATACGTGTGTGTGTGTATATATATATATATAGAGAGAGAGAGAGAGATATGTATTGCTTGATTTGTCACTTAAGGAAACCAAGAGTTGCATCTAATAAAATTTCCTCTTGTTTCCATATGAAAGTGATTAATATTACATATGACAAGTTTTGATAATTTATAAAGAGTAGATGATTAATTTGTAATACGGGTGTAGGAGCTAATTTCGGTATGGCAAGAATGTTTTTAGTGGTAATAGGTTTACCCTTTAGAAAACGAGAAAATATTTCATAGGACGCTTAGTTGACGTGTTATATCGATGTTGGTGTGACCTTCTAATAATCTTATGATACATGACTTTTTTTTTTCATAAATAATTAATATTGGTGTTTTTTATCATTTACGAGAAAATTTTCATTTAAAAAGCTATACCACATATTATGTTGTTATTGAAAGATCATGTCAACATTAATATTGATGTTTTTTCTCATTTACGAGAAAATTTTCATTTAAAAAGTTATACCACATATTATTTTGTTATTGAAAGATCACCCCAATATTAAATTTTTATGAAAGAGAAATGTTACGTGTCACGTTATTATTATAAGGTTACACTAATATCAGAATGACACACCAAATAAACGTCTCATAGAAGATTTTCTTAAAGCATAACTGATGCTTTCTCACAGAGTAAGGACATGATTCGAGTAATAATGTCCACGACAATTTTAATCTATTACACCTATGTGTGGGCAAGTTAACCTTAAAAGCCTCTCATTGAAGAACAGTTTTCTTATTTATTTATGGACCTCTCTCTCTCATCTAGTAGAGTTAAATAATATTTTGTTATGAATTATGCCTTTGTGTCTTAAACGCTCGCTATTTTAATAGGCACTTTAAATATCAAAATTTAAAAAAAAAAAAAAAAAAAATTATGTGATCTGTTAAAGAGAAAATTACTAAATTTTCAGTAGTGATTCTTTGTAAAACAAGCAGGTCAATCGATAGGTGCTAACAAAACACCACCACCCTAACTCAAAAATAGAAGTCTTTTCGTAGACAAAGCAAGAAGGCGAGGCGGTTTGAGAAACCGGGAGGACTGCCACTTGCTGCAGTTTTCACAAATAAAAACCAATTATAACTTGAATCAGTCAAATAGCGTGTTAGGGTTTTCATTTCCATGAGGCCGATAAGGCTTCCAGAACCGCCCGGTCCTCCAGCCGGCGTGCCCGATATTTTCTCAGGTGGCGCTTATAATGTCATCAGACGCGCCGTCGTTATCGGAACTGGCTTTCCGAGTACCGAAAATCAGAGCATCGGATTGGTTCGCGCTCTCGGCCTCTCCGATAACCATCTTTTATATGTGAGTTCACTCTTCGCATAATATAGATCTCATCACTTATCATCCTTCGTTATCGATTTCAGTTTTGTAACTTAAGCTTTCTGCTCTATAGTAGAATAAGGTTCTGTTTATGATTTAATTAGGATTTTTAAGTTTATGTTGATTAGGTGCCTATGGATTAGGTGGCTACTGTAGTGGAGTTGGCTGCGGTTATAGATTGTCAATAACAGTTAGCTGTGTCAACAAAGATTTTAGATTTGCTTGTATTCATCAAACGATTTGTGGTCTTGTTGTTTCGACTGCTCCATTTGGCCAAGGTATTATTAGCATGATGTGTGGCGCGCGAGAGCTCTGACCCACCATCTTGTGTATATTTTATGGCTGAAAACCTGTTGAATTAAAAAAAATCTTTTTTTAAATGTTAACTGCTGCAGTATGTGAAGGATTGATGCTGAAATGGACTTCTATCACGAAACTACCCCATAGTTTTATATATATATATATATATATGTATGGGGCATCTTGGGTTCTCCTTAATTGGAACTCAATAGGTACCTCCTTTCTCAATGGTAAAGCAATGGGGAAATGGTTGATAATTAATGTTGTAGAGTCTGCAGTGGTGTAGTGTGTAATAATTGGGATACATTCACCAAATTATGAACATTGCTGATTTTTCAGTTAAGACATTTTTTATATGCAGATAGTTATAATGCTGTTTATTTATGGCTTTACTATTGATTCAGGATAGGAACACTCTGCTGTGCTGGATCTTAATTTAGCTTATTATCTCAGATTTTGGATTGCTGATTGATGCAAATAGGTTTCAAATATATTTAGGTTATTTATGTTTATGGCTATTTAGGCTCCTGTGCAGCACCTCTCCATCTAAATGGGTGGCTATTTAGGTCTTACCAAATAATAGGATATATTTTGGAATCTTAAATCAGTAGAAAATGAGAAAAAGAAAGAGAAATTATGTGCAGAATAATACCTAGGTTCCTAAGAATCATACTTAGGAGAAGAGTTAACAAGCACTTAATGAGTGCATCAACAACATTGTGCATCACCAAGATTTCTCATTTAAAAAATAAAGAAATCTGAAGCTTTTATGATAATAGAATCCTAATAACTTAAGGAAATTCAACTAAGACCGCGGACCACACTCTTAGGCATATCAAGAAAATTCTTGGAATTGCCAGACTATCCTTTGCTTAGATATTAGACAGTTTATGAAATAGATTGAGCAGCATAATTACTCAAAGAAAGCATGGAAAACTACTTTCGACTTAATCTTAATGCATTAAGAAAGCTTCTCAAATGACTTGGAACGTTATCATAACCATTAAAGTCAAAACTTGGGGAGAACAAGACTTTTACTTCCCTTCTATAATTTTAAAAGATTTCTGCTTCCATGCTCCATCACCTATTATGGTATAGTTTTTGTCCTTTGGCATTCAGAACTTCTTTTTAATTCTACTGCTTAATTAATTGTTTATGAGTTTGCTTATATTGTATGCTTACATTATCTGCAGCGAGTTACAAGGCCAAGAGGAGGAATAAATGAGTGGCTTCATTGGCTCCCAGTTTCTCTTCACAAAAAGTTAGATTATGTCATAAGGCAACTTTGTGTCTACTCACGACTTTTGTTGACAGCTCAAAGGGAGAAACTAGTGCATCCACCTTTTGAAAATGGTGTTAGCGCAGGCTTGTCATCTGTGCTTGAAGCCGATGCAAAGCAGATTGTGACCATGGCTCGTGAGACTTATGAAAAGTATGTTTTCTCTTTACTAATTCATTGCTTATATTTATGGACCTAAGTAGTGTGTTAAAACATGTAGACTTGCAATTGAAACCTAATTATGCACAATGGATCTACAATTGTAGAAATGTTAATTTTGAAGCATTTAGTTGGTTTGGTAGGGCAAGATGGGCAACACCATTTCTCAACACAAAATTTGACACACTTTTGTAGCTATAGATTTAGGAGCTTTTGATGTTAAGGATTTAGTATCACTTCTCTCCCTTCTCCCTGCTTTCTCTACCATTAACATTTTTTTTTGTCCCTTTCTCGTCTCTCTGTTCTACATGCTTATTAACTAGTAGTTTAATCCCTTAGCATCTTCAAAAGTCAAAATTTGTTAAGGACCCAAGGAAACCAGCAAACTCATAAATAAATCTATAAAACTGTTAATTATTCAGTAATTCCGGCAAACTTAGAAGTAAAAGGCATCTTGTTGATTGTGCACTTCCTTCACCTATATGGACTTCTTTTCTCTGGAAAAGGAAGCAAAACCAAGTCCTAGGTTTGTTTATGAAGGAAATAAAAATCCAACTTCAGAGAAAAAAAGTTTGTTCGTACTCGCTTAAATTGTAGACATTTAATAGTCTCCAATTTTAAGCATGTTTTGAAGGGTTTCCATAGGGTATATTTACAAATGGCTAAGATACAGAGTTTTCAGTGTTAGATAATGGATGTTTAGGAAATGTTTCACATTATATTAATGAATAAAAAGTGTAATAAGCAAATTGGAAGCAATCTTTCCAATTTTTCCAATTTTTTATTTCTTAGGTTTGATACTAAGTTGGTCTAAAAAGTAACAACTGAGCTGAATCTTGAAGTATTTATAATCAAAACTGTTTGCAAGTCTTTTTTCATATCCTATGAAGTCACTATGTTATAAAACAAAATCCCTTCAATAACAAATGTTGCCTTCACTAAGGATGGCAATATACTATCGTTTATTTTGATTGTTTATAAATAACAGATCAAAATGTTATTATATTGCGTTGTGTGGACTTCTAATTGGATGTTTTGTTGGAACCTCAAGGTGTGGGTTAAGTGGTAAAAGACTTGATTTAACTATGAGGTTATTGGATTAAATTTGTTGATGGCTACCTAGCTAGGACATTATATATGTGTTTCCTGACTGTTAAGGTTGTGGAGATTGGCAGTAATCTTTAATTTAGAGTGTGATGAGCAAAGAAAGTTTGGGGTATTTTCATGGCCTTGAATCTGTTATTAATAGCACTACTTTCCTGTTTATGTTGGTACTTGATAAATTATTTTCGAAGTGCGAATTGTATTTGTCTACATAGCACAAATTTGGTTTATGTTGCCCGAAAACGTTTATCATGTTAAATTATGGTACTTGCAATGTGTTTAAGGTCTGATTAGTTGTCCAACCTTTTTGCATAATGCAGTAACCATCTGCCATTTTTTTTTTCTATTTGCTATGAGATTTTTCAAACAAAATAGAGAATAGTGCATCAAGTATCTCTTTAATATTAGTGTTGCTGATTTTAGTTGAAACGATACACACAATATCTTTTTGAATCTAAGGTAATGCTAATTTAAGACTGTGAAGAAGACACTTTGGAGGAGCTGCTTTGCTATTCTCTTTCTGATCTGTAAAAGCTCTTAGGAAGTTGAGAAAAATTTTTGTTGCTTGTGTTTTTGTATTTAAATTTCCAATGAAATGCAAGCCCTTGTTGTATAAGAAATATGACAGTTGATTGATGCATTAAGCAATCTTGATATAAATGTTTTGAGAAAAATGTTTATACATGTTTGTTATGCTTCAAAATTACTCCAAGGGTGGTTGGTGGCATTGTTTGGGCTCTACTATAAGTTACAAATCTTTATCTCTTCTTCTAATTTAAAAATGATAGCAATTAATCATCACTCCGTTGTTTACGAAGGTTTAGTTTGTAAAGATACAACAAAGTGAACATGAAACATCTTTTCCAATAAATTACGAAATCGGTGCATTTTGAATTTTTTCAAATTTCTTGCAAGGGGAAAAAACTTTAAGCTAGGAAAGATCTCATTTGCTATATGCTTTAAGAACTTGGTCTTGAATAATAAGGTCATAATCTAAAGTTCATTGTTGGAGGTGTGGATTTCTGGTAACCTTTGACTTATTGACATTTGTATTATTTCTTTTCCTTTAGCATTTTTTTTTTCTCAAGTTAGAGAGATAATGTTGAATAGGTGTCCTTCATGGCTCTGTCACCATTTCGAGTTTGTTTGTCTTGGCAATCAAGAGTCAAGACCCAAGATTCAAGACTCTTGATTTTGAGATGGATGATGTGATGTTTTATGTTTGGAGGAAAGAGTTCAATTGAGTGCCCTTAGTGGCTTTGTCCCTACTAGGAGTTGTTTATTATGGCCATTAGACCAAAGATTTAAGAATCTTGAAATTGAGATGGACGAAGTGATATTTCGTGTGAGGGAAAAAAAAAAAATATATATATATATATATATAATCCATTAACCCTTCCCCTTGTTCCTTAGGTTTTGAATCAACGGCTACTGTTTGACCCAACAACCTTGGTATGTTAAAAAACTGATCAATCTTAACTTTTATTTTTTTTTTTTAAGAAATGAGAAATGAGAAATTGGTATATTATTAATATCCTAGGTAGGTGCCGATCTCTTTTTGATAGGAAACAAAAACTCTATTTCAACAAAAAAAAAAAAAAAAAAAAAAAAAAAAGAAGTCCACCAAAACAACGAACAAAAACGAAAACAAAAACAAAAAACTTAAATTGAAAGAACACTCAACGAACAACAGATTTCCAATCTAGCAAAATAAAAAATAAAGAAGAATTTTTAAAGTCTTCGCTAGTGGAAAACAAAGAGAAGCCAAATAATAAACTTTATCCCAAAGAAAGTTCTCTTCCTCTTCAACTTCTTCAAAAATTCTTTTGTTTCTCTCTTTCCAAATAACCCAAAAAATGACAAAAACTCCACAATTCCAAAGAATACTTGCTTTCTTCCCTTCACCAAGAATTTTAAAATCCTCCAAAAATAAGGAAAATAACGATTCAGGAGTAGCTTACTTCAACCCGACCAAAGAAAACAACTTACACCTTAATTTAGCTGCCACGGGACAATGAAGAAAAAGATGATTCATATTTTTCCCAAACTTCTTGTACATAACGCACTAAGAGGGAAAAGGATAAAAAACAGGAAATCTTTTCTAGAGAGCATTACAAGTATTTAATTTCTCATCAGCGATAAGCTAAACTAAGAACTTGACCTTATTCAAGACAAGTTAACAGTCTCTAAGGAGATGGCTTTTGTATTTGTTTTTTTTTTTTTTTTTTTTTTTTTTTATTATGACAATTAGGACCCAAGATTTAAGACTCTTGAGAGTAGGCTGGGTGAAGCGGTATTTTGAATCAGAATCATTGGTTGGCTAGCCTCTATTACTAGGTTATATATTAGACTCTACCCAAACAAATATGAGGTCATTTGGATAAAAAGCCGAAGGACTAGGGCATGCTGACTGGAACCAAAGCAGATAATATCATACTGTGCACAAAGGGTCATTATTAAATATTGAAATTTAGCACATAATAATAACTTCATGGAATAAAAAATGTTATAAGTCTGGCTACTATGATGGTTGTTTTGAAAAAACAAGAAAGAATCCATTCTATGATTTTTGGAAGTTTGGAATCAGATGTTTGCACCTTACTATTTTCTAGATGGAAATGGATAAAGTCATAAAACGTTATTTGAAAAAAACACACCATATGAGGACTTTAGGGCTTGCTTGAAGGTATTTCCCATTCTTAAAATCATATTTTTGAGAACAAGAATATTGATTAATTTTCTATTCTCTTTTTCTTCCAAAATTAATATTTATTTGGTGGATGGATATAATAAATTAATTTTTTTCCAAGATTTCTATGTATTGTGGATGAAAATTGCTCTCTTGTTATATATTCATTTTGTACTCATTTTTGGGTGAATTCTGAGCTATAATAATTTAATATAATGCTAGTTATCTTACTGGTATCTTACTCATAGCATTTCCTTTTCTTGGATAATTTAATTGTATGTTGAATAGCTAAAGTGCACTGAAATTAGTAGTTTTTTTATCTTATGTTTTGAAATATGCCTGTATTTCTCTGGTCAAATAGAAAAATGATTACAATTAACATTTACAGGGATGGGCCTTTACTGGTGGTTGCAGCCGGTAGAGATACCATTTCTATTGCAAGCTTTATAAAACGCCTAGCATCTGAGAACGTATTTGTTGTTCAGGTTTGTTACTTAGCCTCATTATTGTTCTAGTTTTCCACTGGATCAAGTAACTTGCTTATTAATTTTGGTTATTGTATATTCTGCAATTTAGATATATCTTTAAGATTGGATTAGGTTGCATTTTATATATGTTCATATTTTTTATTTATCTCACAATGCATTTATAATATGTGTTTAATTTATCTCATCTATGACAATTTGATCATGTAGCCCACTTCTATTAATTATTTAACAAAAGAAGCAGAAAACCAGAACAATTAGTGTCGTTTATAATTTAATTTGTGCTAAGGTTATATCTCAATGCATCGACCACCTTATGAAACATATGATGATCTATCTATTTTTTTAATCCTTCCAAAAGATTATGAAAATAAATTAGATATTTCTCTGGCAGTTTGTTGATGGACAGTGTTGTTTAAGTTCCAGAACAAGGGTGAATTCTGTCTACTAATTGGTGCATCAAGTGCAGTAGGAAATCTTGAATTTTTGAATTTTCTTGTCTCCTCATTTTTCATTGTTCAGTGGGTTGGTCCTTGTTGGTGCAAATTGTTTCAAGCAGTTAATCTAAGCTATGCACCTTTCTTATAGTTATTATCAGAAACATGATCTTGTTTTGGGAGAGGTAGGAAGGGTGATATTTCTGTGCTACTATACTAGGATGGCTTCTTTTAGGTGTCAAAGGTTAAGGGGTAGAGGTTTAATGTGATAAGATTAGATTCTTGGCTTCTTGTTGGGCTTGGTAAGGTTAAAATGTAACGATAACTTTTTTCTTTGGTTCATGATTTATAATGAGAAAGTGGTGGTGCAATAAAATTTTGTTTTGGGGCTTCTTTTGTTTTCATTGATTCTTTGTAGGGAATTTTAATTTTTTTTTTAATAGGAAACAAAACTTTATTAAAATAAACAAAGCAAATACAAATGTGAACCAGAGGTCCACAAACAAAACAACCAAAAACTAAAACAAAAAAACTTAATGAACAACCGCCTTCTAGTCAAGAAGAATGAGAAATAAGGAATAGGCCCAAAGAGAAGCTAAATAATAAGCTTTATCCCCTAAAAAATTCACCTCCTCTTCAACATCCTCAAAGATTCTCTTGTTTCTCTCTTCCCAAATAACCCATAAAATTGCAAAAACTCCACAATACCATAGAATACTAGCTTTCTTTCCTCCTCCAAGAATTAAAAAATCTTCCAAGAGAAAAGAACGAAAAGAATTAGGAGCAGCCCACATTAGACCAACTGTCGAAAACAATCTACTCCATAATTTACCAACCACCGGACAATGAAGAAAGAGATGATCCAAATTTTCCTCAAAACTCTTGCACAGATACACCAAGAGGGAGAAAGATAAGACTTAGGAATTGTAGGGAATTTTAATACTTCCTCCTTTCTTTTGGGTATTTTTATTTGTGGACAAGTTGTAACCCCTTTTGCATCTGTAAATTAATATTTGTTTATGTGGAAAGATAAATTAGTTTCTGTAGAAAAACCAGATGAGTTTTTAGCATTTAATTGTTGTAAATTCAAATAAAGTCAAATTGCTTATTATAGCAATTTGACATGTTTCTAGGAATTAGCTATGTTTGTATCAATTGACCATGATTCTAGGAGATTGTCAATTAGCCATGATTCTAGGAGGTAATTTGGGAGTGTATGTCACTCTAAGTGTATTTAAATGCAATCTTTTCATTTTGAATAAAACTAAGCCCAAAATCTTTCCAGAATTTGTCACCATTGCCAATCCATCTACAGGTACAGGCTGAATCATGACATTCCTTCTGCTTTCTTCAGCCCTTACAATGGAGATTAATGTGTTCAAAGAGGGGACTTCCTCTTTACTCAAAATCTGCACCCTAATTGGATCAAACTCAACATTAAGTCCTGCAAGAAAATCGTACACCAGCTCCTGTTCTGTCACTTTCTTCAACATCACTGCATTTGCTTTACACTCCATTTTAATGCACCGATAATGATCAAGCTGCTGCCACAGGTTCTGCAGGATATTTGCATATTCAGTTACTGAACTTGTCCCTTGTTTGGCTGCTGCCGTTCTCACCTTAATCTCATAAACTTGGGCTGCATCCTGAACTTTTGAGTAGGTTTGACAAACTACTTCCCATACCTCTTTTGTAGTTGAAAGGAACATACAGGTATATCACTAATCTCCGGTGTCATAGAGTTCCATAACTATGACATTATTAAGGAATCCTCCTCATCCCAGGCTTCAAACTTAGGATCTTCTTTAACCGGTCCAGTTCCCAGCAGATGCCTGATCTTCCCTTTCCCTTTAAGGAAGGTTTGAACTACCTGAGACCATTTTAAGTAATTCTTTCCATTTCGCCCAGAGGATGAATGAAGGTTCTGCTAATCTCCTTTAGATGTGTGTGGTGGATCTTCATCATACTGGGAGCTGATATCTTCTTTACATGAGGAAGGAGTATCATCTGTTTTGGTCATGGTTTCTTAGATTGGATACTGGGCAGAAACTAAAAATAGTTAAGGCTCTCAAAAAAAAAAAAAATAAAAAAATAAAATAAAATAAATAGCTAAACAATCACTAGCTCTGATACCATGTAGCAAAGAAAGGTAAAGGTGTTTGAAGGCTTAGTTTATTCAAAATGAAAAGATTACATTTAAATACACTTAAGAGTTGATGTACACTCCTAAACTACCTCTTGGAATCATGGCTAATTGACAATCTCCTAGAATCATGGTTAATTGATACAAAGATGGCTTATTCCTAGAAACATGTCAAATTGCTATAATAAGCAATTTGACTTTATTTGAATTTACAACAATCAAATGCTAACAACTCATCTTATTTCTACCGAACTAATTTATCTTTCCACAGATTACTATCCCCCCCTCCCCCAACAAAAAGATTGAGATATCTCTTATGCAAATTCATATTGTCTTATGACCTTTGTATTTCTTTTAATTTTGAAGTCTGATGGTTAGAAATATGTTTTGCTAGAACTAATAGTCACCCTTTTCTGCCTTGATATCTTTAAATCCATGCTTTTGAAATCAGTGAGTTGCCATAAATTCCTGAGCCCCTTTGGTGAATTTATATAATTTAGTATAGATTCCATTAGTTAAATGTGTTATCTTAGTATTGGTCTGTACACCTGTTTATACCTTTCTTATTTTATTATGAATCTTCTTGGACAAACAAAATTTTACTTAAAAGAAGGGTCCTGTGAATGACATTTGTGCCATGTACACATTTTACACGTATCTTTGATAGTTTTAATTTGATCTATATTTACGCACCCACTCGCACTCTACAAACAAACACAATTTAATTTGACCCCCTTTGAGATTGGTGTCTGGGGAGAGGTGATCCATAAACCTCTTGTTCCACTTCAAGAGATTTTACTAACTATACTATCCCTTGGGCTGATAGTTATGTTAGTGATGTTTAGATGATTTTTGACATGGTCAAAAGAGTTATATTGAGATGAAAAGCTCTTTCCTGAGGCTTTTTTCACTTGTTTATCTATAGTTATAAAGAACTCGTTTAATTATTTAAAGGCATCAATTATTTGTACAATGAGAATTTCAACAATGGGAGCATTATACATTAAGAGTTTTTAATTAAGTTGTTCGCTAAGGAACTCTTCCGAACTTGTATTTAAATTCTATTAATTGTTTTTGTATGTTCAAAAAGCTCTTATATTACTTACAAGTTCTGCCATATCTGTTTCTTAACGCGACCCAAGTTTATTAACCCTTCTATTTTAGCGCACCTTAGCCGCCATCTTTACCAGCCAACATTACCATCGACCATAGAAATTTCTCCTTTTAGCAGGTCATTTTTTTCTTTGTGTTTTTAGGAGTCATCTCCTTCCCAGGCAGTGGTTTCATTTTCTTTGATGTGGTTTATAATTGTTTCTAAATGTGTGCATTTGGGATTGGGCTATTATCCTAGCATTTTCTATGTAGTAATTTTTGGTAGATAATTGCTGATGTGTTTTGAATTTTGAGGAAGTCATGTTATAAATATTTGTACGTAAACTTCTTTGTTGAATAATCCACTATGTCTTTGTTGGTAAATGCTAGATTCATAAGTTTAAACTATTAGAAAATGATCTAGTAATAGTATTTAAAGTACTCTAATACAACCTTGAATTTGCAAAACTAATGGGTGTTTATGACCTAGCCTTGTGTAGTTGTGCTTGATTTTTGAAGAATTTAATGACAATATGCTCTATTTATTAATATTGATTTTTGAATAAGATGCAAGTTTGTGTTTGGATTTTGTTGTTATCGCTTAGATTTCAGGTTTATCTAATTAATTATCCCCTATGCAGATTCAACATCCTAGGGTACACTTGAATAGGTTTGATTTGGTGATCACCCCTCGTCATGATTATTATCCTTTGACTCCTCAAGCACAGGAGAAGATCCCTCAATTTGTTCAGAGGTGGATCACTCCACGTGAACCTCCTGATGGGCATGTGGTATGAATCATGATCTTCTATGGCTCCCATAGTGTTTTCTGCATGTGTCTATATATATATATATAGTGAGAAATTGAAGGGTCGGTTGACTATAGCTCCTTTTGAATGCTGAATGAAGCTGTTCATGCTGTATAAATTTCAGGTCCTTACTACAGGAGCTTTACATCATATTGATTCGGCTGCACTACGTGGTGCAGCTAGTGCATGGCATGAAGAGTTTGCACCGCTGCCAAAACCCTTTGTTGTGATTAACATCGGTGGACCCACAAGTATAATTCTTCAAGTTATCTTTGTGTGTATTTGTATTTGTGCATGTATATTCATATGATTTTATGCCAAAATTCCTCACAGGCCGTTGTCGATATGGGTCGGACCTTGCAAAGCAGTTAACAACTCATCTTCTCAGTGTTCTTGCAAGTTGTGGAAGCGTTAGAATTTCATTCTCAAGTAGAACGCCTCAAAAGGTTTTACCACCTGTGTTAATTTCTTGGCAACTTTCATGAGGACTAGTACTCATTAGCACAATAATTATACTGACAGGTATCAAAGATCATCATCAAAGAACTTGGAGATAACCCGAAAGTATATATCTGGGATGGCCAAGGTATCTTTAGTTGATTATGGATTTTATTATTGATAAAATACTAAGATCAGTAAGGTTGTTTTATGATTATTTAATGTGATGGCCTACAGAACCAAATCCACACATGGGACATTTAGCTTGGGCTGATTCTTTTGTCATCACAGCAGATTCAGTCAGTATGATTAGTGAGGCTTGCAGTACTGGGTATGTTTGAAGAACACTATCCTGTTCTTATGTGCTGTGGATATTAGTTTGTTTCTCCAATGCCTTTGTTTTTTTTGGGCAGGAAACCTGTGTATGTTGTAGGAGCTGAGCGTTGTACCTGGAAGTTTGCAGACTTCCAGAAGTCTTTAAGGGAGAGAGGAATGGTTCGGCCTTTTACAGGTTCTGAGGATGTAAGTAAACTGTGAATACTTTTTGAAATTATTTTTCACATCATATCCTTCATCGAATCAAATTCTCACTTTCCACTGGAAAAGGAAATACAGCAATTTTTTTTTGGTGATTTCCTGCCACACTTGGATCCTTTTGAAGTTCGTCAAACTGTCCTTATCCTGTGCATTGACTATTCTCGTTTGTTTATGTCCCAATTCTTCCACCTTTATTTATCATCTTCTGTTGATTCTCACCTGCTCTAATTTGTAACATCCATGTTGATAATGAATAGCACTTTTTTCCATTCAATGAGTCCTTTTTCATTCTCATGATTTTCGTAGTTATTGAGTGGAAATAACTATGACGTCTTAGCGACTAATTTGCAGGGTTATAATTGCATGTACTTTAGGATTTGGGTTATTTTTGTTGTTTTGACAGAATGGTTTAGAGTCTTAGACACAAACAATGTACTTTGTCCCATTATCTTTATTATTTATTATCATGTCTGAAATTTTTGTTGTCATGGGTAATTCTTTGATCATCTTTTTCTGTTAATAGCTTTCAGTTTTAGGATTTCTGAGCGTAAAATTTCCCCCTGATATGGTTATTGGATAAGATAGTGTAGTTTTCTTCTCTTAATAACCAAGGCGTACCATAAGAGGGGGAAAATTGTTGCCTACCATTAGAAAAGCAGAAGGCTTTTTGGACCAAAAGTTTGTAAATTGTGATATGCAGTTTGAGATGTGTGTTATTTGTCTGTGTGTGGCACATGGCGACCTGCTCAAATTGCTTGATGGAATTAGGGAATCGTCGTATAGCATTTGAAACTCTTTTACAACTGTCCCTCATAACACCGAGTTTCTTAGTGCCATCCAAGATACAAAGCTCCTTCCACAAACCAGTTCTGCTTGCATTATTGGAATGTAACTTGTAAGAAACCCAGCAACTTCTTTTCTTCTGCATCATGCAGCTCATGCATTCCAAGAAATAACATCCAGTTTCATAACTTCTTCAACCTGGTATGCAGAAACTGCACATTCGATCTTCTCTACCACAACTTTATCTTCTTCTCTTAATTTATAGAGCAACTTAATTGCATTTGCACTTCGCGTTCTGCTAATTAGAAAAATAAGATGTACATTATACTGTTCTGCCTATTGCAGTCACGAGTGCTTCAGTCTTGGCATATTGACCGGATTGGTCTTGTGGATTTTGAAATTGTGAAATTTCTCTGATTAAATTTATCATAACTTCAAGTTTAATGAGCCACTGTAACAGAATACGTGGACATAGTAAATTAGTAATATCCTTTTTTTAGTAGTATGAGTGTTTATACTTTTCTGTATCTTTCAGATGTCAGAAAGCTGGAGCTATCCTCCCCTTAATGACACTGCAGAGGCTGCAAGGCGGGTGCATGAAGCACTTGCTGAGCGTGGATGGAGAATACGGCCATAGAAGTCCTGTTAATAACAGCACCATTTTCTTTTTTGAAGGAAACATCTAAAAATTTGTTTTGGTCGATAGCACATATAGGATAATAGGAATACCAGTTGTGAATTGCCTATGTTGATAGCAACCAAATTGTATTCTTTACCCCGTGGGGGTTCTACATGATAATACATAGAATAAAGGCTAGCTTTTTAGCACGGCTTGTGAAAAGGAAGAGAGACAAGCATAATTTTGGCTGCTGTATTGAAACCCCTTAACAGATTGAGTTTGGTAGTGTTCTATCTAAAACATTTTTATGTTAATTATACAAAAAGGAATCATGTCTCAAATGAGTTATGGCCCGAACATGATGCCAATAATCTCTTTTTCGCTTTCATGCAAGTGTTATGTGAATTGTGAATTTCTTTAGTGCGCCAAACCAACTCTCTTTCGCCTGCCGTTCTATACAGTGACTTCCCCACCCCCCTTGGAAGACTAATTATTGTACTTTCAAGAGAAAGGGAAAAAAAGAGCAGGGGACTATACTCATTGTGATGCTGATGTTAACCAATTTGTTGGTGGTTTTGTATCGTGTCACTCAGCATTGTAACATTGGTGAGTGGTGACTTGACGCCGTCTACGTAAGTAGCATTTTCGGATTGTTTTCTTCAACCTCCAAAGATCATAATCCTTAAGTTAGTTGATTGACAATCTAAATAAAGGTTAAAACAAGGGATATAGAAATTCTGGAGGGAAAAAACGAAAGTGTATCTGATTATATTGTATGCATCAATACTTCCTGAATACATCCGGAAAAATAGTTGAAACAGAGAAATAAAGAAAAAGGGCCATTAAATATTTATTGTTGTATGTGAGAAGGTTACATTTGAATTGCTTATAAACATTATGAAGTATTGTACTTCAAAAAATGATCTTGATCCCACAAATCATGGAGGAAATGGGAATGATGAAAAGATGAAAGTCATTGATATTTATTATATTAAATTTAATTTTTGTCACATTGTATAACATTATTGAGTTGGAGTCTTGGGACGCATAGAACTTCCCATCCAAGAGCATTAGAGAAGAAAAGTGACAAGAATATGCAAAATATTGTACATTATCCAAGTTGGCTGAATAGTCTTAGCTTAAATCAATGAAGTGGTTGCAAGTGAGTTGTGCACAAATATCATTGAAGATTTCCTCTGACTTCTTTAACAACTTTTCATCATAATTATTAAAAATTTTACTCACATTTTTTGCCATGATTTTCCATGAATGTGGAGCAAGTTAACATGCAACAACTGCTCCACAACGAAGCTGTTCCATCGCCTTACTTGCCGTAATACAAAATATCAATCAGAACAAACCCATTAACCCAACTCCCTTTTGACTCTCTTCCCCTATATAACATTTCTCTTCTATCATATCATTTCACAACAAGCTTACTTACTTTCCTCCAAGAAAACAAACCTTCCAAGTTCTCTCTTCATCTCCCTCTGCAACATATTTTCATGGCCTCAGAACGCGGTGAAGTTTCAACAGTAATCACCGTGCCAGAGTCCAAGACCAATGGCAAAGGAAAGGCTGTCATGGCCTCTACTACAACAAAAGTCACCCCATCCCCGAACGCAGGAGGATACAAGAAAGGAATAGCCATTTTCGACTTCATTTTACGACTATGTGCCATAGGGGCTGCTTTGGGTGCAACCGCTACAATGGGCACCACTGACCAGACCCTTCCTTTCTTCACTCAGTTCTTCCAGTTCGAAGCTCAATATGATGATTTTGCTGTTTTCATGTATGCTTTTTATCTTATATTGAACCTTTTAATGCTCTCGCAGAACCTTTTTTAACAATAAATTTCACAAGGGATTTTACGTCCCAAAATGCAGGTTTTTTGTGATTGCAATGGGAATAGTGAGCGCTTATCTAGTCCTCTCATTACCATTCTCTATAGTCTGCATGATTCGGCCTCATGCGGTCGGGCCTAGGCTTCTCCTTTTCATCTCGGACACAGTAAGCTCAATTCGAATGAATTATGTTAATGTGTTTTAAGAACACACTTTTAACAAATATTCTTCACGTTAAAAGTGATAAAACATACAAAAATCTTGTTGATTTCTAACTAAACTTAGCTACTTATATCTAATTTTAGTATGTTTTTAACGAATTGTGTACTATTGCTTGAAATAAATGATAAACTTATGATAAAACTCAGGTGATGGTGGCTCTTACCATAGCTAGCGCTTCTGCTGCTGCTTCCATAGTGTATTTGGCTCACAATGGGAACCCAAACGCAAACTGGTTCGCTATATGTCAGCAATTTGGTGACTTTTGCCAGAGTACAAGTGCGGCTGTGGTGGCATCTTTCATAGCTGCAGCCCTTTTGATATTCCTCGTTGTGTTGTCTGGTTTTGCTCTCAAAAGAAGTTAATTAGGCTTGATCTAAGTTTCTCCGTGAATGTGATATATATATGTATATGATTCCCTGGAGTTCATTTCAATGTATTTGTCAAGTGTTGGTACCAACCAAAAAAAAAACAAAAAAAAGAAAAAAAAAATGTTCTAGTGGTGTTTGTGGTTGGGGCTTCATTTTCTACATAAATTAGATAGTTTTGTGTGCATGGTTTATATGTAATAGAAGTTGCATGGCTACTTGCCTTACAGTGTGCATTTCATTTTTTTTATTTAACTTTTTTTTCAAATTGCCCTAATTTGCAAATGTTCTGTATGACAATGAAGGACAAATTGATATGTTTATTCCATAAGGAATATCATATATAGTCTATATGTCATGACTGATCATGATTGAATTTATTGAGAAAAGAATCATATCCATAAAGTTTTGAAAATAAATTTAATTTTAAAAATTTGAAAATGACAAAATCGAATAAAATTATGTGAAAATCAATACAATTTTCTTTTTATGAATTTCATTTGAGCTTGTAAAGATTAAAAGTAAACTCAAATTAATTTATTAAAATTTTTATTATCAACTTTTATTTGAATTGGACTCTTATCTTATACAATGCCAATTTGTGCAACCTTGTCAAATAAAATCTTGTAACAATCATTATGATATACACAAATTCTTTATTAATTAGAAATTGCATATGAACATAGATAAAACTTTGAATCCATAGCTAATGAAAGACAAATAAATTTCAATCATACATAAATTAACAATATTTTATCTATAATAAAATTTTTCAAAACTCATTATAAGCTAACTTGTTTCTCTTTACGATTACTAGTTTTAAATACTACTTTTGACCAAACCTCTCTAAGTTTGGTCTACTTGTCAAATTAGACAACACGTTTGCCAAATTGAATGATGTGATAAGATGCTAAACATATCATTTTGAACAAGTTTTTATGTTAAAGGTTAAGTTTTACTAAAATATTATGTTGATGTTCAAAACATTATCATTTAAATTTTTTTGACAAATTTAAGATTTTTTATTAGTGATTGTTTAATATGATAGACAAACAAAAATTATTAAGAGAAATTATATTGTAACTAGGTGTATGTGTACTATAATTTTCTACACAAATTATATAGTTTTGTGTGCATGGTTTATATGTAATAGAAGTTGCATGACTACTTGCCTTACAGTGTGCATTTCTTTTTTTTTTTTAATTTCTTTTTTTTCAAACTGCCTTAATTTGCAAGTATTTTGTATCACAATGACGAATAAATTGATATGTTTATTCCGTAGAAAACATCATATATAGTCTATATGTCATGATTGATCATGATTGAATTTATTGAGAAAACAATTATATTGATAAAGTTTTGAAAATAAATTTAATTTTTGAATATTTGAAAATGACAAAACCGAATAAAATTATGTAAAAATCAATACAATTTTTTATTTATGAATTTTGTTTGAGCTCATAAGGATTAAAGGTAAACTCAAATCAATTTATTAAAATTTTTATTGTTAACTTTATTTGAATTAGACTCTTATCTTATGCAATTCAATTTACACAACCTTGTCAAATAAAATCTTGTAACAATCATTATGATATACAAAAATTCTTTATTAATTAGAAATTGCATATGAACATAGATAAAACTTGGAATCGGTAACTAATGAAAGATAAATAAATTTCAATCATACGTAAATTAACAATATTTTATCTATAATAAAATTTTTCAAAAATCATTATAAGCTAACTTGTTTCTTTTTACGATTACTAGTTTTAAGTACTACTTTTGACCAAACCTCTCTAAGTTTGGTCTACTTGTCAAATTAGACAACACGTTTGCCAAATTAAATGATGTGATAAGATGCTAAACACATCATTTTGAACAAGTTTTTATGTTAAAGGTTAAGTTTTACAAAAATATTATATTGATGTTCAAAACATTATCATTTCAAATTTTGTTGACAAATTTAAGATTTTTTATTAGTGATTGTTTAATATGATAGACAAACAAAAATTATTAAGAGAACTTTTATTGTAACTGGGTGTGTGTGTGTACTATAATTTTCTACACAAATTATATAGTTTTGTGTGCATGGTTTATATGTAATAGAAGTTGCATGGCTACGTGCCTTACAATATGCATTTCTTTTGTTTTTTTTTTGCAAACTACCTTAATTTGCAAATGTTTTATATCACAATGAGGGACAAACTGATATGTTTATTCCGTAGAGAACATCATATATAGTCTATATGTCATGATTGATCATGATTGAATTTATTGAGAAAACAATCATATTGATAAAGTTTTGAAAATAAATTTAATTTCAAATATTTGAAAATGACAAAACCGAATAAAATTATGTAAAAATCAATACAATTTTCTTTTTATGAATTTTGTTTGAGCTTGTAAAAATTAAAAGTAAACTCAAATCAATTTATTAAAATTTTTGTTGTCAACTTTTATTTGAATTGGACTCTTATCTTAAGCAATGCCAATTTACACAATCTTGTCAAATAAAATCTTGTAACAATCATTATGATATACACAAATTCTTTATTAATTAGAAATTGCATATGAACATAGATAAAACTTGGAATCGGTAACTAATAAAAGATAAATAAATTTCAATCATACATAAATTAACAATATTTTAAATATAATAAAATTTTTCAAAATTCATTATAAGCTAACTTGTTTCTCTTTAGGATTACTAGTTTTGAGTACTACTTTTGACTAAACCTCTCTAAGTTTGATCTACTTGCCAAATTAGACAACATGTTTGCCAAATAAAATGATGTGATAAGATGCGAAACATATCATTTTGAACAAGTTTTTATGTTAAAGGTTAAGTTTTACTAAAATATTATATTGATGTTCAAAACATTATCATTTCAAAATTTTTTGACAAATTTAAGATTTTTTATTAGTGACTGTTTAATATGATAGACAAACAAAAATTATTAAGAGAACTTATATTATAACTGGGCGTAATTTTCTGCACAAATTATATAGTTTTTTTTTTTTTTGAAATATACACAAATTATATAGTGTTGTGTGCATGATTTATATGTAACATGGCTACTTGCCTTACCGTGTGCGTATGATTTATATGTAATAGAAGTTGCATGGCTAATTGCCTTACCGTGTGCATTTCTTTTTTTTCATTTTATTTTTTCAAACTACTTTAATTTGCAAATGTTCTATGTCACAATGAGGGACAAACTGATATGTTTATTTCATAGGAAATATCGTATATAATCTGTATGTATGTCATGACTGATCATGATTGAATTTATTAAGAAAATAATCATATTGATAAAATTTTGAAAATAAATTTAATTTTAAATATTTGAAAATGATAAAATCAAATAAAATTATGTGAAAATCAATACAATTTTCTTTTTATGAATTTTGTTTGAGCTTGTAAAGATTAAAAGTAAACTCAAATCAATTTATTAAAATTTTTATTGTCAACTTTTATTTGAATTGGACTCTTTCTCTTTTGCAATGCTAATTTACACAACCTTGTCAAATGAAATCTTGTAACAATCATTATGATATACACAAATTCTTCACTAAATAGAAATTGCATATGAACATAGATAAAACTTGGAATCGGTAACTAATAAAAGATAAATAAATTTCAATCATACGTAAATTAACAATATTTTATCTATAATAAAATTTTTCAAAACTCATTATAAGCTAACTTGTTTCTCTTTAGGATTACTAGTTTTGAGTACTACTTTTGACCAAACCTCTCTAAGTTTAACCTACTTACCAAATTAGACAACACATTTGCCAAATTAAATGATGTGATAAGATGCTAAACACATCATTTTGAACAAGTTTTTATGTTAAAGGTTAAGTTTCACTAAAATATTATGTTGATGTTCAAAACATTATCATTTCAAATTTTTTTGACAAATTTAAGATTTTTTATATGTGATTGTTTAATATGATAGACAAACAAAAATTATTAAGAGAACTTATATTGTAACTGGGTGTATGTGTACTATAATTTTCTACACAAATTATATAGTTTTGTGTGCATGGTTTATATGTAATAGAAGTCGCATCGCTACTTGCCTTACCGTGTGCATTTTATTTTTTTATTTTTTTCAAATTACCTTAATTTGCAAATGTTCTATATCACAATGAGGGACAAACTGATATGTTTATTCTATAGAGAATATCGTATATAGTCTGTATGTATGTCATAACTGATTATGATTGAATTTATTGAGAAAACAATCATATTGATAAAGTTTTGAAAATAAATTTAATTTAAAATATTTGAAAATGGTAAAATCAAATAAAATTATATGAAAATCAATACAATTTTCTTTTTATGAAATTTGTTTGAGCTTGTAAAGATTAAAAGTAAACTCAAATCAATTTATTAAAATTTTTATTGTCAACTTTTATTTGAATTGGACTCTTATCTTAAGCAATGCCAATTTACACAATCTTGTCAAATAAAATCTTGCAACAATCATTATGATATACACAAATTCTTTATTAATTAGAAATTGCACATGAACATAGATAAAACTTGGAATCGCTAACTAATAAAAGATAAATAAATTTCAATCATACATATATTAACAATATTTTATCTATAATAAAATTTTTCAAAACTCATTATAAGCAAACTTGTTTTTGTTTTGGATTAACTAGTTTTGAGTACTACTTTTGACCAAACCTCTCTAAGTTTGGTCTACTTGTCAAATTAGACAACACGTTTGCCAAATTAAATGATGTGATAAGATGCTAAACACATCATTTTGAACAAGTTTTTATATTAAAGGTTAAGTTTTACTAAAATATTATGTTGATGTTTAAAACATTATCATTTCAAATTTTTTTGACACATTTAAGATTTTTTATTAGCGATTGTTTAATATGATATACAAACAAAAATTATTAAGGGAACTTATATTGTAACTAGGTGTATGTGTACTACATCCCCTCCCCTCTTCCCCTACCACCCACCCACCCACGCCACCCCCAGGAATTTAGTTAGGTCAAGTAAAGAACTATACTCTCTCTAAGCATGGCCAACTACAAGTTGCACGTATGCCTTTCTCTTCCTTCCTCCTACTTTTACCTCATTGCTTGAGTGCCTCTCTTTATCAACATTATTCGTTGGGTTTGTAAATTTCTCCTTAATTCATCAAAATAGTGAAAAATAGTTTTGTATAAATAATAGGAGATTTGAACTCTTTGGATAATTCTTTAGTATGACACTATATTTGGATGTATATTTTTAACAATTAAAATCATGTCATATGATAATAAAAATAGAATCAATATTTATAAGAGTATACACTCAAAATAATTGAAACACTAACAGCACTATTTGGTTTGACAATCATCAATGTGTATTTAAAATAAAGTTGAAATTCGTTTCCTATCTCTTTGTTTAACTAATAATAATAAGAAGATTTTTCCTTTAGTCCCTACATTTTAACGAAATATTTATTTTTGAATTATGAATGTCTTTTTAGAATTTGTAGTCTCTACAATTTTCAAAATACATCAGTTTTGTTTTTATGACAAAATTTATACGGAATGTTTATAAAAAAGGGAAAATGTCTCTTTTACTCATACCTTCTACTTAATGACTTAAGAATACTATTTTACTGTGTAAAAAATTGAAAAAAAAAAAAAAAAACATCATATGGAGGAGCTCTCTATCTTGTGGGCCCCATGTTTTGTTTCCACTCTTGTTCTTCATTCTCTTCATTTCTATCACCTCAATTCCAACGACATCACAATCAGCATCACATAGTCCTCAGATCTTCATCGTCCATGTATCAAAAACCTACAAGCCTTCATTTTTTTCCCTTCATTGCCACCCCACCAAGCTCCTAAACACTTGCAAAAATTCCCTCCATAACATGTCAACGTAGCTCACCACCTCCTAACCACAAACTCTTCTAAACCATCCTAAAATCCTTATTATGGTCCCTCACTAGCCTTATCATCTCCACACATCATTCTATAGCCTTAGCTCAATAAGAAATGTTAAGTTCATTGAGTGTACCTAGCCATTCAAGAATTAATACATCATCTTTTTTTTTTTTTTAAATAATAAGATAAAAGAGAAAGAGAAGAAATTGGAAAAGGAGATTTCAATATCCATACAAATAGTTTGGCACATAAACTATGTTTCAACATTTAAATGATTAGGTCCACCACTCAATAAGTGCATTCAAGATTTTCTCAAGTCTCTACTCCCACTTAAAACAATAATTACTCTTCCTACGTACTCCTTCACAAGTCTTTCAAACTTTTTCACTAAATTCCTAAATTTCACCATAAGAATTTTGTTGGACAATAAAAATGCTTTTCAATCATAAGCTCTATTACCAAAACCTCTATCAAACTACAAATTTGTTCTGATGCCAAGTGCAGTGTAAAGGCGAGGAGAGCAAAAAGGAGAAAATTGATATTCCATTCAAATATAGGAACTAAATGAAAATCTCTCATACTATAATAACATATACAAAACCATAAGATTCAGATGAAGTTCTCCCTAATGTATAATATAATATCATATTATATTAAGGTTCCACACGTGTGTAACCTCCCACGTGAAAGGAAAGAGAAGCGAAGTGGCCACGTGTAGAGCGGTGGAAGAGTGGCCGTCGCTAGGGGTTAAAGTCCACGTCAGCGGGGCCGTTTCACCGTTAAAAAGCAACCTCCCATTCCACAACACCCTCTCTCTCTCACAAAAGCACTCTGGTTTCTTTGCAATCAACTCCCATCTCAGAAAACCCTAGAAAATCCATTTCTTCTCAGCTTTTTATAGATCTCAATCGCGCTCTTCCAGGTCTTTCTCTCTCAGGTCAGTCGCCTGATTCCTTCCTCAGTCAACTCTAGGGTTTTCTTTTCTTTTTCATTTTTTATTACGGTGCTTTTGATGACCTTTGATCGTTTATGATTTTGTTTGTGTTGAATCGATGATCATTCTATTAGGTTCTTTTTATGTAACTCGATTATGTTTGGTTGCCGAGAAATGGTATGAAGAGAAAATAAGGAAAAGCTTTTTAATTTGATAATTGTCATGAAAGAATAGGAGAATCTTAGCTAAAGAGAACCCTGGTACGTTCTTGCTATGTAGAAAATGGAACTTGGTGATTTCCTAAGTCTTGAAATATGTTGTCTTGTTTCTTTTCTGTTTGAAGTAATTGATGACCAGTCCATTTTAGTAATTTTGTTGTCCGAATTTGAAAATTCTTGTTTTATTTTCTTGTGTTATTTATCTTGGAATGGGTGCATTTATGGGATATTTAGCTCTCTTTTGGTGCCTGGGAAGTTTTCATGTTTGGAAATAAGTTTTCTGTTTTTGGCAACGGGTGTATTTATGTAGAAATGAATTTTAAAATTTAAGTGAGGTTGTGATTTGCTTTAATTTCGTACTTTTTCTTGGAACCCGGATAGAGTGTTAGTTATTAGTGGAAAAAAACTATAATGGTTTTGCTGATTATTTTGTGGAAATGCATATTGTTGGTTGCAGCTTGTTGAAGGTGAATTTCTTTGGGATTGTTTTTTGGGGGTAAAATTTGAGTATTTAGAAAAGAGGATTTTATTGTTTAAAGTAGGAGGTCTGGGTCTCATGAGAATTGTTAGGGGAATGCAGAGATCGTTTCGTGAGGAGCAGAACGACAACACGCTGCTGGGCCAGAAGAAATCCTTCAGCCAAGGTATTGATGTGACTGTGCCTAAGGCCAGAACGCGTGACAAACCCATGATCACTAGGTTTTCGAGTCTCTAAGTTTGGGTTTTTTAGAAGGAGAGTCAGGGTAGGGTTGGATATTGAAGTTGACAAATATTGTATCCAATGACTCGGATTTTGGTTCAGCGAGGTTCTGCCAGTGGTTCTTCTTCGAATCCTAGTCGTTCTGGGTCCTCTTCAGCTCGCACAGAGTCACAAGTTAGTACTTCTCCTCAGGTTCTTTCATCTGTGAAAGATGAGGAAATTGGGGAGCAAGCACAGGATCAAGTAGTGGATGAGCTTTTGGACTATTCTGGGAGTACTGATAATAAAATAGAGAAAGGTGATGACCATTTGATTGAAAGCAACAATAATGATCGCGTTGAGAGTTCAAGTGATGAAATCGGTGATAAGGAGAAATTGTGTATAGAGGAGAATGTGGATTCAGGTGACTTTATAAAAGGATTGGATGGGTTGAGGAGTTCAGAGAGAACAACAGTTGAGAGTGACAGTGCAATTAGTGACTCGCCACAGATTAGTAGTGGAAGTCCACAACCGCCACCACCTCCTATTCCTCCTCCAAAACCTTTGGCTGGAAACTCAAATTCAAGAAGGCTTGTCTCAGGAAGTTCAAATGCTACACGTACTGGATCATCCAGAAGAGCCGTTGGCTGGCCTGTTACTTCCACAAGGACGTCACCATCTGGCTCAAGACCTTCATCTCCCAGGTCTCATGTTGAAAGTGAAGGGTACAACAGTGCTGATGAGCAGAGTCCTTGCTTTGTATGCTCTTACGACGATATAGTAAGTTTCTGCCACTAATCAATTAAATTAGCATCACATGTCTATGCTATTAATGATTATGGAATGCTTCCTTTCTGGGATTCAGAGAAATATACTAACATAATTCAGTATAAATTCTATTGGTTTTAAAGTGTCATTTTTCTTGTTTTATAAACTCTACAATTTCCCAAATAGTTATGTTAGTGGATAATGTTAGGAGATCACTGATGTGGATCGCATATATCACTTTCATAAAAGTGCCATTTTACATTTGTTTCAGGAAAGAGAGCGCCAATTTGAAATTGATATCAGGCGGGCAAAAGGATTTGAGGTCAAAAAGATGCTGGAGGATGGGAATTGTCTATTTCGTGCTGTTGCAGATCAAGTATATGGGGATTCTGAAGTGTATGATTTGGTCAGACAAATGTGCATAGATTACATGGTAATGCTTTTCTTTAATTGATGTTCTTCGATAGTTGTTGTTATGATCAATTTTTGTTGTCTAAGCATTTTGGCTATTATGTTGCATGGGATGGAAATTCATAGCTGTTCAAACAGTGTTGTATGCTTTTTCATAAACATAACAAAATCCCTGGAATGTCCAAGAGAACACTGTTGTTTATAACCTCTTTTTTTTTTCAACCTCCCATTTATTTAGTTATTTATTTTTAAATCACATTGTTGTTACTCAGTTTGAATTATGGTAATGTTTTAGAAAGCTTACTTTGTTATAGATGAATAATCTCAAGTCTTATGCCTTGGACCCAACTATTTAGATTGACAGTACTGAGTACTAATAATAAATTATTTATGGGTAGCTAGATATGGGACTAGTTCTAATTTAGGATGAGTGACTTGAATATGTGAGTGATGTGTCCTTATTGAGATTGGTTGGAGAGGTGTGTATTTGGATTGAGGATGGATTTTGACAAATCAAACTCAAGTCACTATAGTGGCTATGACTGAGTTTGTATGTCCATATCATTTGGAAACTGACAAGACTGCTTTTGCTTTTGCAAACCTTTGAGAACTATCTAGTGCATTTGCACTTATTTGTGAATGCTACTTTGATGTGTGAGGACTCCGTGCATGTATGTGTTGCATTGCGTTTATGAAGAATTTCTATGCTTTGTTTTCAGTTAAAATTATCAAATTGGGTTGGCATGATGTTTGATGTTTATGAATGAAAGGTATCCATGTTTAATTGTCTTTGTCCATTTAGGAAAGAGAGAGGGATCACTTTTCTCAATTTATAACAGAAGGTTTTACATCATACTGCAAGAGGAAGAGAAGAGATAAGGTATGTAGACCTACAATTAAGCGGTTGTTTGCGCATTCAATCTATGAGGCTCAAATATTTTATCCTTTTTTATCTTTCTTTTTCCTATGTCATTGTCTTTTGACCCTATCATATCTTCGTATGAATCTTGATCTGACTAAGAGTCATCTTCGGTGTGCTTGAATGTAATGCCTGCTGAACCCCACTGCATAACTGCGTTCCATTCTCGTTTCAAGCTAAAGACTATGGCTATCATTTCTTTTTGGGTTGATAAATAATTAAAAAAATATAAACATAAATGGGGTTCTTCTTCTTCTTCTTCTTCTTTATTTTATTTTATTTTTAAATAAGTTGAGTTAACTGGGAACATTAACTGATTTCTGACTAGATTTTGTGTTTATTATCCGTTCTCTCTGTTTTCTTAGCTGACTTAGTGCACACTTTTCTAGGTGACTCTTCAACTTATATGAAAAAGTTTAATATGAAGACAGTATTTCTTTTTTAGTGTTATTATTATTATTATTATTTTATAAAATGAGAAAGTGAGTGGGGAGTTAAGAAATAGTTTCAGAACAGTGCTTTAGTACTTCTTGGGAACGTATAAAATAGTGATAAGGGACAGTTGTAAAAAGGGTTGTCTAGGTTAGAGCCTACTGTAAAAACCAGAAGATGTCTGAATTGTGTGACCTAGATTGTTTTAGATAGAACTTTTACAAAGATGTAGTACTGGTATGGAACATAAGAAGAAGGAACAGATGAAGAAGACATAGAGCGTAGCTTTTGTCAGTAAATGATTAATGCTCTTGCGATTTTTCTGAAATGTGTGAATAAATTTAGGATTAACTTTATCATCAATTTTTCTATGTAGTTAACCAAAAAATTCTAGTTAATATATTTTTGTGTTCTAATTGAAAAAAATCTAGTTAACAAAGCAGTTGAAGCAAATTCCTAAGTGGTTCCCTATAAGTCTGTTCATTTATGAAAGCCTTGTGTTGATGAGTGCATGAACTTACCAAAGAATTTTATGCAAATGAAGGGGTAAGTTATGCATTTTCAGACCAGCCCTTACTGGGGTACCCCTATGACCTTGATGCTTTGACAGTTGATCATGTGATAAATTTATTCAGAGTTATACTTTTAAGTTTTAACTGTTCGGTTATTGAAAGTCTAATTGAATAGGTAGTTATCAGTTCTTAAACGGTGGATGGAAGGTAAATGTTAGGAAAAATGTTAAACTCTTTAGATGGATGTTTATAGTTGTAAGAATTTTTTCTTCTACCTTTTAATGACGTGTTATCTTAGTAAGAATATAAGTTGAAATTTTCAAGTGAACTTTCTTGCAAGTTGCAAGTAACAGAAGGTTGTTGTAGGAGGATCTCATGTTCTGTAGGCCTCAAGTGTTGTAAATAATTCTGTTTTTACATTCCTTTTGCTGTCAACCAAGCTTGGTTTTGTTGATCTTGCCTGCATGATTGTTATATGAAGTTTTGACAAATTTTTGTTGAAAGCTAATCTTGATTGGGGCAAGGGATTACTAATTTTAATAGAGTCATCATCAAGTTGTCATAGAACTTAAGAAAGGACCCTTGTTGTAGATAGTGGACAGATGAAGTGCACAACTCTTATCTCTGATTTCCTAATCTGTAGTTCCTGGAATGATGTAAATGATGGCCCTCGATGTTGGGGGCTTGCATAGGAGGCATATCGGCCCATGTTTGATGAATATCTAGGCAGTTTGGTGACAGTGGGTATAAAATATGAACCTTATTGTTCAAGCCTTAAACATGGAGACCTTAACGTCATGCCCCTCACTCTCTTGGTTGGTGGAAACTTTTTTTTTTTTCTTTTTTTAATTTTAAATAAATAAATTTATTTAAACATTATCTAGTTTATTTATACCTTGATTGCATGTTTGTTTTAACCGTTTACTTGTGTATTTTATTTTGTAATGCTTCTATTAAGATTTTCTATTATTATAAATTTTGATAATGCACTTTGTCAAACAAGCACCTGAGGGCTGATTTCCTTTAATCCTACCTTGGTTTGATCCTTGGTGGCAGGTGTATGGAAACAATGTGGAGATTCAAGCCTTATCTGAGATGTATAATCGGCCGATTCATATTTATTCCGATACCACAGGTGCTACTCTATTCTGGATGAATGGTTTAGAAATGTTGGGTCAGTTTTTCTCTCTGCTACTATTTCTTTTCTGACGAAAGATATCAATGCAGAACCTATCAACATATTTCATGGAAACTACCGTACTGACACCCCTCCAATTCGATTGAGCTATCATCATGGGAATCACTACAACTCCCTTGTTGACCCACGGCGTTTGACAGTTGGTGCGGGACTTGGATTCAGTTGTCTTCGAGGGGTATTTCTCTTTATCTCTGGTTTTGGATTTTAAGTTTAGTAAGGTTTAAACTTACAAAAGAAGAAAAGAGGACTCATGGAGCTGTTTTAAGTTTTACTTCATGAATGGATGGCTTAAATATGCGCGAGAGATGGAGAGGGATCACAATTGGAGAATTGAATGTTAAAGACATATTCATTAATTCAAATGGCTTGATCATCATGAACATAAAAGTGATTGTTATTCAGAGATAACTTTTAGTCTATATAATTTCTTTTCTTTTATAGACTTGATTATTGTTGAGTGTGAACAATAATGAGTCCTTATAGTAGGTAGAATTCAATGGTTTACTGGATAGGACCAACTGTTCTGGGGACAGGCTGACTGTTGGTTTGGGTTTGTTGGTCCTTTCCCTATGCTTGAATTGCAACTGTGCCCAGAATAATTCACAGGTTCCTTTTTGCTTGACATTATTAATGTGGTTCCTCTTCAGACAAATGTGGACAAAGATCAAGTCAAGGCTGCTATTAAAGCTCAACAAGACCAGCAGATTGATAATGCAAGTATCTTAATCTTTAAGCAAAAATATTTAAATTGACTTGTTTAGCCATTAATGTTGTTTACAATATTTTTAAATTGACAGGCACTTCTAGCTGAGGGGCGGTTTTACTCTGATCTTGAGCTTACTGAAAAGGAAATTGAGTCCATGGTGATGGAAGCTTCTCGAGCTGAGTATCTTGCTAATGACAAGTTCAAGCAGCATCTTGGCCGTAAAGAATCATCTACTTCTGGGGCTGAACCATCATCTTCTGGGGCTAGTGAGTATATTTTTACCATTTAGGATGTAATTCCAGCACCATTAGAGCCTTTGTTTTGTCTTTTGATCGGAAATTTCCTCTCAAGTTTTCAGTTTCTTAACTGCTTGATATTTTAGATTATGTTGTTGATATAGTATGTATGAACTTGGACAGGGTCATCTGGTAATGACACCAAGCTAGGAGGCGGAACTGATTCCAATTTACAGGATACCGTTCTCAGCAGTAGTATGCAGATAGTGCTATCAATGGGATTCAGCTATTTGCAAGCCGTAGAGGCTTACAGCATATTTGGAGATGATGTTGATTCTATGGTTTGCTATCTGTTGGAAACCAGCAGTAGCAGCAGGCGAAAAGGCAAGGCAACCGAATAATCAGGGTGCTGCTAGGTAATTGGTGAAAACTCCGGGGAGATTGTTGGGGTCTCCATGTTGACAATGTAACTGCTTAAAGAAGAACTATTGAAAGCAAATGCTGTTAGAACCGCTGTTACAACAGTATCATTTGAGATCAATAAAGTAGGACCCCTGCCTGGCTTATATCATTAGTGACAATTCTACATCAAGATAGAGAAAGAGAATAGTAGGTCACGTTTAGTTAAATGAAATGAGCTCTTCACTATCAGATCCATGTGATTAGAGTTCTTTCTCTGACAAGAGTAGCCAGGTGGCAGCTCTTAGCCAACCTTTTAGTAATCTTGTGTGTGAATCAGATTTAATGGATATTCAGCTCTCACTATAAAATTGAATTATGAAATGAGTTGAATGAATAGAGGATGTAGGTTCAAAAATTATTATTTTAAAATGATTTTCTTAAATGAAAAAATAGAAATAATCATTATTTTATACAAAATAAACATTTTAGGCATTTTTCAATGTTAATTATATGAGCATCTTAAAAGTATTTATATCATTAATCATTTATATTTTGTTCCAATATAACTTTATAAATGGGAAATTGGCAAAAATTCCTTGAAAACAAATGATATTTGAAAAGATGAGTCAAAAAATAAAAGAAAAAAAAGATGGGTGGAAGTTGCGGTGCAAAATGCAATGCATAAAGTTTAGCCATGTGGCTTTTTTTTTAATTACTACATATTAGACTACATGTATAAATATATTTACTATTCTTAAAAATATATATACGTATTTGATATTGCCGAGCACTTTAGAATTGTTATATCCGTTTTCTCGATACAGATAAAAGGGTCGCTGGAGGCCCAAAGAAATAGTATAATACCAAGAGGCCCAAGGAGCCCAACCTTCAGCTCGCTACGACGAGCTCATCGGGCTCTCGAGATCGCGCAATGCCAAGTCTGTCTTAGCACATTTCTAGCTCGTGTTTATGCCAAAGTCCGCCTCAATATCTCTTCAGCTGGCATAAGCAGTCAGGTTGATAAACTCGCGTCGAACAGTACCTTGAAGAGCCAGCATCGGATCAACCTAATCCCCTGATTTTACGCCGGCACCACCTCAACAGTTCCCGAGAAGCATTTAATGCAGCGGCTATTCATTTAATTGAGAGAAGACTTTACTTGAAACATTTAATACAGACGTGGACGTGTGAAAAATAATCATTGTTGTAGCAATAAATGCAGCATAACCAGAATCAGATTAGGTAAAAATGATGATGATTTGTAACGTGTAAATCACTCAATTGTATCTCCACTTCTCTATAAATGAGGAAGATTTTCATTGTAAGAACAAGCTTGAATACTAGTATTACCGTCACTCTATCGAAATCGATTCAGAATGACCCATGAACGTAAGCGCATTCGCCAAACCACGTAAAAATTCATGTCTTTGCATTCTTCTTCCTCCCTTCTTCCATTATAAACTACTTTATAATTGTTGTTCATCTACCTTAACCAACATTTAACTCCCTTTATTGCTATTCACCAACCTTAAACTATATTTATTACCATTGATTACCACGATCGCAGTCTGGGCCTTTGGATCTCCACGTCGACCAATTCCGAACGTCGACAAGAATAGACTTACTCAGGTGTAACCCTAATTAAGACTCTTAAAGGCAGAAGGAAAATTATCATAACATTGTCGGATACTTTAAAATAAACTTATTGAGATGTGATCTGGAATTGTGACCCTTAGAGACGATAGGAATGCTCTTATCAGAAGGAGGAGAGGCCCATTAAGGAAGGGAAAAATCGCTGCAAACTAGGTATTAAGCACGAGTTGAACATTGTCCTTTACAGGGCTAGCAAAGGCAAGGCAGTGTGGCCTACATTGAGGCACCACGCCTTACCCTCAGCTGTCTGGTGGTTGGTCGTCGAATACTTGAAGAAAGCTTTAGTTGAAGGTCAATTTAGTAATTTCGATAAAAGTTTTCTTCCTATGGAAGCTGTTAATGAGTCTATCAATCTCGATTCTCGATCCAAACTGTTGTCTCTTCGTTGCTGCTCTCTCTCTCTCCATTGCTGTCCACCGTATAAAACACACACGCAGAGAGAGCCACCCCAACCCTAGCACTAAAACATGTCTCAAAACGGGAAATTGATGCCGAATCTCGACCAACAGAGCACGAAGCTGCTCAACCTGACAGTTCTCCAGCGAATTGACCCTTTCATCGAAGAAATCCTCATCACTGCTACTCACGTCACCTTCTACGAGTTCAACATCGAGCTCAGCCAATGGGTCCGCCCGTCTCTTACTTTTTCTTTATCATTCTCTTTCTGTCATTTTTATTTTCATTTTCATTTTGTTTGTAGAGTCGCAAGGATGTCGAAGGATCTCTCTTCGTTGTCAAGAGGAACGCTCAGCCTCGCTTTCAGTTTATTGTCATGAATCGTCGCAATACAGGTTCATAGAACTATACGTTACTTGCTGCTGTTTAGAGATATTTATTTAGTCTTTACTTTTTGTTTATTGTTGTGGTGGTGTAATGTAAGCAGATAATTTGGTGGAAAATCTATTGGGAGATTTTGAGTTTGAGATCCAGGTTCCATATCTGTTATATCGAAATGAATCCCAAGAAGTAAATGGTATTTGGTTCTACAATGCGCATGAATGTGAAGAAGTTGCAAATTTATTTAGCAGGTGCAGTTTTTTTTTTTTTTTTTCCCTCTCCCTTGAATAGCAGCTTTGAAAAATATACATTTCATGATGTTGATGAGTAAAATATATATTTGTTTGGTGGATTTTAAATTTTCATAGGCCTTGTGATTTTTTGTTCTTAGTGGTTGTTTGAATTTGATTGTGTATTTGGAAGACCATTATTAGGATCTGCCTACTCTGGAGTCTTTTTATTCATTATGTGGTTCGTGGCTAGCTTTGTCTCTAGGCAATAGGAGAAGTTCTTTGCTCACCTTGAACATTGAGAGTGGGGGACATAGCTTATGCTCTATGTTTAAAGAAGTACAGGTCGAAATTTCTGCACGATATAGTAGATTTTTTTTAATCATTTGATAGAGCAAATAGTTCTCCTACTAGTTGTATGATTTTATTATTCCGTGTCTGTTATCTAGATATGTGTTCCTGGCTTGATGTATATGAAAATATATTTGAAGTAAAAGAAAGTGGTTATTTCAGCTTTTGCCTAAAACAAGAGTCATTAGCGAAACTGTTAGTGTTTCGTATCTGTAAATTTTTGTATTTGATATAGAGTCTAGGCTGCAAAGCACTGTTTTATTGTTCTTGAAATTCTTACAAAATTCTTTAAATTGGTTCTGTTAGCGAGGAGTGTAAGGTGCAGTATGCAGTCTTGAAGAATATTTTGCTCGTGGAAAGTTGAGAGTGGGAGGACATAAGCCTGCACTATATGCTATATATTTTTTCTTTTAACAGAACAAAATATGTCTCCTACTAGTTGTATGGTTTTATTATTCCATGTCTGCTATATCGATCTCTTTTGCTGGTTTGATGTATCTGATAATATATTCGAAGTGAAAGAAAGTGGTTATTTCAGCTTTTGCCTAAAACAAGAGTCACAAAGTGGAACTGTAAATGTTTTGTATCTGTAGATTTTGTAATTTGATATAGGGTCTAGGCTGCAAAGCACCATTTCTTGAAAATTCTTATGAAATTCTTTATATTGGTTTTTTTAGTGAAGAGTAAAGTGGAATATGTTGTCTTGAAGAATTAAGTATTTTGCCTGTGGAAAGTTAAGAAACCTTTAGAGGAACAACAAGTTACTAGCGGAACTATTAATGTATTATATCTGTAAATTTCGTAATTTCATAGAGGTCTAGGTTGCAAAGCACCATTTTATCGATTTCCTGAAACTTGTTATGAATTTCTTTAATTTAATTTTGTTAGTGAAGAGTATAAAGTGGAATATGTAGTCTTGAAGTATTAAGTAGTTTGCCTGTAGAAAGTTGAGAACCTTTAGAGAAACAAAAAGTAGATCATTTACTTGTCGGGTGAATGATTGATGACTAGTTGAAAGTCATTTGGTTGATCAGAGAAGTCACTCGTGATGATGTATTGACTAATTAATGTACGCAAACATGTGAATTCACTAATGGGGGTAAATATATATTGCTTGCAAATTGCATGTGTCAATTGTAATAATTGTCAACTTGGTTTAACAAACATGTTGGTAGCAATGTGACTTCTCTAATTATATGAAGCATTTAGCAGGATATCTTATAGGAGGCAAAATTTCTAAGGCAAATCCCTCAATTTGTTTGTCATTTTTGTTTAGAAGGAAGTGATGATTTTCTGGTTGGATCTTAAGGTGCAGACGGTTGGATCCAAGAGATTGATATCTTTTAAATGATTGTAAACCAATGCTTGAGCCCATTAAAAGGAATGCACAATATAACATTTTGTGGCAGGGCATTCTATCTGGCATGTCTGCAGAGATTGTTCTTGGTGTCAAGAGGAGTCAGTTCTTTCAATCACATTCTTTGTTGTAGTTTAGGCCTCTTATACCTAAAAAACTGCTTGAGAGATTCTTGATTGAAAGAATTTTTACCATCACATCATGTGAAGTCGGTTTTGTAGTCCTGGATCTGTTTGTTGCAGATTTGCAATTTAATAGGCCCGTCCTTATTGGTTGTGGTTGCCAAAGTTAAAGCTGGAAGCTTCCATGTGCCTAACTACTTCAACATGTGGCAACCTCGAGGGATGGATTGAGTTGTAAAACCATTGGCTCGTAGCAAAGGAGTCAGGGATTTGAATTCTTGAAGGATCACCTACTTGGAATATCATATTCCAAGAGTTAGTTATTTTCATTCTTCTTCTTTCTTTTCTTTTCTTTTCTTTGTTATATGAGATAGAAAACATCAATTGCAAAATGAGTATACATAGTCAATCCCTAAACAAAGCTGATTATAAAACAAGGGAAATGCCAAAACAAATCAGTTATCCCACGACTGCTTCCAGTTCAAATGAATAGAGTAAAAGAAGAATCTTCAATTTCATTGAAGACTAAAGCCCATAATGACGTGAAATAAAGGAAGCAATCCCAGAACCCTTCAATATATTCCATGAGTTTCTTGACTACCTAGTTTGTAGAGAGATCAGTAATAGTCTCTAGTTTAGTCCTGTGAACATAAAGAAAGATGGGAAGATTCCTTGGTATGAGAACAGAAATTGTTCCAACATGTAATCTTTTTGGGTATATACTCCTCCAATATGGAGTAATGCAGTAGGTGTTGAACTGTTTGAATCAGCAAAATGCCTGAAAAGATCAAGTTAGGGAAGGACAAAAACCTCGAGTGTAAAAGCTTAAGTTTTTTCTGCTTAGAATGTTTTGTAGTCTGTCTTTCGTAATTTTTTGTGGAGCTGTTTGGATGACCATATGTCAAGACAATAAGATTTTTGCTGTAGAATTTTCTATTACTTGATTGTCTGCTGTTTTTAATTTATTTTTTTGGGAATATTCTGCTAAAATAACCTGCCATTTGGTGTATGTGCTGTGCTGATAGATGCCATGTGGTAAAAAAATATGTACCCTTGACAGAGAGTTGACTGTTAAATTTAACAATTGACTGGCCAACTACCTCAAAATGTCCAAAATGCCCCTAATTCTAATTTTAGAAAATGAAATAAAGTTAACTTCCAATTAAAAATAATTAAAAAAAACCATCATCATAATCCAAACCACCATCATCACCACCATCAATCCTCAACCCACCATCATCATCACCACTATTAAACTTGAACCCACCATCATCATCACCACCATCACTCAACCCAACGAACAAATAATAAAAAAATAAAAAAGTTGGTCTATGGTGATGAGACCGATCTCCATTAAAGGAGATTCGGTTGATCTTCTTTAATCAAGATCAAATCTATCATGGAGGAGATATGGAGATCTTTTAGGCAGTGTTTGGATCTATTTTTAAAAATATAAAATGGGTTTAAATGTGTTTGGTGGGATGTTTTGTAAAATGTGTTATTAAAAATGAAAACCAGCTTTATTATTCAAAAGTGACAAACATATTCTTTTTTTTTTTTTTTTTTTTAAATATGCTTTTTACCATTTCCAAAACAGATTTTCAAAACTTATCATTATGTTACCCTCCAAATAACTATTTTACTCATTTTAAAAGACAATATTAAATACATTTACTGATTTACATTATTTTCAGTTTTTGATAATAACTTCTAACAAATCCTGCCAAATGCGTTGCATTTTGAAAAGTATCATTTTTAAAACAATATTTTTATTTTTAAAAATAATTTTCGAAAGCATCATTTTGAAAACAATGGCAAACATGCCCTTATATTTTTTATAGTTTTTATTGTTTTATTTTCCATTAAGTGTTAGATAACCTTCATACTGACACTAGCACCCAAACACTAATGGTCTAACAACTGGTCAAGGGTACTTCTCTGCCCAAATAACAAAAGTTTCGTCTATCAGCACATACATCAAATGTCAGGATACTCTAGTGCAATTTTCCTCTGTTTTGTTAGTCTAAATTTACTGATTTTGCTCTTGTAAATACCATCTTCTACGTTCATGCCATTACTTATCTTTTTTGTTGTTCTAAATGTTGAATTATATATTTAAGCAGGAGCTGAAATTTTAGTTAAAAGTCCTTTCTGGTTAATCTTATTATGTAAATGTAACTACAACATAGGTACAAGGGAGGCTACAGGAAGTAGATGGTTGATCATATGATAAACACTCAATCCTTGATTTGAAGGTGCAGTATACATCTAACTTATTGATCAAATACATCTTAGTAATGAATTTGCTTGTGAATGTTCTTTTGTGTCTACTAAAATTAAACGGGTAATATTACTAGTTCTACAGGTTATTCAGAAGAAATTCTGTAGGGAAAGCAATATAAAGTTGGTGAGCATTCTTTAGGAAAAGCAATATACAGCTGGTGGGAATTCTTTAAGGAGCTCAATACATATATAGTTAGTAAGCTTCACAGGTTATTCAGAAAGAAGCCTCTGTTGTTGAATTTTGGAGCTGAAGACTTTGGATTGGATGGATTAGGAGTAGAATATATAGTTTACATGTGGAATAATCATTTCTGCTAGATCCTCATTTATTTTATCATGATGTGAAATAGTTGTAGCTTATCAGGTTATGCCCACATTGAGTAATGGTGGTAACATATACTACTTATGCCAGTATGCTGAGTTTAATGTGCTACTTTATGTAAGTAACAGGTTTACATGAAATATTGCCTATGATAATCTAATTCATTATTATGTTGAAAAGAGAACGTATATATACAATTGCTAGGCATGCTTGCTTGACTCCTGAATGAATTGTGTTCATTTGCCTATCTGTGATTGACTAGTCGCTTGTAAAATAATTGTCAAATATTTTCCAAATCCAGGATTCTTGTTGCGTATTCCAAGGTGCCACAGAAATCTATGGTGTCATCATCAAAAAGGTAATAATTGTTTTAATTTAACTCGTACAAGTTGTGTTCTCATTTTTGAGCTTAAGAAAATGTGAAGCTTGTCTCATATATTTGTAGTCAATATTTGCCATATATCAATATGTTGGTACCGGTTTTATATTGCCTTTATGGCAGAAGTTAAATATTTTGTGTTATATTGTTCCATTTTGGTTGTATAATAATTTCATACTTACATTGAAGTTTTATATATGAATAACTAGAACAATAGTTTGGGGCACTGATAGAAAGTTTAAAGAGTGATTGATGTCCTTTTCTGGCCGATCATTACATAGCTATAAAATTCATGGTAGGGCTCTGTCGAGGATGGGGTGATCTTTCTGGCCTAGTTCTATATAATAATCTGGGCTATAATGGTTTTGAAGATGTATATAACAAGATTTTTCTGGTAAATATATCTAGAACAGGATGAGACAGGGGAGCTATGCATGCCTTTACTTTGTGCTTGCTTTTTATCTCTGTTTTTGGCATTAATTAATCACACGAACTGGATGCTAACAGATTGGGTCAGGCTAGCTAATTGTTGTGTTGGGTACAAAGTGGCTGCGTTAAGCTTTTATTGGAAGTTTTGAAGTGTGTAATAAGTACATGCAGTCTTTATAGGAAGCCTAGCTTGTCAATGAAGTCATGATGAGCTAATTGAAGATCTAATGTGCTGTCAAAATCAGACCAATTTTTAGAACTTAAATATTAACTTAATGATCATTTTGACCGTCAATATTACTTATGATCAGCAAGACTTGGACTTTACCTAGCAGAACTGCTCCTCTATATTAGTACCATTCTATAAACATTGACTTTAGCGTAAGGGCTTCATTTTGGTCTCCTCACAAATTTCATTGATATAATGTTGTGATCCGTGGAGTTTACCCATGCTTATAGCTGTTCTATTGATTATATTTTACTTTAACATGTCATGTTGTGCTCACCTGTTATTTATCTATTTAACATTTATATGGTATATTATTCATTGTTTAACACAAGCTCATTTTAAGTTTGTAAGGGCACTTGTTAAAGTTGACAGCCTTAATTAGCAGAGGATTTCTTATTTTTCCTAAAACCTCCAGTTATGTTTAACTGCAGTGAGTTTGAGGAACTGGAAGCTGTTCCAACCATGGCATTGATGGATGGTCCTCTGGAGCCGTCATCATCTATGCCTGCCAACACCAGTGATGTACCTGATGATCATCCAGCCTTTGTGAACTTTTTCAGTGTATGTACTCTTTTTTATATTTATACCATATTTTGTGGATCTAGTGATTTTGTAAGGCATTTTATTTATTTCTATGTATAAATGTCATCTATATGCTGTTCCAGCATGGCAAGTCAAGAAATTCTCATAAACCTTTTGAACAATCTCCTTTGAGTTGACCAAGATCATTTCTTGATTTGTTTTGAATAGATTACGTTGTTTGGTGTAACATAGGGTTGGATTAAATTACCAAATTTAAATTTTAAATTATCCCAAGTCACATTTTGAACTTATTGTGTTTTTAAAAATTATGATCAGAATAAAATAAAGTTAGTTTAATATTAAATAAAATTATTTTATAAAAATAGATAAAAGTAATTCCATCCCCCATAATCGGGGAAATGTCACCTTGTAATTTAATTAAGAGTGGGATTAAAATTTTCCAATCCCAAGTGAGATCTTCAAACTCAAGATAGAAATTGTCTTAAATAATCCCTATTGTCATTCGGTGCAACAAATGCACCCTAGAGGTTCTTTATATACTCTATAGTGTGCAAGGTGTTATTTATGGAAATGCAATTTTTCACGCACTTATTGTAAGACTGTGTTCATTGACATACTGTTTTCTCTAACACATGAAGTTTTTCCATTATCTTATTGTAATGACCAAATCTTATTCTTTATTTATGTAATATTGCAGATGGCGATGACTATTGGAAGTGCTTCAAATGCTACTGTACAACCTTACCAGTCTTCCACAACAATTCCTCCAACTTCCCATTCGGCCAGTATTACCTCTCCAAAAGTGCCAACTTTACAAGTGCCATCACCAATGGTGTCATCGTCTAATCCACAAATACCATTCCTTGATAACCCTGAATCTAACAGCAGCAACAACCGGACAACTAATCTTGTGAAGCCTTCATTCTTTATTCCTCCTTCCATCTCTGCACGTAGTACGCTACCCATTTCTTCATCTATGCCTACAGCTCCTCCTCTCAATCCTCCATTGAATCTACGTCCCTATGGTGCCCCATTGCTTCAACCTTTTCCACCGCCAACTCCACCACCATCTCTTACTCCTGTTCTTACTCCAAACTGTGGGCTGGTTATCAGCAAAGACGAAGTCCGAGATGCACTTCTAGCACTTGTTCAGGTTAGTTTATGGAGTTATGGAAATGTTTGAAGCTAGTAGTATTACAGTTTTAACATGCTTATGTTGATTAAAGTTCTACTAAGAGTAACTATTTATTGCAAGTTTGACAAAATAGTGTCTAAAAGCTAGTATGATTAAATATTTCTATTTTTAACCCTTATTAAATTCCCTGCGTAAAGAAATAATATTGAACTTATGAAATGATAATAACACTCTGATTTGAATTAAAATCTATGTCAACATATCAAAATGTGTCAAACTTGTCATTTAGTTGTTGGTGGTTGAGCCATATTGGTGATTTCCTTGATATGAACTTAAGTTACTATAGTGGAACCCTTACTCTTTATTGGTATTGGTTGTTTGTGAAATTGTTAAATGCTTTGTAAGAGAAGTCCTTTGAACTTTAGTTACCATCATCCAATTTATTTAAAGTATGAAAGGAATAATAGTTTAGACTTTCTTCTTTGATCAAGAAGTTAAATTAGCTGTAAAAATGTATATATAGTTCCTTAGCTTTCTCTTTGTACTAATAGTATTATGGAAAATTGATGACAGCATACATCATACATAGTTTGCATTGCCTCCCTTATGACAGCATACACCGTACATAGTTTTCATTGCCTCCATTATGACAGCATACACCATACATTGTTTACATTGCCTCCCTTATGACAGCATACACCATACATAGTTTACATTGCCTCCCTTACACTGACTTGTAGATATAAAAGCAAAGCAATTGTACACAATAGATTTTGATATGATGCTATATATGCTCTAATTGTTAACTTAAAGAGTATAATCTTTTTCTTATACCTTAGAATTTTCGTTTCTGTTATCTTTTATGGAATTTTAGCAAGTGGTTGTAAATAATTGATCTGCAGTGTGCCTGTTGCAGAATGATATTCTCCCTGCTCCATAGTATAGGTCCCTTTTGCATGGTTACAGTGCTTAAGATAACATAATTGTTTCAGATACTATTAGCATCTCTAATACCAATATCCCAAAAATACCCTAATCAACAGGGGGTTGAGAAAAGATGAGAAAACCAAATAATGAAGGATTATATTGGAAGAATCATTCCTTTGGGGGGGAAAAAAAGAAAATGGATGGATCATGGGCACTTCACTTTTTAGGATAGATACTTGTGACGGTACACATGAAGTCCCACAATTTGATAAAAGTGAAAAAGTGTAGTAGGGTGGACATAAATAGAATATTTGTTTACTCATTGTTGGGTATGTCAAAAATCCTCACAATATGAGGCCCTGTGGGGACCGTCCTATTTGAGATGGGCTTGATATATGATAATTGAGGTATGGAGTGGGGATGAAATTTAATGTTAAAACCCATTTTGTTTTGGGGCGGGGAACGGTATTTTGATCCCCGTCCCGTTTTGCCCCATGGTATCCCATAATTTTATAATCTTATAATATACTTTTAATATTTCAAATTATCAAGCTTTACACACTTCAACCAATACATGTCAGGAGACTATACACATTTCAACCAATGCATGATACCAATGTATGTCATAGATTTAATTCAACCCATGCATGATATAAAGGACCTAGACACATGCAAACTTATGATTGGAATTTCAATTTTAAAGAGATTGAACAATGTGTTATTTATACATTTGATGATTTATTTTATAATAGACTATTTTATTATGAATGAAACGTTATTTATATTTTTTAATATTGTTTCATAAATAAAGATGGATAATTATGGTTTACAACAAAAAAATACTTAATTGTAATATTGCTATGAGAAAATAGGATGGGATGGTATAGGGTGAGGCGGGGGTGGGGAGCCCTCTCCCCAAACATGAATTCCCCATCCCCACCCCAAGTGGGAAATGGAGTGAGGGTGGGAATCCTAATTACCTTCGGTTTGAGGGAACGGGAATGGTATCCCCACCCTGTGCTCGCCCTATTGACATCATATTCATCGTCAGGATATAAAACTAACGTATAGATAATTGAGTCATCAATAAATCTGACCTAATTTTTGATAATATTGGTCCATTATAAATTTGACTTTGAATTTTTTTTCCTTTTATGTTCCTCCCATAGTCTTCAGTCTCATCTGTAGTTGGAGCTCGGTGAATCACTAGGCAATAAACAATTTAGTATCTGATTTACTTTAGCAATTTGTATGTATTTCTCACCATCTGTGGTGGAACATTTTTCTATTATCCTGTTCTCCTAATTTTCTATAAATTGCATTTCTGATTTGAAGTCTGAAGTCCTCAATTAAATCAATGGATCTAGAGCTGCCATCATAAACTTGTTACCATATTAGTAGTGCAAACTTCATCTATTTGTGATGTTTGTTTTATTATAAAGTCTCTATATCTCTGACTACTGTTTATCTGGGATAGGACAATCAATTCATAGACATGGTTTATCGAGCAGTGCTGAATGCACACCATTCTTGACCTGGTGAAATGAGAATATTGCCGGAGTTTTGTTTATTGTTTATTGTATCTTTACGAGTGTGTAAGACCAACTTTGTATAGCATATTCACTTCAAGGTTAGTGTTTTTGATGAGATACATAATCGTAATTGCTCATTTAAAAGTTAGTGATGCTTAGGGAAAAAAATGTACCAAATTTAAGTGCGCCTTTGTGATAATCATTTTTGATTTGTTGATGTGTTACTATACTAAAAAGTTGCTGATGCAATGCTCTAGAGATACAGCATCTGCTGTCTCCAATGTGGACTTGCTACAACAGACAAAATTATAAGTCCTTTCTTATGTCCCAAATTTGTGAAAGGAGAAAAATATAAGTGCTCATCTAATCCTTAACAGGACAACGTCGCACTGAGTTTTGGAAACCGGTATTGCATTTAATCATCATACAGATTAGACCCTTTGACGATCCTGAACCTAGGTGTATTTTGAAAATTTTCTTTTGTTAAAGGAAAATAAAAAAGGAATTAGTTATTGATCTTTTAAAATGATACCCAATTGAACTTGTAGTAAATAGGTTTAGCCCTTTAAAGAGAGTTTACATGCATTGTTGCAGGATTATATTCTTTTCATATTTAGGTTCAAGGAAGGGTCTAATTGAATTTAGAATTAGATAGAAGAGCCTACTCCCTTGGGTTTTGGAATACTGAGATGGTGCTCGATTTTTCATTTTAAATCTTAAAAGACCTTATCTTAAGTGATTAATTAATAAAATTTCATATTTAAGATGTTGATTTTTGTTTGTTTTTTCATTTAAGATTCTCAAATTCAGATATTAAGTGATTGGATTATTACTATTATATAATTTTCATTATAAATATTCATATCTATTATTTTTTAATATAAATTATTATATTTCAATATATATTTAATTTTTATTTATAATATTTTATACTTTAATTTATTATTTTATACAAATAAAATAATGTTTTAATAAAATAAAAATTAAAAAATTAAAAAATTAAAATAAAATAGCCTGGATGAACCAGTTTGTCCAGATTCCTCCAAGAGTAGCAAGAAGCCTCCTCCTGCATAGGTAACAAAGGTTATCGGCCTTCATGTCGAAGGCCAACGACCTCTATACTTGGCGTCAGCCTCCCTCTATTTGAATGAGAGGAGGCCACGATCTCCTCCTTTGTCTTGGTGATAGGCAATCGCTATTGTCAATCCTAGGGGAAGGTTTTTAAGTTAGGGTTAGGATTAGATGAGAATTGAGAATTTTTTTTGTTAGGGTTTTATTCTAATAGAAATTTTTTTTGTTAGGGATATTTTGGTAATTGTGTAATAATAAGAGGTTAATTTAGAATACTAATGCATATTTATCAATAAAGGGCTTTTAGATAAAGATGTAAGTAAGAATTTTTAACTTTTTTAAAAAAGATATATTTTGACTTAAATTAAGATATAAGTGAAAAAATAAATAGATTAAAAACTACTTCAATTAAGATTTACGTGCAAATAAGATATTTTATTTAAAAACAAAAACAAAACGAATGGCCGCTGAGACTTTTGAATATTTTAAGTTCTTGTGCTCATTTAAATTTTAAAGCTGATACTATATCACAAGCAAGCTTAACGGGGAAATCTTGAACAATCTACTTTTCTTAATTGGAAGAGTTTATGTTTTGGTGAGGATGGTGTGCTACATTTTCCTAAAATGAAGTTCTATCTTAGAGGTTAAGCTATAAGCTAAAACTATAGGTTTTTTTTTTTTTTTTTTTTCCATTCATATGATATAATGGTTTATCATTTTTGGGTTGATATGTATTATTTTAATCCATTCTGTTAGTCAACATTCTTGGGGAGATGGTTATTTTCTTCATTCCAATATGATTATTTTAATTTTAATTAAAATAAAATAAATTTTTTTATCTTATCTTAATTAATTTTGATCTTTATCATTTATCGTAAGTGTGAAAGACATAAAAATGAGTCAATCTCATCTTGTCGATACAATTTAAAACAATATTATATGGTTGAACTAGATTGATTAATTTAGTTTAACCAAATTGCTGAACAATTTGATTTATTCCAAATCATTTGAATGATCTGATCTTCATCACACAATGGAGGCTCCATCATGATGATGACCCTCTATTGCTAGTGATGGAACTTCTTTGTAAAACCTCCAATCCATCATCATCGATGGAGATTCGATAGATTGGACATTCACTCTCCATCCATTTGGATCTCCACTTTTTTCTTTTGCAAAATTACTTTTAGTTTCAATCTTGCAATTTTTTTTTTTTAAATTTATGTAAATATCTAATTACTATCCATTCATTTGAATATTCAAGGGCCACATGAGTCAAATAAATTCGCATTTGAAAAATGATAAATCATTATAACGTATGGACAAAAATGACATTTATCCAATCTAAAGTCAACACAAAAGAGTAAGTAATTAAAAAAAAAAAATTTGATAAATGACATTTCCTGACTTCATTTCTACAAACAGCAGTAACCTCCCTCATCAAACTCTTGGAACAAAAGCTTGTTACTAAAAACTATCACCAAATTGTTTGGTGTCGGATCAACAACTTTGAGAACCAGTTACATAATTTGAGAGTGATAGCATGAGCCTTCTTCATGATTTTATTTTTTTATTAAAAATAAATTATGTTCCTTTATTTTATTTTTTGAATTATTTAATTTTTATTTATGAAGTTTTTATTTGATAAACAGTAAACTGGAGAAGATGGGTCTGGTTAAAGTCTTCAATAGTTAATTATTTTAAAAGCCCTAAACAACCTAATAATTTAGTTTAGGATAATATTAAAATATATATATATATAAATTTCGTGTGTAACTACTAACCACCGATTTGTGCTACTCTTATATGTCTGTCTACAGACCCACCTCCATTAGGCTTTTTCTTGGCCCAATATCATTGTCAACTTTCCAGTTTTTTTTTTTTTTCCTCACAATTTGTTTTTCCTGATTTGAAGATGACCATTTTGTTCACTTGATCAATTTTCGGTTAAATATTTTCTTTAGTTCAACTTTGGCTAGTGTCCAATTTACTAATTTCCTAATTTGTTATAGTTGAACGAAAAACAAATGAAATTCAAATATATAGACATTTTCCAATAGTAAATAATTGTCAAAAAGTGAAGAATAAATTTGAAGGAAACTGCCCAAATGAGTAATGCCAAAACGATCAAAAGATTCAAAACCTTAACAAACCAACCAATTTTCGTCTCCAAGCAATAAGGTGACAACTCTCTAATAAAAATAATACATTTCTTCTAATAGCGACACACAATATTCACAATAAATAAAGATATTTATTTAATCTCCTAGGATCTTTATTTGATTCTCTAAGATCTTTATTAATTAAGATTTTGCTCGATAATCAATATTAGAATTTTCATTTATTAATTAAAATTTTACTTGATAGTCAATGTTGGAATCTTCATTTATTAGTTAAGATTTCTATTTTCATTAAGAATAGGATTATAACATAATAAATAACTCTTGACTAATTTATGTTTTGTATCTTATTCTATTTGCTCGCTCTTACATGAAATCAAGTTCATAAATAACTAAACACAAGCACTTCATCACTATGGCTCTGAATAACTAGCATTTCCGTAAGATCATCCCATCAAATAATGCATTCACAGGGATCAAATTTTCTTCCGATGAGATGGTCGGTTGTATATTTCCGCATTGGAAGCCGTCAAAGCGTGCTTTTATTGATGGCTACAACAAGTTTCAAGTCCATATCAATTATTTTGATGTTGACAGCAATCTTATTTAGTTCTTTGGAGGTGACGATATATATATTAAACGATCAATTATGAATCCTATCTTATTACATTCTTGGGTACATCACTTTGTCGTGGGTGAAGTCTCTATATTCTGGAGATAAGGTTGAGGTGTTCTTGATTGATAATGAGTCTTATACTCTAGGATTAAAGTTAATTTAGTGTTATCAAGCGTAAATTCTATAAATTAATTTGATAATATCAGTACAATATTTATTTAATTAGTAAGATCTATTGGTTACTGGATCTCTAATTTTAGGTTAATTTTTATATATATATATTTTTTTGCCTTTTGATTTTAGAAGATTTATCATTTTAGATAGTTTATCATGGTGTTATTGATTATATAAAGCTGCAATAAAACTTAATTATGTTAGGATTTGAATCTTCAATTTATTTCTACAGTTTGAAAGTGTGATCAAAACATATATCTATATCCATATATATATATATATATATATTCTTTAACACAATGTGTGATCAGTAGTTATTATATATGTTCTGCAAATCTTTCTCTTTTTCAAAAAAAAAAAAAAAAATCGTCATTAAAATAGAAAAACTAAGGATAAATTGCTTACATCACTACCTACAAAGTCAACTAGCTTGGGAAAAAACCGATCAAACAGTTATGCTGTTGTCATGGCAGTGCCATAGGCAATAGCTGCAATACAATCACTTTCTCTATGCGAATAACCAATTGAAATTACATTAAAGCTCCTTAAACATACTCTGATGTCATTACCATTGACCATCCTTTCAAAAATATTGAATTAACTAATTTCAAACATACCATCGCCACCATATTTTTACAAATAAAGTAGGATTTGAACTTCCTAAAAGAGGAGGTACATATTAACTGTACCAAAGTTAGTGTGTAAAGATACATATCTCTAACAATAACTTGACATGCATTTATTTAAATAAACATTTTTAAGACCTATCGTGTAGATAATGTGAAGTATTTTAATTGATTAACAAGAAAATACGAATTATTTTAGTTTTTAAATGACTTGTCATTCTTAAACTTAAAGGTAATAAATATTGTCACCCAAAAATATGATTTACACACCCAAATTGTTAGCACATCCACCATTAAAAATTTTAAAATCAATTTTATTATAAGCACCCAATCTAATATCAAACCAATCTTATGAATGTAAATTCACTTATTTACCAAAAACACCCAATTAAACCATTAATACGTGAAAATTTAAGTTAAACAACTCTTTGCACCTAAAAAAAATCATTTATGTTGTATCTTTCCCTTTTACAATATCCTTTATTCATTTTTACCCATATGCTAAAACAAAGGAAACTACAAAACCATAGGCAGCCTAAGCAAAGTACAAACTGCCTCAGCCTAATTTCTGGGCTCAGCCCTGGCTTGGACATTCTTTCTAAATTATGTTACCACATGCCATTTGGACCAGAGCATCTTAAGTAGCCATTATACAATAAAATAGGTGTTCTAGAACATTAAATTACTCAAACTGAATAAAAATTTATTCCGAAAGGATGCTAAATTCCACCAGAACCTTTGTGCAAGCACAACTTCAATGGAGGTTTCTTGTAAAACCTCCATCATCTATCATGTTCGATGGAGGTTTGACAGATTGATGGTTGGTAGAGATCAATATTGGATATTAATTGTCCATCCATTTGAACCCACATTATTTTTTTTTTCCTTTTGCAAAATTACTTTTTGTTTCAATCTTGCAATTTATTATTATTTTTTAAATTTATTTGAACATCCAAACTAGGGGTGGACATCTAATCATTTTTTATTGGGTTGGGTTGGGTTACATCTTAAAAAAAATTGGATGGGTTGGGTTGAAAATTAAATTGGGTTGGGTTAGGTTAAAAAATTTTCAACACAACCCAACCCGAACCCGACAAACGTCTATCCCCAATTCTAAATCCAATATTTTCTCTCATCTCTAGAAGACCATTTGTTCATGATAAAGATTAAGGATAACTTTTATATCTAATTTACTCTTTTATTTATAATAATTTGACTTTATTTGTATTCATTTTATCTTTAATCAAATTACTAAGACTAAAAAAGTTATGAATTAGATCATTTGTGCCTTTGTAGTAAATTAAATCTAACTCAATTAACCCAACCTAACCTGACTATTATTGGGTTATTATTTGGGTTGGGTTGAAAATTTTCATTTCAACCCAACCCACGTTGCTTGGGAGATTTTCAACCCAACCCAACCCGAACTCCTAATCCAAACTGGATATTTATTGTCCATTCATTTGAAACTTCAAGGGTCACGTGAGTCAAATGAATTCGCATTTGAAAAAAATATAAATCAATATAATATAGGGATGAAAATGAAATTTTGCCTAACCAATAATCAACAAAAAAGAGTAAATAATTAAGGAAAAAAAAATTGATAAATGACATTTCCTGACTTCATTTCTACAAACAGTAGTATCCTCCCTCATCAAACTCTTGGAACCAAAAGCTTGTTACTAAAAACTATCACCAAATTGTTTGGTGTCGGATCAACAATTTTGAGAACCAATTACATAATTTGAGAGTTATAACATGAGCCTTCTTCATGGTTTTTTATTTTTAGTTTTTATTAAAAATAAATGATGTTCCTTTATTTTATTTTTTGAATTATTTAATTTTATTTATGAAGTTTTTATTTGATAAACAGTAAGCTGAAGGGGATGGGTCTGGTTAAAGTTTTTAGTAATTAATTATTTTAAAAGCTCTAAACAACCTAATAATTTTACTTAAGGATAACACTAAAAAAAAATTTTTAAAAAATTATAAATTTCGTGTGTAACTAACCACCGATTTGTGCTGCTCATATACATCTGTCTACAGGCCCACCTCTAATTGGGCTCATTCTTGGCCCAATACTATTCTCAACTTCCAATTCCCCTTTTTTGTTTTTTTTTTTCACATTTGTTTTTTGTTGATTTGAAGACGACCATTTTGTTCACTACCCTAATCAATTTTCAGTTAAATATGTTCTTCAGTTCAACTTTCGCTAGTGTCCGGTTTACTAATTTCCTAAATTGTTATAGTTGAATGAAAAGCAAATGAAATTCAAATATATAGACATTTTCCAATAGTAAATAATTGCCAAAAAATGAAGAATAAATTTGAAGGAAATTGCCCAAATGAGTAATGCCAAAAAGGATCAAAACCTTAACCATTAAACCAATTTTAGTTTCAAGCAATAAGGTGGCAACTCTATAATGGAAATAATATAATTCTTCGGAAATTCATATATATAGAGATTTTCCAATAGGACTAATAGTAAATAATTGCCAAAAAATGAAGAATAAATTTGAAGGAAATTGCCCAAATGAGTAATGCCGAAAACGATCAAAACCTTAACAATCAAACCAATTTTAGTCTCCAAGCAATGAGATGACAACTCTCTATTATGGAAATAATATATTTCTTCTACTAGTGACACACAAATTTTCACTATAAATTAAAGATTTTAGTCTTCCTTGAATTCAAGTTCATAAAAAACTAAACACTTGTACTTCCATCACCATGAGGAGCAGCATGAGAACGACGCGTTATACGCACTTTATTCCTAGCAAGGCTGAAGAAGAACAAGCAGCTGCTAGTGGCATCCCTTACCAGCCAAAGATTGACACTGTGGAAATTAGAGATTCAAGCTCTCCGAATAACTGGCGTTTCCATAAGATTATCCATACAACATCGTCTGTTGAATTCAAAGGGATCAAATTTTCTTTCGATGAGATGGTTGGTTGTATATTTCCGCACTGGAAGCCGTCGGATCATGCTCTTATTGATGGCTACAACAAGTTTCAAGTCAAAGTCAATTATTTCGATGTTAATAACAGACTTATTAGGTCATTTCAAGGTGAAGATATATATGTTAAACGATCAAAATATAATCGTACTGAATACTTTCTCATGTGCAACCCTCTATCGTGGGTGAAGCCTCTATTTTCGGGAGATGAGGTTGAGGTGTTCTCGATTGATAATGAGCCTTATACTTTTGGATTAAAGTTAATTTGTCGTCATCAGGGATAAATTCTACAAAATAATTTGATAATGTCAGTACAATATTTATTAATTAGTAAGGTCCGTTGGTTACTAGATCTCTAATTTTGGGATAATTTTTCTTCTTTTTTTTTTCTTTTGATTTAGAAAATATATCATTTTAGATAGTTTATCATGGTGTTATTGATTATATTAAGCTGCAATAAAACTTAATTATGTTAGCATTTGAATCTTCAATTTATTTCTACAGTTTGAATGTGTGATCAATATATATATATATATATATTTTTAACACAATGTGTGATCAATAGTTGTTTTATATATTCTGCAAATCTTTCCCCTTTTTTTGAAAAATAAAATAAAATAAATAAAATCTTCATTAAAATAGAAACACTAAGAGGATAAACTCCTTACATCACTACCTACAAAATCAACTAGCTTGGAGAAGAACCAATCAAACAGTTTTGCTGTTGTCCTGGCAGTGCCATGGGCAATACAACCACATTCTCTATGCGAAATTATATTAAAGCTCCATAAACATACTCTGATATCATTATCATTGACCATCCTTCAAAAAAATATTGAATTAACTCATTTGGATTTACTTTTGGATGCAAAATCATGAACTCTCTTCAAAACTTTTGTTATCCTGATCAAGTATTTTATTATTTTTATTGTTATATCTATTTTCTATATGAATATGGTGACTAATTAGGCAATAGAGAACAAAGCTCTAAGAAAATACCAATTCCAAATGTAGGGATTTTATTTTAATTTATTTCCTTTATTTCTAACATGTCAATTAAGGAAGAAGAAAATGTAATTAATGTATAAGATCTTCAAAAAATCTTATAAAATAAACAATATTGTTATCATCAATTATTGATCTTCATCCCACTTATTTGTTTATACATCTTTGTTTTTTTTTCTATTAAAATCATAAAGAGTATCATTGTCATTCAACTTATTAACAATATATTTCAAATTCAAATTATTACATCCTAGATGGTATTAAAAAATTAAAAATAAAAATAAACACAAAAAGTTATATATTTATTGGCCGTAAGATGACTTAAAAAATGAACTACCACGCAATATTGGAAGAATTAAAAAATAAGAATTGAAATCCTCCAACAAGAAGCTATCAGTTCCGAGATGGAAAAATACAACACTATGTAAAAGAATTAATTCCTCAACTATCCACATAAAATTTCCATCTGAATTTGGAACCATTAATTAGACCATAAACCAAAAAGATCTATATTATTGTAGTAAGCTCTTAAAAACACACCACCACCACCATATTTTTTTAAATAAGTAGGATTTGAACTTCCTAAGAGAGGAAGTATATACATATTAACTGTACCAAAGTTAGTGTGTAAATATACACATCTTTAACAATAATCTGCAGTGCATTTATTTAAATAAACATTTTTAAGACCTAGCGTATAGGCAATGTGAAGTAATTTTAATTGATTAACAAGAAAATATGAATTACTTTAGTTTTTAAATTAAATGACTTGTCATTCTTAAACTTGAGGGTAATAAATATTGCTATCCAAAAATATGATTTATACACCCAAATTGTAAGTACATTTATCATTAAAATTTTAAAGTCAAATTTATTATAAGCATCCAATCTAATACCAAAACTAACCTTATGAAAGTAAATTCATTTTTTTTCTTTACCAAAAACACCCAATTAAACTATTAGTGCACCCAAATTTAAGTTGAACAACTCTTTGCACTTAAAAAAAAAAAAAAAAAATCTTCTCATATTTTTTTCTTTGTTTTATAGAAACTTTAATCCTAACTAATTATATTTCTCAAAATCAATTTACAAGTTTTGAATCACCAATTTCATTATTATTTTAGTTCACAATTTGCATATAGTATACACATTAGTTAAAATTAATTAGCCAATGCAAATGCAAGTGTAATAAACTTTTTTTATATTTATTGAAAACATCAATCCTAATATTAAACTGCAAAGGAAAAAATTAAATATTTTTTAGAATTGGAATATTTATCACTTTACTAATTATTTTTTTGATCATCATTATAATGATTAATGCTTTTGGAATTAATTGAACAAGAAGAAAGCAAATTCTTACAACTCTAATCTCCAATACGTTTTTGTTTTTTAGCTTTCTTTTTGAAAAATTGTGATGTATTCCTACTGCACTAAGATTTCAAATTAGGATTTAATATATTAGGATTAATTGATAAATATGGAAGGTATTTTGATTTAAATATTTAAATCTTAAATTAGGGTTTAGACATATTAGGAAATGTTAATAGATATAGAAAGTATTTGAATTAATTTATTTTAATCAGATTGTCTATAGTGGTCATTTTGTTTTAGGTTATTTTTGTAATAAATTTTAATAATAAAATTTGGGTATGTAAATCATAATTTTGGGTGACAATATCTACACCTAAAATTGATTGTTTTCATTTTCCTTGTATTTTCTCCAAACTATATTTTTATTATAATTTTTTTAAAATGCCATGTATGTTGGGAGCAACTCAATAATTTGTATTATTGCTAAACTTAATAAGCTCTTTCTAGCACCAATTCACATTGAGTGATGGTTTCTTGTTTCAATTTTTGAATTATAATTATTTTAGAATCATTACAAATTTGATGAAGGATAGGAGGACATCTCAAATGAATAGAAATTTGTTAATAATGTAAAATTTGTAAGTATTAATTTGCACTAAGTTGCCGTCGGTTTATCGAATGTGGCATGATTTCAAATAAATGTATGATACTAATGTTACATTTACTTCACTTAGAGAAATCGGAATAAGAATCGAATGGTTAAAATGGAATGATGTATTAAAATCAAATAAATTATTTATTTCAACTGTAGAAATCAAAATCATAATCAACAGTATTCTTATTAAACTGTTTACTTTGTTTTGGAATTAAAATGAATTAATTGTAAGTTACAAAAATTGTTTTGATTAAAATTATGGATTAATTACAATACGCAAAATAGTATCTAAGATGCAGTGTTATATTTTTATCATGTAACTCATCATAATAGGCTATAAAAATATAAATTTTCTTAACAATATTATTGTTAGTATATTGTGTATCTAATTTTTTTTTAAAGAATATATTGTATAGTAATATTGTATATCAAGTCGTGATTTTTTTTTTGAAATAAAATGTTATCAATGTAGTGGGATGGCCACAAAAATAGAATAGTTGTTTACTATTTGCTAGGGGATGTCAAAAATCCCATGGGTATGGGGGCTCGTGGGGACCTGCACCGTTTGAGATGGGTTGGGCATATGATAAGTGGAATATGGTGTGGGGATGAAATTTAATTTTAAAACCCATTTTGTTTTGGGGCAAGGAATGGTATTTTTTTATCCTTGTCCCGTTTTGCCCCATGCGATCCCATAATTTTATAATTTTATAGTATACTACTAATATTTCACATTATCAAGATCTATTTCAAATATATATATATATATATATATATATATATTACTTTACACACTTCCACCAATGCATGCCATGAGACTATACATATTTCAACCAATGCATGATATGAACTTCAATTCAACCGATGTATGTCATAGATTCAATTCAGCAAATGCATGACATGAAGGATCTAGACACATGCAAACTTATCATTGGAATTTTAATTTTAAAGAGATTGTACAATGTGTTATTCCTGTATTTGATGTTTTATTTTATAATAAACTATTTTATTATAAATGAAATGTTATTATATTATTTAATATTGTTTCATAAATAAATATTGACAATTATGGTTCATAACATAAAAATACTTAATTATAATATTACTATAAGAAAATAGGATATGATGGGATGGAATGGGGTGGGCGGGGATTGAGAGCCCTCTCCCCAAACATGAATTCCCGTCCCCACCCCAAGTGGGAAATGGGGCGAGGATGAGAATCCTAATTACCTTTGAGTTCAGGGGAATGGGAATGATATCCCCACCCCATAGCTGCCCCATCGATATTTTATTCATCGTTAGGATCTAAAACTAATATGTATATAATTTAAATCTGACCTAATTTTAGATAATATAGGTCCATTATAAACTTGACTTTGAATCTTTTTTTATTTTTATGTTCCTCCCATAGTCTTCGGTCTTATTTGTTGTTGGAGTCGATGAATCACTAGGTATATAACAATTTAGTATCTGATTTACTTGATTTTAGCAATTTGTATTTATTTCTCACCATTTGTGGTTGAACATTTTTCTATTATTCTATTCTCTGTTTTAGTTCTCTATGAATTGCATTTCCGATTTGAAGTATGAAGTCCTCGACTAGATCAATGGATTTGGAGTTGTCATCATAACTATCATATTAGTAGTGCAAAACTTTTGTTTTACAGAGGAATCACTTTTGTCAAAGGAATTCATTCTCTCTTGCTCTAAACTGCTCTTGCAAGGAATGGCCTCACGTTGTCAGACGCGTATCATTGTAGGTTTTGATGGATGAGAATGGAAAGGTGGGATTGCATTATTCCCTTTTATTTTCCATTTTTGAGAGTGTTGGTTTTAAGAATTGCACCGTAAATGACTTGCAGTTACTAAATGGACGTATGGTCTTTGTCGATAACATTTGGCCCAATCGTCAGTCTTACGAATTACGATAGACCAAAGCTACGAGGACCAGCCAAGACAGAAACAGATGGTTTAACTCTAATATATTTCGTGAGTATGATATGATTTAAAAGATTATGGATGTATGAATATTCAATTTTAGTCAATTTTTTAATATGTATCGGGAAAAAAACTTGGGTGAGACGAAACTGCATGTGCCTATGTAATCAAAGCATGTTAGGTAACATATGCTTACGTTCACACAGCGTTGTGTGATTTGAGTGGGTGAGCACCTGTAGTATGCTCATCTCAACCAAGTTTTGCTTCTAATCATGCTAGGTGGCACAAGACTAACTCATGCTTGCACCCACACAAGGTTGATTGCTCTCACTGGGTGGGCGGATGTACCTTTGCCTCACCCTGATTTTTCTTCTTGCACTTATGTTCCTCTTTTATTATTTCGTTCTAGAACTATCTTTTAATTGGCATAAAATAAATGCATTAAAAAAAAAAAAAAAAAACTGCTTTTTTCATATTTTGAGTTACAAGAAGCAACATTCTAGGAGCAAAATGTAAGATAAATAGAGGTTCAGGGACTATACTAAGAAGTCACAAAAATATGGTGAGATTGGGGCATGCTGCCTTATGATACGATATGCTCTTATACCAGACTATGAAATTATTAAATGCTGGTTAGGACGTTGTTGTTCATCATTAGGTAACATACAATTCTTTGTAATCTGACCACATTTATCACGTAAAAGTGAAGGAGAATAAAAAGAGAGATATATGGTATAATTTTGCGTGGTGACCTTTTACTATAATCTTCACCTAATGTAATTGTGGCTCCAGATTCTCATTCTCAAAACGAGGGAGCGTACTGGTGACTGGTGAGCAAGGAAAGAAAAGAAGTGCACCGAGTGACAATAAAAACACAACACTTTCGACCACATCAGATAAAACCAAAGAAATTTTAATGCTCTTATATTTTCACCATTCTTTTTCCCTGAAAAGCTAACCAATGCCTGTAGACTGTTTACAAATTACAAAGGGGCAACGGGATTGAATAATGTGATTCATTTTGTCCTCTAAGACGTTAATAATTGTTAACCATGGACCACAAAGTAACATAATAATAACAATAGATAGATTATTACGAACTGAATATCTCTATAGATATTCAGAAATCATTTAGTTGGATTGACGAACCAAAACAGGAATTAATCCAGGCAATGCCGTATTAGAGAAATCATTTAGTTGGATTGATGTACCAAAACAAATTAATCCAGGAATGTGAGATCTCAGCAGTAGGGGTGGGCACAAAAACATGGAACCGATCCGAACACCCTGATCCGATCCGATCCGTAGGTGTTCGGATCGGATCACATGTTCAAAAATAGGGTGTTCGGATCCTCACTTGTGAAAACACCATGTTTCGGATCGGATCGGATCGGGTATTAAAACCGATCCGATCCGTGAACCCGTGAACAATGATACATACGTAATTTCATATGCCTCTATATAAAGTCCACGTAATTTGATGTTGGTATCGGCAAAGGAGATGTTGCACGTGTTTGATATTGAGTAATTTGTATGAATGTTTACAAAATTTGGGAGATTGTATTACAATTCATGAAGGTACACCAATAAGATATCTCTATTTATCTTCTTATCATAAGTTGAAATTGAAAGTAGGTGTTCTGATCCGGTCCGATCCGCAAACTAGGTGTTCGGATCGGATCGGTTCCTTCTCCTTGATAGATCATGTTCGGATCCAAAAATGGCGATCCGCGAAATTACCATGTTCGGATCGAATCCGGTCGGAAGCGATCCGAACATGGTGTTGCCCACCCCTACTCAGCAGTCCTTGAAAATAAGGTTTTTAAACATTTTGTTTAGCAACAACTATAGAAATAGACTATAGACATTTTTATTGACAGGCCTCAAATGTAAGATATTATGCTTAAATTATTGATGCATCCTGCAGTTGACGGAACTATTTTGAATAGTGACATTATCTACATCAATTTAAAATGTGCAGACAACTCGTACATTTTATTCTGGACAAAAATGCTGGCATAATATGAGAATAAATGATCATTCTCAACAAAATTCGTTGCATCTTCGTTTTCTCAATTTGGCACAAAGTTACTGATGTCTTCCTAATACCAACAGTTACAATGAACCCTCGTGTCGCTAAACTAACCGACATTGGTCGAAACCAACAACTCTCAGGTGAATTCCACCTAGGCTACAGGAGATTGTTTCTCAACAAAGTTACAAGGTACTGATGGGTCATCTTGCTCTGGACATCAAGCCGGTTTTACCTTACGAGAGGTAGGTCGTCGGAATAAACTGATTAGATCATCAAGACCCTGTTGAGAAGTATCATTAACAATTTAGAATATTTTAAATTTGTGTTACATTTTATATAAAACAAAATTAAAAAGAAAAGACGAGTGCAAACTAGCAACATTGACATTTATCTTCTAAGAAAGAGCAATACCCTAGTTGTGATGACAAGAAAACTGAAGAGCACTATCAAGTATGATCCCAACGCCAGAAGCAGTAGCAAGTCAAATGTTACACTAGCAACCTGTAACAACACATTTTCACTGGTTACCTTTTAATCCAACGAAGAAGAAAGATGAAAGCACATACATATTTTCAGCTTGGGAATTTAGCATTAAGAATACTGAAGGAACCACGAGTGTGAATAACTGTAAACAATTAATGATCATAAAAAGAGCACGTTGGGATAAAACAGGTACAGACAATATAATAGTTTAGCAATTAGAATGTATAACAAAGGGGATACCCAAAACTCTCCTATATTTCTTCGTCACTTGTCATTTAAAAGTCTGAAGACACAGAAAGGCTTGACTTGTGTGAATGTGTGTGTGAACAGAGATATGACATATTCTATAGCCATTAGGATCCAACAGCAATAGAAACAACAACCAAAAAAAAAAATTTACCTGATATATGTTGAGTCTAGCTCTAATTGAATCATAGAAAGTGAACATCCCATCAAGTACCTCATGCTGCACATTCACTTCATCAGTATGATCTGCCAATTCCTGCCAATAAAGAGGAACAATAGGTTATGAGAAGGTCATTATCTAGAGTTGTTCTGGCTGAGGGGGCCACTCTCCATGCTCATGTTGATTGTCGTACAACCGGTTATGTTATATCTTTCCCTTTTCCAGCAATTCTTACCCATTTTTACCCATATGCTAAAACAAATGAAACTACAAAAAATAGGCTCCTATGCGAAGTGCAAACTGCCTCAACCTAATTTCCGGGGTCGGCCCTGGCTTGGACATTCTTTCTAAATTATGTTACCACATGCCATTTGGACCAGAGCATCTTAAGTAGCCATTATACAATAAAATAGGAGTTCTAGAACATTAAATTACCCAGACTGAATAAACATTATTTATTCCAAAAGGATGCTAAATTCCACCAGATCTTTTATGTAAGCACAACTTCTCAAAAGAGGATGTGTACATTGATCCTAAAGTAATATATCGATCTTAAGAAGCATTATCAACCTCATAGAAATCAATGTGGGGACAATTCTCAAAACGGAAAAGACAGTACAAGGTTATCAAACATTACTTTGGATCTTCTGATCCACTGAAAACAAGTGGACTGAAATTTTATATATATATATATACATATAAGAGCTTAAGATTTAGACACTATATATAAATACAGGAAACTTGAAAATAGAAAAGAAAAGACTACAGAAAACTATCTTTTATCTAATGAATTTTAGTACCATCTTCAGGGGAAGTAGAGTGAAAAAAGGACAAAACTGAAGAAATGAAAGAGACCTTTTTCAGTGCCATAATAAATGGGTCATTCTTCGAGAGAAATGGTGCCACTCGAGGTGTTCGTGACAACAGATCTAACCAGGATCGTATGTAAGAAGGATTGACAGCCAAGCTACTGTTGTCTGCAAAAATGTTAATATTCTTCCCCTGGTAACCATAGATATGCCTCTGGACAAACGAAAAAATTATATCAGAAATTAGATGTTACATGCAAAAGAATGAAAGTTTTACGCATCATTGTTGCAAATTAATGACAATGAACTTAATATGATTTTACAATAGATTAAGGTACAACAATCTTGAGATTACAGAATAAATTTGCAGAAATATTTTTCTTTAAAAACAACAGAAGCTTTCTTCATCTTGCTGCCATAACAAAGTTCCATCTCCAGTAAGTTACTTTCTATAGAAAAGTTTAATAACATTTTGCACCACCACTAGAATTATGTCAAACCACAAATTCAAAATATGTGAAAATTTACCATATGGTCCATACCAATTATTAACATGCAACTTGAATAGAGGTCAGCATTCATGTGAATGCAAGACACTTGGAAGCATTAATTCATGCATTCAACCACAGCAATACCAATATTGTATTTTACGATTGGGTCATGAACTCAAAATTTTTAATTAGGATATGTCCAGTCAATGTGTTGGCAGCAAAACATCATCATAACTTATTTCAAAGAAAATGCAACTCCTATTGGAAATTATCATGTTCGATACTCGTTTCTGTCATTGATGCCACGTAAATGTCTTTGTAGATCATAGTACAAGTCATTATTGTCCAGACAAAGAACTATTCAATGCAGCTCAAAGGAACATGACGAGAGTCATAAAGTAGCAATATCAAGATACAGGCAGCAGAAATTACAACACATCAACATTGCCTTTCTTTTGTATCGCTCAGACAGATTAGCTTAAAACACTTGACGCACACCCGCTGCCACCCCTCTGTTTATATTGATAAGTAAATATTAGATCGATCTTAATTCTGATCCTAGGGCATAATACACTATCCACACCACAATTTCAACATCACTTCCACATCCAGTGTTCTACATGCAAACTTAGCTTGTCATGAAATGCCAATAAGATGTGCTCCACATGCATACTTCAAACACATTAAAATCACCATGTACACAACAATTCAGCAAGAAGGCATGTGCTCTACATCGTTCTCTAACATCCTAGTAAAGTACAGTACACCAGGATTGTGCACCCAGTAGTTCCTACACACACATTGCACAAGTTCGAAACGATGTCTGGTGTCCAATCCAAACATAGAATCTTCAACACACGATGAAAATCATATTATCAAATGTTCACTGGCTTATCATATTACATGGAAACAGTAAAAAAATGCAACACAGCCGTCATACTGATAATCTTAGACTGCTTTCAAGTTCATGGAATACTATCAAGATCACCACCCATCTTCAGCCACACAACTTGAGTAACCAATGGCTTTTAGTGCAACATAGTACGTTCATAATAATCAACATACCCCTCAACCCTGATAATTACATCACACCACTCTCCATGAGAACAAGAAATGAATGTCCCACATTTATCTCTCCTTTTAGGTTTACAGATTCAAAAATACATCAGTTGGGCATTACATTTATATCACTCAACTAATAATCTATAGTTTTTTAGCACCAAAAATGGATTTTACACAAAATAAACCTTCTCTCCACACGACCAACTTTCTTCAATTCAAACTTGGAAAGAAAAAAAAAAAAGAGAGAGAGAGAGAAAGTAGATCTGAAAACTGAAAAAAGAAGCGAGACGAAGTAGACATGGGAAAAGGAAAAAAAAAAGAAAAGAAAAGAAAAAACAGAAAACAAATTTGAAATCAAAAGAAGAAGTAAAGAAGCAGACTTGAAACCAAAAAAAAATAAAAATAAAGGAAATTACAAATAAATCTCGACTCTGGTTGAGACTTAATTAAGTCTTGGCCAAAGTTGAGACTTCATAGTAGGTCTCGAGCAAAGGTCATGACTTATAAGTCTTGACCTTTGGCTGAGACTTACATCTCAACTTTGGTCAACACTTTAATTTTGTGTTTTTTAATAAACAAGTCTCAGACAATAATGTAACATGCAAAATTTTCAGTTTTTAATTCACCAAAATGATTGGTACCAAAACACAGAAACTAAACTTAAAGTTGAAAAAATGACTAATATGCAAAAGATAAAAAATAAAAATAAAAAATAAATGTTGATTTTAAGAGAGAAATAATGCAAGAAGATGAGGGACTTGAGTTGAAACCTTGTCTTCAGTTATCGAAGGGCATTTTTATCAATTCATCAACTTTGATGCTAAAAAAACTCAGATTATTAAGTTAGTGACAAACACAAAAATCAAGCACATATGGCGTTATTCACTCCTATTTTCACACAATGATATAAACACACCCACAGTTAGTCTAAAGTAGCCTATTTCTACATCCAGACAAAAACATCAAAATGGAGCTTTCAATAAGAGACTTACTGCAAGACTCTCAGCAACTAACTTGACACTTTTGATAATTGCAGTTTCATCAACAAAATGCCTGCAGAAAATCAAGCTCTTAGCAAATAGCCATTTAAACAGAAATAAAAACTATGGCAATAATGACAATCTGAAAGGGAACCTGCTATCCAACAAGCCCCCAGTGCTCTCTAACAGCTCAGGAGCAACAGAAAGTTCAGAAAGGGTGGCAGCAGTAACTCTTAACCTTGAAAACTGTTCATGCTCCCAAGCTACCTACAGCAGAAAGCAGTTTCATCACCTGATCTAAATAGCAGAAGAAGAAAACAAAAGCAAGCATGGTTTTACCAATTTTAAGAATGTGCATTGAAATATTAAAAAAATTTCAATAGTATGTAAAATATATGATGCACCTTGACTGAAAATATCACTCCAGAGAGATGCTAAGCAGCAGCTTCACATCCCTTTAGTAAAGGGGAAAAAAAGACAGACAAAGGAAAGCTTCAAACTCGATATCACTAGAAAAAATCTAATTAAGATGATCAGGTTTCCTCCCACAACAACTAGACATATTGAATGAAAAGTTTGCATTAATATATACAGGATAACGATAATAGGATTCAGGATTCTACATTGTAAGACAGAAAAATGAATAACAATATGTTTTCCTTGTTTCTAATCATAACAAACCACGGATGACATAGCAATATGAAGTCCTAATAAGATAAACGGCTCAGAAAAGATGTAAATTATATAAATCATCAAAAAAAAATTATACAAAAAACAAACGTATCTTTCCTTTTTCCATTACATTTAAGTACAGACCTTAAAAAAAATTTCTCATCCAACAAATAGAAGGCCAGGAAGAAAATGAAAAATGGAGCTACAGTGCTAGAACACTTCCAAGAATATAGTGAAACAGAACATTTATGATTAGAAGAAAGTTAAATGGAGGGGCGAACAGGAGAGAGAAAAGCTCTATTGTTTTCACCAAGATTTCCTGCTCTCAGGGGATTTGACCAGCTACAAGAAAGAATAAAAGATTTAATCTATATTCATGTAATGAACAATCGTGGATCTCGGTGGGGAGGAAAAAAATTATTGGAATTCAAATACATGAAATAACGCATAAATACAGATTACAATGTACCCAGTTATACCATTGTAGATTGTTCTCAACAAGAAATTTGGTTTAAAGATGGGGAGAAAAAAAAAAAAAAAAACTCCCAATTTTCTTGTCAATGTAGATATAGTTCTATCATTCATGTATATCTACTTACTCGAGGATTTGAAATATTTATTTTCTTGTGCTTCAGACCAACTTTGAAGCCCAACTCTTCAGCTACACCAGAGAAACCCTACACAAAAACCGACCCATTAAGCCCTAGAGCATAGCAACACCAAAAACCATGAAACAAACCTGTTCAGTGAGATGTTATCAGCTTACTTCAAAGATTTGCTTTATGTAGGCATTTTCTGGAGGCTTGGACACATGAATCCATAATTCATTATTCCATGAACCAATGGTATTTAAGCAGATAGCATAGTCAATACTTTCACGCAAACGTTGGTCAAAACTTCGAAGCCACTGCAAAGATAGAATACTTGAAAAATTTTAACCAAATGGAAAGAAAATGACAAAGTAAATAAGAATAGAAAAAAGTCTAGGGAAGTTTTTCTTTTTTCTTTAAAAAATAAAAAATAAAATAAATGTAATTTAACCAAACAGACTAAGCACCTTATGGGTTCCATTGTAGTTATAAGGTCCACCAGAGGTCAGCCCAAAAAGTAAATTGTAACTTCCTCTAGTCTTAGGATTTGAATACAGACGAGAGAATAACCTAGCTATTTCAAGAAGTGCCACAACACCACTGCCATTGCTATCACTACCCACAGATAATGCCTGCATGTATAAGTTATCAACATACAGCCATACAGGTTACAGAAGTTGGATTTGTCATTAATATTTAACAAGATTACTTACAGGAGCAGCTCCAAACGTATCATATGATGCTACTATAGCAATGGTTGGGAGCTGATTTGCATCACCTTCAGGCTTTAATCCTTGCAACCATCCCTGCACCACTCACAAAATAAAAATAATAATTTCTCAATTTACAAATACATATGAGAAAACAAGACCGTTGCCACAGGTTTAGGAACCAAAATAGTAAAATTTTCCCGATTATAAGTGCAATAACAAAAGACAAGGGCCAAGGCAAAAGCTATAGGCCAACAACTGTCACCACTACAATGTTCAGGCAGGGCTTGTTAGACAGTTACTCAAAAGTCGAGGTTGCAGTGATATTGACACACATTTCTTAAATTTCCCAAAGAATGTGCATCCCTTATAAGTACAATATGGAATGAGTTTTGCCTTATAATGTTTGGGAAAATATATTATAATTGAAAGATTTTTGGCCAACTTCAGTATAGCTTTTAGGAGCTCCTTTAGAAGGGCTGTTTGGTCTCTTTAACAGACTTTTGACTCATGCAATGTGTTCTCTCCATTCTTTTATAATATATCTATCCCATAATAATAATAATAATAATAAAAAAGTGCACACATCGAATAAATATGATGGTGGTCAAAAGAACAGGTAAAAAATATAAGCAAGGAGTCTTTGTTAATCTTTTGTTGATGCTAAGTTTTTATAAGAAGAGTTTAAGTTTGAGTGATGTATGAGAGAGAAAAATCTAACAATCTTAGTCACCACTTTTTTAAAAATTGATATGGCATTAGATTATCAAACGAATAGCCAAAAAATAATAATAATAATAATAGAGAATCATTGCTCAAAAAGCATGAAGTAACAAAATAATAGCACTTATACAAGCACAACAGAAAGCATATCATTTACGTAAATTTAATTCAATTTTATAGCTAATAAACTATACTACTAGCTGAGTAAAGGAAGTCATGTAACAAGAATGCAGAATAATGAACAGAAAGCATTTCAATCAAACTGATAATGACAAGTTAGCAGCACCAGCCAGGACACCGGAGAATAACAAAAGGTATCAAACAATCAACCAGCTTCTGATTGTGTTTGGCATGAATATTTCAGCTATAATACCAATAAAGCTATAAAGCTATTTGTACTACATCCACCACAGCCACCATATTTTTTTAAAACTTAACACTTCAGATAAGGAAGAAATATAAATCCCAACCATGACCACAGATGAAGTCAGTTGATATGTTTGCTCCGAAGTTGATTAAAATCTATGGCCTAGGATCTTTTATTACACAACTTCTGTAAAAAATACATGAGAGAAAGTTCATCTGTTTTCACCTCTTTAAGTTTGGAAAAGATAACACTACAAGAGAAACAGACATATTATTATGGTCAACCATTCCTTTTACTTTTAGGCAAAAAGATATACAAAGATTTGTTAGAATACAAAAAACAATGCCTAATCTTCTTGAACAAATAGATAGAACATATTTTCAGCTTAGATGCCAAGAACTCATTAACATCTAAGTGTCCATCATGAATTAAAAAGGTTGGCCTTGTTTTTTAAAGTAAAAATAAATAAATAAATTGGAACCTGAATGTTTGTGATGGATGGAGATGCAACTTTCTTCGCTTCCGATGTTGAGACAACAAGTTTGTATCTGCAATAATTTAAAAGCAGAGATGAAATCAGACACGACCAACAACATTAAAAATACCATTCATCAATCTCAACACTCACAAGAATATCATTCCAGACATGGCTAAAAATGACATCAAACCAACATACAGTAACCATCAAAAGTCAAGAAACATTGGCATGCAAAATGTACACGGAATATGAGACAATCTGAAGTGACAAATCAAAACAAAAGGATTAAAAAAAAAAAAAAAAACTGAAACCCTTTGTCTTGGATCGTTATTCACAAAATGAAGATGAAGGACTTGGTTAATATTCCTTAATATGACACACTCGATTGAACTGAAGTTTTTTAAGCAGAAGCAAATTGCAAGAGAAAACATTCGTTCTATGTAGTATATTATATATTAAAAAAAAAGCCTAAATACATTTAACTACAGATATCCATACTATATATATATATATATATATATATTCATTAGAAATCCAACACTATGAATACAAAGTTATCGACTAACCCTCCAGTGGTTGCAGTGGCAGGTTGACCAGTGACATCATTCTTCTTCACATCATTCAACACAGCATCAATTTCATCATTCTCAAACGCAAAATACACAGGATACTGCACCCCGCCATAAAGGTGAAACAGATAAGTAACGGTTCAATTTGCAACTGTACTACTACACTATTAACTAAATCTAAAAAATCAATCCAAAAAAAAGAAAGATCGAATTATACGAAAACAACATAGCATAACAAGTAGAGAAACTGACAGGCGTTTTAGCATGAATTAGTATGCGTTCGAGTTGCAGCAATAGATTCTTGATTGCCTGCTTCTCCTCCTCAACTCCAACGCGTTCATTTTCCAGACGAAACATCTCTGGAAGCAAAAACAAGAGCCCTCCCAGGGACCGTTTTCCAGATACATACTCTGCAACCAACAACAACACCTTATAAATCTATTTATGTATCTTCAACTATCTACATACAATTACTAGGATTTTGGAAGCCAAGTAGTACCCTTGACGAAACTGATGTTCAGCTCGCAGACGGGGATCATGACGACGGTCCTGGAGAGATCAGCGGCGGGGGAGAAGTGGAGAGAGGCGGCGTGGTGGTTGAGAGTGGCCAGGCGAGATCCAAAAGGGACGCCGGAGATATCATACTGGATGAGACGGTAGACGTCGACGACGGTGGCGGCATCGCAGAGCTCGACGCAGGCCACCAGTATGAAAACCAAGGCCAGCATCGAGTACATGGACTCCAGCATCTCTCGCTCCCCAGGCTTCTTTTGGGCCATTTGATTGATTGGATCTCCTACCCCTCCCCTTCTAGGGTTTTCGAAATTAAGAGATGATTGATTGGCTTTAATTGTTGTTTATAATAATTTATATAAACACTGCTCTGCTTATTATTATTATTACTATACAAACTCGATACGAAGCAGATTTTGTAGTGTGTTTGATTATGGTGAAACGTCCGTGCTTACTCTACTTTTGTCACTGTTAGAAATTGGAGGGATATTCCACGTCTTTTTCAATTTGAGATTACTGTTAATTACCCTTTTATAGTTGTAAAGAATCTCATTTTATTATTTTTTAATTTGAAATAATCGTTAATTACTTTTTTATAGTTTTAAAAAACCTCATTTTATTTTATAGTTCCCGTTACTATTATTAAACTTTATAGTTTTATCATTTCATATCAATGGTCAATTTTTAATTTTTATCGTACACCTTAATGACAAAAAGTTTTTTTGACATTTTAATTATTTCATAAATCTCAAAAAGAATATTAATGATTTCCAAAATTACTCAAAAATTTTGGCACTATATCAAACTACAGAAGGGAAAATAGGACTATCCCAATTGGAAATGGAGATTTGGTTTTTGTGATTATTTTACTAACTAGATTTTTGTTTGTTTATTGCTAAATTGATTAAAGTTGGTTTGGGTATCTATTTATAAATTTGAATTTTTCTTTTTGGAAATAATCTATAAATATGAACTTAACAGTTTAATTAATAGTGTCAAAATATATAAACCTAACATGTTAATTGCATCAATTACCAAAACCTTCTCTGATTAGTCCCATTGTATTGAATCATCCAATCCCATAACCAGATAAAATCTTTCCTATGTTGATCGACCATTCCTAAAACTAGCACCCTTAGATAAATTCCAATTACATAATCTTTTGAAACACAAGTTTTGTATTCAGTTAGATTACAGTGGCTTGCAAGTGATGAAACTATAATTGTGTTGAGAATTGGGAGGCCGACAGCATTGGAGCTATATGTTGGTAGCATCAAACGTTTGTTCTCTTCCTCCTGTCCCCATTTTTCTGCTGGCATGACAACTATTAAACAATACTTCTTGTAATTGAATATCATCACTACAGTAAACTTTTGGGCAAATTAGCCTGCTTAATCTCATTCAAATCATTTCAAAAAAAAAAAAAAAATCTCATTCAAATATTTATAATAACAGTTGCAAGATTTTGATGGAATGCATAAACACAGTAACCTCTAACAAGGAAAGACTGAAAAACCTTTCATGATAGGAAACTAAAGAGAGTGGTAAAACAATGAACAACTTTTATAATTCATCAACCTCATTGTGCCAAAGGACCCTCGAACAAAATTGTGAAATTGTTCTCAAATCAATTGTCTCAATATCATCGATGATGTTAATCTTTGGAGCAATAATAGGTTTAAACATGGTTGGAGCTTTAAAGACATGCTTGTATCTCCACCTCAATCAGATATGTGGCCAGAGTAAAAGCCGCCTCATAGTTGCCTAAAGTACTCACAAGTGTAACTTGAACAGCTGCCTCCCTATTAACCGGAATCTATTTACAGATTTCAACAATAGCACCCCAAAAGAGAGGGAGCAAAGTGTAGCCTCTACAAACACGCATTTGGGTAGCATTCATTTTCTTTGAATATTTACGAAAGAAGACATACTCCGCGAGAATACCAAAGTGGGGCATTCAGTCACTTGAGCCTCCCTCATTTTCTGGAAAGACAAATTGCAAGTCTTCATTGTCTCTATAAACTTGGACAAGACAAGCAGCCTTGTACACAAGCATCCCAAATATGGCTGGAACAATCTGTTGAAAAGAATAGGCAATGATTACAAACATGAGTCTTGTTTGCCACTGTTTAGGCTTCATGGGAAATTTAGAAATTCTAAAATAGTTCCATAAGAATGTGCATAAAATTATTTAATATTTTACCTGAAAGTCAAAGAAGTCATTGGCTATAAACTGATGAGACAGCACCCAAAATCCATATATCGCAGCTGGGATCACAAGCCTTGGAGATGAAAGAGCAATACTACTTCCCTTAATTGATCTTTCCAAGAAGTCCTTAAGGTCCTCACTTCTTATTCCAATTCTAAGAAAGAAAAATAAATCTTTATTATGCAAAACAAGGAAACAAAGAATAACTTAGCTAGAAAACGGCAACTACTACATAAACAGATGATTTATAGCCATACTTCTTGGACTTCTTTTGCAAGAATATTTGAGGAACCATTTCTTTGGACAGACCGTCTGCATGTTTGTATAAGAGCTGAAGGTACAAGCAACTGCATCAGAAAAGAAATTGGGTTACAATACCAGACTAAGCATCAATAACAAGGACAGCAAAATGCTTGAACAATGTCCAGAAGTTTTACTTCCTATTTCCCGTACAAAGCTAAAATGTGATCAAGCTCTATCATGAACAACATGCAGCTCCTTGAAAATTGGTGTAACAGTTACACCCAAGATAATCATCTAACTCAAGAATATTTGCCTGAAGTTTCATTATTTTGATAGAAAATATTCTCAGCTATTTCTCCAGTACTAACATTTAAAAATTTAAGAACCTCAAATAATCCAGTAGATACTTGACAATGATTTTTGGCAAAACCTGTTATGTATCTCCTAGTATCCATCCAGATAAACTGGTACACTAACTTTTACAGATAAATTGGACGGGAATACTATTTATCAAAGCAACTGGAGCAACAGAATCTACCATCACTGTCATGTATAGATACAAGGAGATGAATTAATAAAACATTGAATAGTTAGACATATAAAAGAAGAAAATGATCACAGATTATTCTGAAATGAGACTTGAACCTTTGCTTGTAAAATTCATATACTAACTTTGGAACTCATAGTCAGCCCTGTTTCAAACCTTGGTTCACCAAGGAATTATTTCAATTAAAAAATAGCCTCACCCAGATTATCAACTTACCTAAAAAGAACTCCAACCGCATAGCTAACAGCAGCCTGTACAATTAATAAGGTTGTTTTTCTGTTAGCATACATCTACTGTTTTTTCCTGAGTATCAAAATAGAAAAATAAAAGAAATTGAATTCCCGATTTAGTAGCAATAAACATGGTCAGATAGTAAATAAACTTTGTATTCTTAAAAACAGATCGGTGTTTTAACCACTGTTGTAAGATTCCATGAATTCTTTTCATTGCTACCTTTCAGCAAGTAAAGAAAGAGCTATGGTCACTAAGGAAGAAACATAAAGGTTTGATAAGGGAACTCCTCTACTTTGTTTAACTTTGAAATCCAATGCTTTGATTTTCAGAAATTATTATACCTGTGGCGAGAGAGCTATCAAACAATACCCACTACATGCAGTTCCAATACCGACTGACAAAAGCATCAATTCCCTCTTGAGCTGAAAGAAAAAAAAATTCAAAGAATCAATTTTTTTCATGGCTATTGTAAAAATTATAAACACATGCAGGCAGCAAAACCTGGTCCAGTACCTGCCTTAGTACACTTAGTAACTTAATGCCATCTCTCAAGCCTTTTTCCATTTCTAGGGAAACAACTGGATGTAGAAGTAAATCCAACCTTTGTAACTAATTTGATAATTCCATAAAAGATATTCATTTCAATCCACCTATCCTATATATTACAATTCCATGATGACAGAAACTTTTCCTTCGTCAATATTGTAAGTTACAATCATTATATTTCTTCCATTCTATTGGAATGCACCATAAACTGGGAACAAAATTGTCTATGTTGTACAAAATTACGTTGAAATTAATAACCAACAACCCATGAAAAAGTACTTATTTCCAAGATAAGTATCATACAGCTTCATATTCAAGAAGGTTCAGTTTCTTCCTCCTTTCTCTGTCATCCTGCACAGCCTGCATTTACATTCACAATTAGTAACAAAAAATGGATGTCTTTGCTCAGAAGCACAACTCCTTTTTTTTTTTTAATTATTATTTACAATAATTTCCCTTTTGATTTTCTTAATTTAGAAGAGGTGGTGGTGTTCGATAGCAAGCTTGTTTGGCTACAAAAATCATACCTTAGCAGTGAGTTTCTTATTGATAGGCACAGAGTTGCCACCTAATAGCCATTCACGGGTCCTTGATAGTTTCAAAAACCCATCATCATTATCACTTCCCATGTCCTGTATATATTGGGGTCATAAATTCAAGTCACCTGAATCAAATTATTCATCCAAATAAATGAACAGAAACAAAACTGGATATAGCAATTAGTTAAGGAACTATAATGTTGAGACTATCTCAAGTTTTCAGACCTAAATTATATCTACCTAACTCGGTTCAATACAAGCTCAGCCGATACATGGTTACAAGGCAATCAGGCACATACGTAGTAGTACAAATCCACAAGTAACAGCTCCATTAAGAAGGGCAGTCGAAAATGACTTGTTACCCAAATTTTAGAATAGAAAACTGCAAACTGCTCATCCTAATGCAATCTAGGTGTATCCAAGCAGTTGAAAACTTTTCCAAAATATTGAATAAGTTAAGCTATCAAACCTCCAGTCTGCATAGTTATCATATTCCATAACTTCTCATTCACGTAAACAAAAAAAAAACACTAAAGCTTTGTTATTGAAGCAGTTAAACTGCTCCTGCATTAGCCACCAGCACCGGTTCCCTTGTCCATTTTATCAAACCAGATCTTAAGAGAGTACAGTAAGGACAAAATGAAGTGAAAACATGCCCATGAATCAGTCTCTGAAACATCATACTCCTGTTGCACCATCAAAATAACATTCTAAACACAGATAGGCATTTGACCATGAGTGTCACAGAGGACCAAGCAAGTAGCAAAACAAACATCATTGAGGAGGAAAAATCCTATTGCAAAATTCCATAGATACAATTCAACTTTTATCAGAAGTAAAGTTTCAAATACATCAACTAAAATTGTTAATTCAGATATATCTCATCCCAAAAAAGAACAAGAGAAAAGCCACACTTCATTACTTAAAAAACCAGTCTGCTAACAATATCCATCACATTTTCCGCTTTTCGCATGTCTAACAAGAAAATAAAGTGAAATGTACTAACATGTCATGACTTAAAATCAAGAAAGCTAAGAAAATAAAAATAGTAGAAAGTACAACAACCTGGTCTGCTTGTTGAGGAGTGTCAACAAGCCTGCCAGTGCCAGCATCAGAATCAGCATCAACAAATTTCACAACTTCTCTCAGCCAAAACAAATCAGATGCTCTGGAAATAAAATCTCCATTCATTTCTCTATCCTTCAAGAACATTTGCATAACATCATCTTCTGCAAGTTCAGACACTGAAAAGAGAACAAAAACAAACAAAACTGTGATGGGTTAGAATCAAAACCATAAAAAGCAACGAAGAAAAGAAATTACAATTGAAGTTTAAAAGAGGAAATGCTGACCTGGGCGAGTGCTTGTTCTTAAGACAGAGAATGGAGTGAGTGGTTTATTGGAAAGAGACTTTGGAGTAGGAGGAATTGTGGGGAATCTTGGAAACTGAGTGTGGATACAGTTGGTGAAGAAACCAGCGATCTCCATTGAAGTTTTGAACAGAATTTGGAAGGATAAATATCTGTGTGCAAGTGGATGTGTCACATGAAGTGGTCCGACGGCTTTGGAGTGTCTTGTTTAACTTAGGATTTGCAATTAAGGGCGTTATCCGTTTGGCACCGGCTTTTATGCAAATTCTCTCAAAACCTTTTTTTTTTTTTTTCAAATTGCACGTATTTCTCATCAATATGAAATTCTTACCCTTTAATTGCGTTAAGTTATCGTATAACGGTGCTGTATATTCATATAGAATCTAAATAAATTAAAATTTGAATAAAGTATCGAAATCAAAATAAATTATTTACTTCAATTATAAGGATTGAAATTAGAATAAAACTCAATAATATTCTTATTGATATAATCTCTTCTAGGTTTCTATTTCGTTTTCTTTCTTTTTTTTTAAGTATTATATGAGAAAGATAAAGCTAATAATTTTGATTTTTTTTTTTATATTGATATGTCATGAGATTATAAAAGATCCAAAAGAGAATCCTAACTCTTAATTTAATATCAAAGTTGCCTCTTGAATTTCTTTATGTAATTACTCTGTACCACTATGAAACTCTTACCCCTTAATTGCATAAAGCTATCTTTTATTTTAATACCCAAATTGCCTCCTGAATTTCTTTGTGTAATTACTTAATTTTTTAAAATAAAAATAAACGAATGGAGGAGATCCCATCTCCGACATTTAAAAATATATCCATCATTCAATAATATATTATTTTAAAAAAAATAATAAAAGAATGGTCATTCATATCTTTCCAATGGGTAAATGTTTTTTTTTTTTTCATAATACAATGGGCAAATGATGATTTTTAAAAAATCTAAGTATTTAAACTTGGTTATTTATAATTTCCGTTATTATTTTTCTTCAAACCCATATTTGACCTTGGTTATTTTAACAACCCAATTCATAAGTTGAAATTTGGTAAGGCTTACATTTTCTTACAACACAATCAAACAAAAATTTTACACAAGCAGAACTGGCAACAACCTTCCATATGCTAACTAGCTGCATTCAAAATTTAGTCTCAAGGATGCTTCAAAGAAGAAATTTAGTCTCAAAGACACAAGCTAGGAGGATCCCGAGGTTCAGACCCATAAAATATCTGAATTGTAGTACATAATTTACATTAAATTGAATCCCTCAATTGGCACTGATAATATAACAATAACACCTGAATGGACTTCTACAGTGTAAAACTAACCAGGTGTGAAACCACAAAATTTTTCACCTCCAGAAACCAATCCACTTCCGGAATATTCTTTGCCCATTCATATGCTACCGTCAATACAAAATGTTCAAAGACGTTCTCTCATTAGACCTCCATTTTTCCACTAATAGCATCACAAACAACCTACTTCGATACATGAAAATGTTGGCGTGCATAACTATCATGTAATGTATTTTTCCTGTTGTTCTTGAAGTAGCCTTGCCGAAGACTTGGCATCCAGATATAGTGCTTTAACTTCCTCAACATCTTCCTATTAATTGCACCACAAGAAAACACATTTTGGTCATCAAGTTTATCTGAAGAGAATGTTAGGTAGGAGGTTCGTAATGATGCACTCAAACATGAAATTGGTTTGCCAAAATTGTATGTTACCTTGCAAATGTTGTCTCGACCATTCATTTTAGCCACAACACTGGCAGGTGATAACAACTGAACTGCATGCCTGCAGGAACAAAAGATTTCTAATTAAATATACTTGGAAGATGAAGAGTACAAACAATTTCTAATTACATATATACTTGGAAGACGAAGAGTAAATTTGGGATTTAACTCATACCTTAAGGATGTCTCTCCAGCAATCTCTCCAAAACGAGCAAGACTATCTTCATCTACAACAAGTTCTTCCACCTGTGCTCGAATTGCTAAAATCTGGCCAAGCAACAGACAGTAGGTTAGCATTTAACAAACCCACAAATCAGATGACGAGGGAAGCCATAGAAAATAAAAACATATAAAAGCCAGCCATAACCTGTATCATCTCAGCAGGACCATATATTTGTGTCCGAATGATCACCAATCGATCCAACAAGTCCAGAGGTATGCCATGAGGACTATTCATATCAGTACCTCTGCACAAAGTATATCAATTTTCAGACCATGTTGTTTTAAGTGCACATGAAAAGCCTAAGAAAATTATGAATTTCAAAGTGAGGAGTTCGCCAAGACAAGAAAAACATAGTCATTCACATATTGTACACACACACACAAACACACATATATATACATACATATATATCTATCTGTGTGTGTGTAAATTCATAATCACCTCCAAGTTTAGAATATAATATATATACATATCTATACGTGTGTATACACGCATGTATGTATATGTGTGTGTGTGCACGCGTGCGCGCATACATATATATATCTCCAAGTTTAGAATATAATTAATATAATTAATGATCTAAAACACAAAGAAATGAGTCTCCTGCAACAGGAGGTACCCAATTAAACTAAAGAAGACTATTCATGATAGTCTTTAAAATCCATCTTTTATTTATGCTCTATCCAGGGACAAATAACAGACTACTAAATTGATGCACCCAATGGCCCATGATTTAATCGTGGCCAGAACAAACTGGTGATAGAAAAAGATCTGTAATACCACAATTATATAAGTTTCAGCATCTGCGACAGCTCATCATACCTTACATTACATATTCCTCTATTTGTAGCAAAGATGACAATTGGAGATAGCGAACTCTCTAAAGCACGATTCAAGTATGAAAAGCACTCCATATCCAACATATGTACCTGAAGATTGAGATTTAATAATCATGCAAGAAATCTGGATGTATGAAGGAAATGCAACGGGCTTAAGAGAGAAAAAGAACCTCATCAATGAATAGAACTCCGGGTACAAGCTCAGCCACACCTTCATCAATATACCGATTAACAACCTGGCATCACACATTACCATTCATAATTGGAACTTTGAAGTTCAAACCTTGAGACTACTGCTGACCAAGTGATCCTTTCTTGATTACTCAATGTCATGGCAAGCAACTTGGAGTGCTAGTTTGTTAATAATAAGACAAAAGAGAAATGAAAGTGGATTCTATCAACATCTTGGAACTTTTATCAAATTAATAAATGAGATTTTCAGAAAAAGTCGTGATCTTATACAATCTTATAAGTTATATGGAGCACTGCAAATATAAATGAAGGAAGTTTTCTAAAAGATTATCTCACCTGTCAGACTTATGTTACCTCTTCACAGAAAAAGAGAAGTACCTTATTTATTTCTTGGCGTAACTTGTCAGTGATTTCAGTTTTCCTGGGCTTCATCATCTGACCCATTAGTGACAATATATCTTGTCCACCTTGAGGCCTTGCATTTGCAGCATCTAGATCATGTAGTGTTACATCCTGATAAAAGATAAAAGCAAGTCACACAACATGAATTTATTTGCATCCTATCACTTGAATGTAATAATAATTGAAGATTTTAATACAAGTCATGAAGGCATCAAATTTGTAGCTAAATATGAAGTGGTTGCCCAACTACAGAATATTGTAAGTTTGCAAACTTTTATTTAGAGATATTAGAAAACACAATACTCCTTATAAAATAAGACACTAACATAACTTGAGGTTATAATTATAAATCAAATAATCTACATCATCAAATGAATCCTTTTGGAAAGACAACATACCTCTGTGCTAGCACAACTCAATTAGTAATCAAAGTGAAACAAATGCAAGCAATTGCAGGTAAAGATAATAGTCAGAAAGAAAACATAAGTATATTGACGTAAAATGCATACAATGACGCCATAGAATATCCAATATTCTTTTCGTAAAACATAACATTGTCAATGATATCATAAACCATACACAAAGCACCCATACTTTATATGAGACAAACCTGAACTATCTCCTTCTTCTTGTGAACTTCCCCTTTAGGAAGTGGAACGTACTCTTCCGCTTCAAGGTCAAATTCTGTAGCAAAAGCATCACTTCTTCCCACCCTTTTGACTGCTCCACTGTTTGCTTCAATATATATAACATCTCCCACAGCCACCTGCAAGTTGCATTAGATAGCACAAAAGATCAAACAAAGATAAAAAATACAATTACAACCTAATTAGATAAAAAGGAATGGCCAGAATGCTACAAGTTCCTCTAGATGATAAGCAAATATTAAATGAAGCCGCACGACATGCACCAGGCACCAGCTCTAATCAAATTTAAAAATAACCAACGGCAGTAGAAAATTATATAATTAGGGACGGAAAAACAAAGATATAGAAAGAGCTCACCTTCTCCTTGATCAAGGCATCATAAATAGTGGGATCCAACTTCAGTTGCTTAGTTCCTTTGACAGTTTTTAATCCAATTATTACATGGCTAATGCTTTTACCATAGCCACCAGTCACACTCTCAGTTTCTTCTGGTGAGAGTTCAGTCACCTAAATCAAGGGTAACGAAACATCAGAAACGAGAGCAACTCAAAAGATATGACTGAAAAACAATCATGATCACATTGAGCTAAGAACCAAAAACAAAATTCAGCTTACTTCTCCTTCATAGACCTCTTTATTTTCCTTGATACGTAGACCAATAGCCCGTCGGAAATTTTCCATCAAAACCTCAGTTTTCTTCACTTCAGATGAGTACACTTCTGAACCAACCATGGGACAAAACGGAACCTGCCAATGAATAATAGAAAGCATATTTTACATTCCGGAAAGACTATCAAGACATTAATATTAATACCAAAATCTTACAGATATAAATGACAGATGGCTCTTAGGGAACACCACAATGTCATGAATAATTAAATAGCATAAAGTTAAATAGAGTACCTTGCTTCCAAGCTCCTGGCATATTCCAAGGGCCAAAGCTGTCTTGCCAGTTCCAGGAGGACCAGCCAGTAAGAGTGCTCGGCCAGCCATTTTCTTCTGCCGTATCATATCAACCACAAGACCAGCTGCTTCTCTTGCCTCAGCTTGACCCACAAAGCCAGCAGCCAAAGCCATTGCAGTTCCATTTGGCTGTTCAAAAACAAAATTTAAAGACAAAGATTAGGAATTGTATCAAACGAAAAAAAAGAAAGTTTCAAAAATGGTCAACAATTAGTTATATACGTATATAGATAATGTGACCAATACTGAAAAACAAAGATAGTGAAATCTAGATTGACATAGCAAACCAGTTCATAATCTAAATAATTTGATCAAGTGAAAAACCAAGTTTCTAGTTTCCTTTCCCCAGTTTTACATACAAAGGTCATAACAATAGGTATTATTAATTTCTCACTAAAATTAAACATGCATTCAATTTATAGCTCAAAAATCATAATGCATAAAGATAATTCCTTTACAATACTGTCAAATTTAAAAGAAAAGACAACAGTAAAACAATAGCCAATCCAAAATTTACTACTTCAAACACAAAAGTATTAAAATAATTCATAAAACCCACATGCAAGAGCTGGGTTTACTGCATATTATGATTGTAAACAAAAAGAAAAAAAAAAAGTTCAGTATATAAATTAATCTAAACCCTAAACCCTAAAAAGATGAGTTTGATGCTTTCATGGCATATCCAAGAAAACCCTTCATGATTTTTTTCTTTTTTGATATATCAAATAAACTGAGGTAGATATAGCTGATAATGAATACAGAAGAAGAGAAAAAGAAAGAAAGAGAACCTCAAGACCAAGGCCTTTAATGTGAGTGTGAGCGGCGATTCGCTGCTTCTTGGCAGTTGATTGAACTTCTTCTATCTTCATTTTATCCATCTTTTAGTGTGTCAAATCTTTCGTCTTCAAATAAACTTGCAGCTGCTTCTTTTCAAGTTCTACACATTCAACGTCAGACATGACTTCAGTCCTAATCCTAAATACAATCCAAAAACAGTAACCAAACCAACAAAAACACTACCACAAAAATCACAAATCACAAAAACTGCATACCCACACAGAAACCAAACTCAAATCATAAATGGATACCACAAAAATCACAAAATGTAACTCCAAAAGAGTACATATATATGGCCTTCAAATATCTGGACAGCAAAATTCTTAAAATGAACTTTATCAAAATCAACACCAAGCAGTTAAATGAACTTCATCAAATATTACTTTAACAGAAACATGTTAAAGATGCAAACTTTATAGAGTCATCTACAGTTATGAAAAAATTTATATAAGACAAACACATTGAAACGGAAAATCAAACACTGACCAAATAACAAAAACCCAAATTTGTTGAAAGCCAGACTTCCAAGATTTGCTTGGAAGCTGGACTTGGGCGCGCAGCGAGTTCGACGGGCGGCCAACGGCGGATTGTCGAGCAAAATAGGGAATGCTCGTGGTTGATAGGGGATGGTGGCTGCCGAGTTTAGAGAACATATGTTTTTATTTGTAAGTTATGTATTTGTACCGGGTCAATTGGGTCCAGTCGGGTCAAATTTGCTTGTTCTGTATTAAGCCGAAACCGACAATATTCGTTTTTCAAAATCGAAGCCGAACCGACCCGATTGAGATAGGAAAACCATCTTGAATTGATTAAGGTCAAGTCAATTTGATCCAACTGGTTTAGATTAATTTCACACTAAAAATAATCGATTTAGACCAATTAAGAGAGCTCACTGACTTCAAGATTTGCAATGACGGTGATGCAGTTGGAACGTCAACGGGTTTATGTGTGTGACGATGACGGATCTATGTGTATGATAGGGACGACGAGGACTCGACAAGGATTGCGGTGTATATGTCTTGTTTGGTAGGTGTGAAAGTGTGGTTAGTAGAATAGTTAGGGCTCGTTTGGTGTACATGATAGGATTGGATAATTTATATGGGATTGAATTGGATAGTATCTCATGTTTAATGAAAGTATGATAGGATTAAAAATAGTATGCATAAACTTAGATTTTAAAGTAATTTTTCAAGATTTTTCATAAATTTTACATTTAAGATCAAGCAAACCTCCACAACCACCACGACCTCCTCCATTACCACCATTCTTCATCAACGATTACAACATTGAAAATGAAGTCAGAGAAGAAGATGAAGAAGCGATTACAATGCCAAACCTCTAGAAACTGCAACTATCGAAGATGAAGACAAAGAAGACGAAGGCGAAGACAAAGAAGACAAAGGCGAAGAAAGAGATTGACGAGCACATAAACCATTGATGGAGACGAAGATGAAGAAGAAAATCGGTGATTGGAGATGAAACTATAATGGAGACGAAACGAAGTAGAGAGAGGTGAGCGAGAAGAGTACTACTGGACGCGAACGGAATAGGAGGTGAGGGAGGAAGAGAAGTGATCGAAGGCGACAACGATGATGGCGACAGTGACATGTCAAAGAAGGAGAAAGTAGTAGGATAATTTTAACCATGTGATTCAATGAGTTAGTTTTATCCCAAAAGTTTATGATAAATTTGAAATGGGATAATTTAGCGAGGGTTGAGAAGAAGCACCAAACATGGGTTTAGACAAAAAAATAGTTCAAATCTAGTCTTATCCCAGATACCAAATAGAACCTTAGGCCCCGTTTGGTACACGAGATTGGATTTGATTATTTTCATGAGATTTGATTGGATTTGATAGAATTGAATAAATTAGCACTTTGATGTGTTTGGTGTAATATGAGATTGGATAAATTAGTATTGTGATGTGTTTGGTAAAATATGGGATTGGATAAAATTAATTTCAAGTAATTAAATTAATTTTAAAAATAACAGTTTTTTTAACTTATCAGAACTCGTCCCTCTCTCCCTCATGGTGTCCGATTATCTCACTCTCTCCCTCTCCACCAAATCAACGTTATCGAACCACCATGCTAGTCTCTGATCTCTCTCATTGTCGCCATCATTGTTGCTTCTGCCCAACTATCAAATGAGTCTCAAACCAAGCCCAAATCGAATCTTCTCTCTCCGACACCTCCGGCACTTTACCTGGCCCTCTTTTTTCAGGTTGCTCACTAATACTGCCATCGCCTCCATCTCGCCCGAACTTGGTCGTGTCATCCATTGATTTCACACACAACTCCTCCAACCTGCTTCTTTGCACACATACACAACGCCACCTCCAAACCTCCATCTTCTCCACTACTCGTCGGTAACGTCTCCATTCTCTCTCCTTCTTTTTCTGCTCCTTCGATTCTTCTTCTTCTTCTAACTAGGCAAGATCACCAAAAAAGAAAGAAAAAAAATAAAATTGTAGATAAGATTAAATTATCCCATCTATCTTTGTGAGTTTAATTTAACCCACCACAGTGGGATAAAAGGTTGAGATGGGATTAGTTTTTCCAATCCCATGCTTTTTTCAAACATGGGTTTGGACTAAATTTTAACCAAACCTAGTCCAAACCCAAGTAACAAACAGGGTCTTAGGGTTGTGTATGTTTAATTAGATTAATCCATTTGCTTTATTTTTTAAAGGTCCGTTTCGGTTTGTTGGACTCAAAACCGACTTGAAATCAACACCAACCAGTTTTCAACAAACAAAACCGAACCGACCCGCCAACTTTTTCAATTTGTTCTATTCGGATCGGTTGGGTTGGGTTAAATCCGTCTCCATCTTTTTGGCCGCCCTAGTGGTGAGTGGATTGATAAACCCCTTGAGGCTCTGCAAGGTTAGGGTTTTACAGAGCAAATAATGAGTCATTTGAGGTCAGACCATGTTCTCAAGGAACACCAGACTCGTGACCCTAACTCCATCATCTCTCTCACTCTCACTCACAAAAACCTCTCTGATGTATGTTACGACACCGTTTCATTATTCTCTCCGAGCTGTTTCCCAAAGTAATTATAGACTATAATTTGTTTAATTTTCAGGTATCTTGCTTGATTGAATTGAAGAATTTAGAGAGACTCGACCTTAGCTCCAACAACCTCTCTTCTCTTGAGGTATTATTTCTCAACATACATACACATTTCGTTTATATGAAACCGTGTTTTTATTATTTTTATTATTATTTTTTTTTGTTATTTACAAAAAAATGAATAGATAAATAAACAAATTGCTGATGCTTGATTGTGTTTGAAGGGGTTGAAGTCTTGCGTGAATTTGAAATGGTTATCTGTTGTGCAAAACAAGTTGCAAAGTTTGAAAGGTATTGAAGGACTCTCAAATCTCACTGTAAGTGCTTTTTTATATGGTGAACTTTTCCTTTTCTCTTTGGTCCTATTATTAGATGAGAGCGCGTGCGCAGCTGGAAATGTCTTTTTTTGATAGTTTGGGTTTGGAATCAATGAGTTTGTTAGATATTGTGGAGACAATTTGTTTTGTGTTTTGGGTATCAGGTGCTAAATGCAGGCAAAAATAAGCTCAAATCAATGGATGAAGTTCGGTACCTTGTACGTTTACGTGCTTTAATTTTGAATGGTGAGCTTTGTATTTTAACCTGTGGCATTGCCTGTTTTAGTTTCTGAAAGTGGCCGTTTGAATCTAATGAGAAGCATTTTGATCTTGTACATTTACTCAGAATTTCTCTGATTTTGCAGACAATGAGATTGTTTCCATGTGCAGGCTTGATCAAATGAAGGACTTGAATACTCTTGGTATGGATTTATTCTTCTTATAGTTGTTCATTAGTGATTATGTTTCTTAATGGGTTTTTTAATTCACAGGCTTTAGTTGTAGTGTGAAGGATAAGGTTTTTACCAAATAGAGATGTGATGAAAAGGTGGGAAAGGATAAGAACTATAAGGCCTATAGAAGAAACATAGAATGTAATAACATCCTTTTGTCAGTCTAAAAAGATGAATTATTTTACTTCGTTTTGGGTTCATACATCCCAACTCAGTCTAAATTGGTTGGACACAACGGTCAGTTTTGTTTGTTGGCCAAAATATACTTGTACAAGTCCATTAATTGTAGAGTTTACCAAATTTGCAAGTGATCTATATAAACAAAACTGATGTAATTGTTTGAATCTGAATCAGAAATGCAAGTCAGTAATTTCATATTTAAGTTGATTTTTTTTGGGAGTAAGTCTTGTGACTTTGTATAGTCCATGGAACCTGAATCTTGCTCCTGGGATTCTTCCTGCAGTTCTTTCCAGAAATCCAATCTGTGAAATTGGTGAGTCACTTTTCAAGGTGAAGTCTATCACTAAGGTGAGGAGCTCTTGCATCATTTATCAATTTCTTTAGCTAAAATTTGGTATATCATTGCTAAGGTTGTTATTTTTCTCTTGGGTCCAGCTCTCTCTCTCTAATTGCCAAGTTCAATTGGTTGGTTCTTCACTCAAATTCTGCATTGAACTGAAAGAACTTAGACTTGCTCACAATGATATCAAGGTACTTGGTCCAATCACTAAGTCATTTTATTATAAGTGTGTTGTGCTTTAATGTAAAAGTAACTAATTGATTTAGAATGTCAATCTGGCTTATGCACCAGTGTTACACATAATTGTAGAGCCTGGAGGATATGTTTCAATATCATGGTTGTTAAGTGTGTTTAAATACTATATTTGGCCCCTTACGTGTAACTTTGTGCTTTTGTATAAGCTTGTACTTTTAAGTATATTGATTACTTAACATGGTATTAAAGCTAGGAATCCTTAAGTTTTATTATATTCACTTGGCCCAAGCTTGAGCATGAACATAGATTTTGATTCAAATAAAAATACAATTATTTGGGGTGTGTGTTAGGGTGTGTAAATATTATTGTTTGAGCTCTTTGGCAAATTTAGGGGTTATCGTGTTTACATCAAAGCTACAAATAAATTTTTAAGCAAGCCACTCGACTTTAAAATAAACAATCATAATTATAAGCAATTTATGACCTAGGAAGGATGTCAATTGTTAATTTACTACAAAACAAGGGTTAGAGCAAGACAATAAAAGTACAACAATCCAAATATCCAAAGGTGCCATAGCTGATCATAAAAAAACCTTAGGTGATTTAGGTCTACATTTTGATTTGATTCAAATATTCACAAAATCATTTAAGCATCTATTATGATGTAAAAGTACAACTGCTCTGATACCAATTGTTGGATTTGAATAATTTTCTTAGAGACAACCATAACGGAGTACAATAAAAAATCTAGAAGTTTTCTAGTTGGCGATGAGAAATGATCTTGATTATTTTTTTTGTCTTAGTCATTTATGTTTTATTTATTTCCAAATCTGTGTTGTTTGCCCAATGTGTGTACTTGCTATAACATGAAATTGTTTTTCAATAAACTTTCTATATTGATTTGGGAATAAATATATTTATAAAAAAGTAAATCTCAATATGTGTTTTAATTAATATTTGATTTCCTGATTACTTTGAATACTTATTAAATAAGTTTTCCTATAAGAAGCAAAGTTTCCATGACTATCAAACACTTAATAAGGATTTTTATCCTTAAAATTCTGAAAGACTGTGGAATTGGAATCTTAGTTTGGAAAAGAAATCTTAATCTATAAGTATAATTGATTTGGAAACTAATTTAATCAAAAAACCAATTTTAAGGATTTCTTTTTTCATAAAGTACATTCCAAAAACACTAAAAATCTTAACTGAAGATTTATTGTGAGATTATCCTCATAGTATAAACGCATGGCAGGCAATTTAAATTTTAAAAAATGAAGTAAAACAAATAATACATAAAGTAATTTGGACCATTCTCCGTTACGAATTAGAAAACTATGAGATTTTATTCCACTGCACATTCTCTATGAGATTTTTTTTTTTTTTTGAGAATATTCTCTATGAGATATTTGATTCCAACAATTGATATAAGAGCGGTTGTGTCTTCGCATGATGATACAAATTTTGATTGACTTGAATATTTGAATCAATTAAAAGTACAGCCACAAATCATCTAGGGTTTTTGGTGATCCAAGGCTGCACTTATTGATGCTTAAGCATCTTGTACTTGTCTTGTCTCTGCTTTATCAGGGAGTTATCTAACATTTTTATTTTGGGATTTCTTTTCGGAGAATTATTGTCAAAGAGATCACTAGTTTCTATTTTGGGCTTACTTTGGCTCTATAACTGGCCTTGATGTATTTCTTTTTTTGATGTTGGATTGATTTGAGATATACTAAACTATATTCTCCAATATTTATTTTTTCACTGATCATTTCTATCTTCTTTCCTCTATTGTTTCTCTCTTCCTCACTTTTTCCCATCTACTCCTATTCTGTTCCTCGTCTTAGATAAACTAGATAGTTTTCAACAACAATGTCTTTGTGGTAGACAAATTTTTTGTTGTTGCCTTTTCCTTTTTGGTTCTGTTTTTCTCTGTAAGTTTGTGATAGCTTCTCCTTTTGCCTTCCTCTATCCTGCTTTCTGGAATGCCAGACTCTTCCAGATGAGTTGGCTTATAATAAGAAGCTCCAAAATTTGGACTTGGGAAATAATTTGATCTCAAGATGGTCAGACTTGAAGGTGAGGCATCAGGAGGTGAACTTTTAGTTTCTTTCTCAATTTTAATTGAATGTTTGAAATATATTTTGACCATGTACGCTGCCAACATTCTTTAATGTCAGGTTCTAGGTTCATTAGTTGGTCTGAAGAATCTCAATCTGCAAGGGAACCCTATAGCTGAAAATGATAAATTGACCAACAAGGTAAGTAGAATTTTGTATTTACCTTGTTGATGTCTTTTAAGGTTCAGCTTTGTGCTCCTGGCATGTTTATGTGAAGAGTCATTATCATTGCAGGTCAGAAAATTATTGCCAAACTTGCATGTATTTAATGCTAAACTAGTAGATAAAAACTCCAAGAATGAGGAAGGCAATATAGTTAATAAAGTTGATGGTTATTCACACAATACTGCTAACAAGCGAAAAGCTCATAAGGAAGAGAAAGGAGATCACATCCGGCTAATTGACTCCAAGCAACATTTGATGGGTCAGAATGAAGATGGCAATCAAAATATTCCTCGAGAGCTTGTTACGGAAACAGAGTTGAAGCAAAAAAGTAAGAAAATAAAGGAAAACATTCATTCCAGCATAGATGATTCAGCAATAATAAAAAAACCAAAACACAAGTCAAAAGAGAAACAAGGTGAACTTGATGTCATTGACAATGAGAAAAACTCTAAACGTCATATGCCGGGTGTGAACAAAGATGGTAATCTCAGTGATTCTATATCTAGAGATGTTGATATGGAGAAAGATTTGAAGCGGAAGAGAAAGAAAGCTAATGACAAACTCTTAGTGGAAGAAGTTCAAAAGAATGATTCTAATAAAACAACTGAAAAGAAACAAAAGAAAAGGTCGAAGGAGGATCAAAGTGAACTTGATGTGATTGATGATGCAGAGACCTCTTTTCAAGAGCTCTTCTCTGTTAATTCTAAAACAAATCCAAAAATTTATGGGGAAAACAAGGCGGTTGAAGGAGCTCATCAAAATATGAACTCGGTGGGTGCTTTAGTTACCCCTTCTGCTAAGAAAAAGAAAAATAATAACCATGGTATGACTTCCACACTTCAGTTGTCCCAAGAAGTTGAAGTTGGATTGGGCGGGCCGTCAACATGGGGAGATGAGTAATTACAATGTGAAGGAGCTGGAAAATTGGTTTTGGCTTTTTAGTTAGAAACTAGTCTCTCCTAGATGCATCAGGTGAGGTTTGGATTACTACATGTTCTTGCTGATTTGTAAGCAAGTTTTATTAGAATTGCTTGGTGATCAGTTGCTCTCGATGAATTTTGATAATTATAACTTGCTTTACACCTAAGCTTTTACCTCTTCATTCAACTTTGCATTTGAATGCTTGTCATTGTTGTTATTTTCTGTTATTCCCTGTAATAGGCAAAATTCGAATTCTGCTATGTGCTAATAGTGCATTTACGATTTGTTATACGTTTCTTTAATACAAAGTTTTTGTGTGTGCTGTTGACCTTCTTCGGTTGGTGGTAAATTAGTATAATTTTAGAATCTCTTTGAGCGATTGTTCTATCCCTTTGATAACATTTTTTCTGTTCTTGAATTTATTCATATCTGATCTGGACTCAGTCATGGACTTGTGGAGTGGATTAGGTAGAAATTTTATTAGATACAGAGACATTAGACATGTTAAAATTTCACTAGAACTATTGGTCCGCCCTTGATTTGTCAAGTCAGTGAGCGTACCAGATGAAAAACAATGCATTTAGCCTTTGCCAAAAATGTGACGGTCAATTTCTCCTCCCACCATCCTAGTGCTAGGCCAGAAATTTGACCAATTTCTATGCTTTGGAGAACATTTAAAGAGATGGATCTTGCAGGTCAATAATCAAATAATAAAATTAATAAACATCCCTGTCATGATCAGTCTCTAGAAATGGGGTTTATTTCCTCCAATTAAAGACTTCACTCATACGAATGTTAGTAAATGGGTTTGCTCGCGAATGACAGTCCCACATCACATTCACAGCGTTGGATTATTTGATTACAAAACTACCATTATAGAAGGGCACTCCTTTTCATTAAATTACAAAAACCCTCCAAATAAATGCGAGCAGTGAATGTACCAAACAGTCGAAATTAGTATCACTTCTATCGAAATCCTGACTGTTGTGCTCTGAGAAAAACTTGAATGAAATGAGCATAGATGTATCTATTCACTTCGACCACTTATATGATGATTTTACTTATATATCCAATTACATATTTGTATGTTTAAATGGAGAGATGCATGCATGGGCGTCTATTCCACCCAATTTTTTTTTTTTTTCTCTTCAATCATTTATTTAATACTGGTGGGTGAGTAGCGCTTTGGTCATGCGGAGTATTTAAGTGGTCGGATGAGTTTGTTGCGGTTTATATTTAATATTTTTATCTGAATATTCCAAGCTCAACTACCACACTTAGAACATTGTCTGTTTAATTGTGTTGCACGAAATCTTTTTATGAGAATCCTTTCACTATCTATTGTAGAATTCCACACACAAACAAAAAAAACAAAGGAAAAAACCAGTTTTTGTGAAGGTGCTATTGTCAATCCCACATATTCTTATAATTGTCGTCTTATCAAAATTCGGTAGCAGTTGGTCATGAATGAAAATATTGCCCATATCTGACTTTAAACCCTGCATTCAACATCCATTTCCCAGGATAACCTTTGCAGCAATGGTTTCCGGTGCAACAACCACCGTTGATGGAAGCATCTGCTCGCTCTCAACCATTCATCCTGATGTCATCCGAACCCACATCCTGACCCGACTTGATTGCCCTTCTCTTGCTGCCATAGCTTGTGCTTCCTCGCACTTCTGTAAGCTATCCTGTCATGAAAAACTATGGCAAGAAATCTGCACCTCCATGTGGCCTTCTGTCAAGGACAGGCGTGTCCAAACCCTTATCTCCATGTTCCCTGCTGGTCATAGGTCTCTCTTTTCTGATTCATTTCCTGCTCTTGATCTCCAGCCATCATCAAAACGTAACCGTGATTCATTACCACCCACCAAGGAATTAGTCTCTGCCGTTGATATTTTCTACGAAAACAATCTCATTTTCTCCAAAGTTGAAGAGACTGAGACAGTAACTGGCTGGTTCCGGTTCCCACCTTTTCGGATTGACCTACTTGACGAAAAGGAGCTGGTTACAACGCCTATGTCATTTGCGGGTGAAAGTGAAACTTTGTTAAAACAGCTTGAAGAGAAGCTAAGTTTGAGTTGGATAATCATACACTCTAGTAGAAGAAAGGCAGTAAACCTATCTAGCCGATGGCCGGTTTCAGTAAAGCAACATTGGTTGACACGTGACATGCACGTGAAATATGCGATGATCCTGGCTGGTGATCAACGGTGGGGATTGTTTTCGAGGACTGAGTTGGTGGAGTGTGAGATTTTGGTAACGTTGGGAGGGAAGGAAGGAGGAAAGATGTACTTGAAGGAAGTAACCATGCAAATGAAGGACATGGAAGAGAGGAATTTGAGTGGGAGGGACAGTCTTGTAATTTTACTCAACACCATAGCAAATGGGAAAAGAAAGAGAGCCAAGAAAGACCAAGGAAGACACAAGTATGAGGAGTTTTTGGTGAGGAAGAGAGAAATGAGAGACAAAAAGCTAAAACTAGAAAGGGTTTTAAACATGGGTTGTTTTGCAGGGTTTATAGCTTTTTGTTCACTTAAATTGTTCACTGGTTTAGCTCCGCTGCTGTTCCAACAATGATAACAGCTCTTTTTGTAAGTTATTCAAGTCACTAAACCAAGTAATGTAGCTGTAATAGAATATATACAATTTTTTTTTTTTTATTTGAACTAAGAATATATACAGTTTTGTATAGTTAATTTCAACATTAGTTGTGTCCAAATAAAGATAATTAAAAAAAAAACAAAGGAAAATAATATATTTTGATTTCAGTGTTGAGGCAAAATCGAGTTATATTATGTTATAGGTTTGGAAAGGTTCGGTTCAAATTGATATTAACATTAATTTAATGTGTGATTGGGCGGATGGATTGAATCTGGTCTAACTTTATATGGATTGAATTGAATATGGGCTGGTATGACTGGGTGTAAAGGTTGTTATTTGCGATTGAAATATATGTGTTACAAAATATTCTTTATTCGTATTGTCACACTTTCGAATTGAGAAATAATTTCAAGTTTTATAGTCTTGAAGTTTTCTTTTTTGGTACTTCATTCTTCTAATTTACATAGAGTGTTTTAATAATGTATTTTATTTGATGTTTATATATACATGGGCATTTGTATTGTTCTTTCAGAAAATCAGAGAACTTAGGTCTTAGAGAAAGTCCAAGAAGATGAGTTAAGGAATTGCTTGTCTCTCGGAGGACAAGTTAAGGGATTGCTTATGGTTGAAGACAAATTATGTGATGAAGTAGTTTGGAAACATTAGGAAAAGGGTTGACCGACTTAATTGAATCGGCTTAAAGGTCAACTTTACAACCAAGTAACTAAAAGAATTTTTTTTTTTTTTTTGAGGAAAAAGTAACTAAAAGAATTTGGTCACATAGTTTTTTACCTATTGAATATTTCACATAAAGATACTTGTGTCAAATCTCTCTTTTGACTTGATTATAAATTTATAATTTGTTTGTTTGAATTGGGATTTGTGATGGTTCAAATTTGCAAAGAGCTTTTTCACTCAATCCAGATTTATTTTCGATAGATAATTGGCAATTCCTTATAGGTTAAGATGGAGTCTTAACAATTAACTTAGTCTAAACAGTATTTTAAAAAATGTAGTGCCGAAGTTAGAAAGTTTGGATCGGATTTAGTTCAATTTGATTAGAAGCAAATATAAGGCCTTCTTATATTTGAGCCAAATTTCCTTTCTTTTTCTTTTTTTTTTTTTAAATATCATACAATTAAATTGGGATTTAAAGAGGAAAAATAATTCTAACTCACAGGTTCATCATTAAACCTATCTGACTTTATAATTTGAGCCGAATTTCAAATTACTATTGGACTTTTTTACTGGATCGTCAAATGGACTATGGATCCCCACAAATACCTGTGAAGCCAAATCAATGGCTATAGACAGCCCAAGTTAAGCATGGGCCCCGGAGTCGTGATTATTGTTTAGGTCCGAAAAGTTAAATTTCGAATGTGATAGTAATAACTCTATAGCACACATAACCTTTTAATATGAATAGTTGAATATTTTTTTTAACCCTAAAAGATCACATATTCGAGTCTCATTATTGTCTTTTAAAAAACAAAATATGGGTGTGAATCCCCTCTTGATATGAGTTGTCACTTTGTGGCTATGGAAGTAGTCATCGGATCATACTATTAGTGATGGATTTCGATAAGTTCTGACATTCTTTTGATTTATAAGGTATTAATGTTAAAAAAAAAAAAGAGAGAGAGAGAGAGAGAATTTTATAGTGCTCTTATACGGCCAATTTATTTAAAAAAGACAGTCATTCTTGAAATAATATTAATAGACATTTTAACTCATATCTCAACTATAACTTAAGATTGTAATTCAATTATTAATCATTATTAAGTATATATTATTGAAAAGAAAAGTGTTTATTAAATATATATATATATATATATCAGTTTTCAACATTTTTTTTTATTTGTTAATACGATAAGAACCTACTGAGAAGCTATCAAGGAGAGAAACATGCAATAACTTATACGTATTCATATCACAACTAATGTCATATTTAGCCAATGTAGGTTTACTGATCTCATACTAAATTTATATAGGGCACAAAAATTAAATATGCCACTCACATTTACTTGTTGCAAACAATAATGGATCCAGAAATTTATATAAGAGATAGAGCTTTAATAAAACATAATATATACAATAATGCTAAAGTCCAATTATAATTAAATACTATTAATTGACATATCAATACATAATATATATAATGCTTTTAAAATGGGAACTCTCTTATTTTAAATGGTAAGTACCAATCAATCAATTTTATTCATTGTATTTTCTTTCCTAAAATAAATTATCTCTCATATTTAATTCAAATGCAATTAATGAATTTATTTGGCTAGTCCTTACTTTAAAATGTAAACGAATCTTCATTTTAAATGTACTATATTTATAATACTTTTATTATCAGATATACCTGATTTTTAAATGTAAGGACCAATCAGTAAAATTCATCTATTGTATTTGAATTAAATATGAGAGATAATTTGTTTTAAGAAAAAAAATACAATCGATGAATTTAATTAATTAGTCCTTATTTTTTAAAGTAAGACATATTTAATTATAAAAGTCATATATATATAATGAGACCAATAGCCTGTTAAAACTTACTGAGCTTAAACATTATATGTATTACTCGAAAATTAACCCTTCAAATAATATGAGACTCTCGTAATAAATGGAGAAAACTCCCCACATATACTTGTAAATACATGTTATGAAACTTAAACAACTATAACAGATGTTTATGGGAAGTGCACTAATCATTTAAACTATAAATGAATGATAATTCGAAGTGAATTAAGCAATTATATCACCGTTGAGATCCATAATATTACTATTTACTACAAATAATAATTAGAATGTTGAAACTAATATCATAGCACAGTACATGATTTTATAAGAAAATTATTGAATGAGAAAGTTTATATCAACTCAAAAGAACACACCTAATCAATGAACTTGGATAAAATCACACTTATATTGTAATTAAAATATTTTTAAGAAACAAATTAATAAAATAATAAAATCAACATTATCTTACAATATAAGAAATGAAAGAAAAAAAATAATGATTGAAACATTCTAATCTATTGGCAATTTTGATCCTATAAATTTAGACAAGGAAAGTTCACAAATCATAAGTTGGTTAAATTAAAAGATATTACAATATACAAAAACAAAAAAAAAAAATCCAAAAAATAATAATAATAGAGTGTAATAATTTAGTAAAAAATAAAAATTCACTAATTTATATCATAAAATCGTAAATATATTATTATATGAACAAAAGTAGGGAATAAAAATTTAATTCATACATCAAAAAATAAAAAATAAAAAACAATTCTACATATCAAATTTTTAATTTTTAAAAATAAATATAAATTATAATATATTAATTTTGTTTAAGATTTGAGGTGAGGCACGTGCCCCACCTAAACCCTCACACCCTCATTGGATCCGTCTAAAACCATAAATTATGAATTCGAGTAATCTATCCCCTCCCTTAACTTACATGACTATAATAATTTTTAAATAAAACACTAGTAGGAATTGACTCGGTTCCCAAAGTATCCGAAAAACGAGTCCACAAGTCCTGTAAAAATATCAATATCACTCACGGAGTGCTCGTTTCCACGATGGTGAACGTTAATTTTGAACAAAGACTATAGAAAGCAGTCTCGTCGTTATGGTAAAATGAATTGGTCTCATTGGTTTAAATTAAAATTCCAAAATGGTGGGCGTTTTATTTGCTTAGATGGACTCAGAGAAAGGAACCACTTACTTGAAAACAGTCAACTGCAGCTTTTTGGAACATAGGGCGAGCGTTCGTATTTTCATTTAAAGTGATACTTTTTGGGACAGAATTGCTCGTATAACAGGTTATATGGATAAGGATTACGTATATATAGTTTTACATTTATGCCTATCACATAATAAATGGGTTTCACTCATTCAACCTCTGCATATCTATCAATTGTGTCCCATTCAACTTCTGATAGTTCAATTTTATTGACTAGTCTATTGATCCATATTGATTTGGCCACAAAAACGTTCGGGCCAATGCATTATTGATTACTTACAGCTTAGAAATAAATCATGTGATCCGTATGTCATATGCTCATTTTGTGATATCAAATTTTGTGTAATTTGTCCCTTTTTAATCCATTTTAAGTAGGGAACTGTTTCTTCACCGAGGAAAAAATCAAATATAAAAATAGAGACGAAGTACTTAGTTACAGGCTTAATCATTGTAAAATAGTCCAGCAAAACTCGAATGAAAGGAAAACCCCATCCATTGTGATTTAGGAGCATGAGAACAACGGGAGGGTCACACCAATAAACTTCAATATTAGAATATGCTGGTATGTTTGATTAATTGACATTTTTTTTCCTTTTTTTTTTAATTATGTATTGATATCCATTAAAACCACCCAAATTTTTGCTAAAAAAAAAAAAAACCAATCAAATTTGGATACCCAAAAATTACAAACACCAATCACCCAACCAAATTTAAGAGAGTAGGGACTACAACCATTTACCAACAACCCAATCCTTTATGGAGGAGAATCTAGGGTGATTAGATAGAATGTGAAACGATTCTCAAAACATAGAAATAGTTTGACATTTTGAAATCCAAACCACCCACATACAAACTCAGAAACCCAAAATAACCCACAAACAACATTAAGTCAAATTTACAAATGAGCAGCTACTCAAAAGGAATTTACAGACACGAGTTCTTGACTGAAAACGGCACCAACAACAAAACAATTACTTAGAATTAGAGGTGGCGAACCAGAAGAGAGCTTCTCAGACAGCAATCCGATCTTCTACGGTTGATGAACCATAAGAGATCCTTGAGATTTTGGATTGCTATGTCATAACTCACATGGATCATTCCAAGTGTCGCCACTATTATTGGCCGCATTGGAAGTAAGAGATTGCCAATCTTCACTCAAAACAGCAAAAGATCGGATCTAATCGACACCCAGAGCTTCACCAGAGTTTCTCTCTCTTGAGAGATGATTGATTGACTCCTTATATCATTCATGTATGATTGAATTATACTAAATTTTATATCTATTAAAAAATTTGACGGCAATCGGTTGAATATTCACTCTTATAATTTAGAGAATTTATTCATTCCTATTAATACAGTCTAAAAATCTATTTGCTCATATGAATATTTATACCTATAGATGAGAAAAATTTAATTATCATTATTTATATAAACCAAATATCTAAAAACACGATCCACATATAATTATAAAAAGTATGATAAGATTCGAACCTCAATCACTTTAATTTATGAAGAATTGTGAAACCACTCAAAATTTGAAAGGCTATGCAATGTTAACTTCAATATGCTTATATGTATAAAGATAAAGAGATGGTATCAAATTAATTTGTACTCTTTTATTACGTTTCTTATCGACAACTTAATTCGTAACTTATATTCCAAATAAAGATATAATAATTAATGAATAAATATAATTTTTAAATAAATAAATTATTATTAATTTATATACATTTATAAATTGTTGAATTATTAATTGAAATGTAAATGAAATTGTTAAAAATTAATCTATTTTTTTATCACAAACTAAATCCCTAATGTTATTAGTTCACATAACATTAAAATAGGACTATTCCTTCCATTGATGGGGAGAAAAAAAAAAAAGAACATTTATTTTATAAGCATTTATTTTTTGTATTATTAACTACTTCACTTGTATCTTTCTTATTGTTATGCTCGTTTTCTCGACCTGGACGAATGGGTCAGTACAGGCCCAATAAGCATGAATAGGAATGAAGACCCAGAAGGCCCAATCCTCAGGTCGCTACAGCGAGCTCGTCGAGCTCGCTAGCTCGCTCAACGCCAAAACAGTTCGAGCATACTTTCAACCCGCCTCAACACCTATTCAGCTCGCTCAGTCCGCCAAACCAGGGAGCCCGCGCCTGGCAATACCTTGTCCAGCAAGTCATCAGTTCCACCTAATGCACTGATTTCTCGCCGGTTCCACTTGCACAACTACCGAGGAGTATATCATGCAGCGACGATGCATTTAATAAGGAAATGACCTCTCCTGGTGCAATAAATGCAGACGTGTGCATAGAATGAACAATCATTACTTTTATAATAAATGCAGCATGGCTCATGTCAGGATTAGTTGAAATAACCATCCTTTGTAAAGTAAATTATACTCTTTTGTATCTCTCCCCTCTCTATAAATGGGGGAGGTTTTTACTGTACAAACAGGCTGAGAAAAGATTTGAATACTGTCACTTTGCCGGAATTACCTCAGAGTGACCGTGGACGTAGGCGCAGTCGCCAAACCACGTAAAAATCTTGTGTTAGCATTCATTCTTCCCCCTCATTTCTTCATTAACTACTCTATTATTGTTGTGTATGTATTATCACAAATATTCCTTCATCTTTATTGCTCCAGACCAACCTTAAACCCCATTCACTACACATTTAATACCATTAATACCCTTTATTATCACGTTCGCAGTCTGAGCCCCTTGAATCTCTGAGTTGACCGTTTCAGGACGTCAACATCTTTTGGCGCTAGAAGGAGGGCCCAATGGCGACCTGGTAACTTTTCTCCAGTTGACTTTTCTTTGACCATTTATATTTCATCGATTTGCAATGGTTAGAGCAAGGACGACAAGAAATGTTAGTGTGGCGGACGAGCGACCTGAGGACCATGACGACCAGCAGAGCCCCCGACCTGCCAGAGAAGAGGTCGCTCAGGAGTGGCGACAACGTCAGCAAGCCCTGGAGGATACAGTGAGGCAGCTGACTGAGACAGTTAGGGCATTGGTTGAAGTTCAGGTCCACACTGGGTGGAGGCAGGTCGAGGTCGCGCCTCCCGAGCGAGCTTGCAGACAGACCATGGAGGAGATCCTGACCCCGGAGGGAGCAGCTGGCAGAGACAGGTCGCTATCCGAGGAGTTTGTCCACTCTTCGAACCTGAACCCAAGAAGGAGAGGACGGTATGTGCAGGAGAGAATTGACCCACCTCACCCAGCTGACATAAGGGTGAGGGTGAACCGTGAAGGTGATAGACATGTGTAAGGTAGTCGCAGATATGAGCAAGCTCGCGAGCACCGTGGCGGCCACGAACCCGAGCTGCGAAGAGGAGCTGCTCAGGTAGAAGATGTCAATGAGGCGCAGGTCGCGAGATCGCCAATTGGGAGAGCAGGAAAGTACCGGTAGGCAAGGCTCCGTATGGCGACCTCAACCCCAAGACCCAATGGTGGAAGAACTGCTGCAGAGGGTTTAGCAACTGGAGGCTCGACCTAGACTTCAAAACCAGGGACGGCAGGACGATCACAGGGCCCCATTCGTCAGGGAGATCGAGACAGTACCTCTGCCACTTAAGTTCAAACTCCCGAGCATTCCACCCTATAATGGTAGAAGCGACCCATACGACTACCTGGACGCCTTCAACGTGTAGATGGACCTCCAGACTGACAACCAGCTGGTCAAATGCCGAGTCTTCCTGGCTACCTTGGGAGACGCACCGCGAGCCTGGTTTAAGGGCCTCCCAGCTCGCAGTATAGGGAGTTGGAGAGAATGTCAATTGAAATTCCTTAACCAATATAAGGCCCTAAATAAGCAGCTAGCACCTCCATGCCACCATCTTCCAGAAACATAACGAGTCCTTGAAGGAATATATCACCCAATTCAGGGATGAGGTGAGTAACGTTGAAACACCTTCTGATGAAAGTATCTTGACAGCAATTTCTGCAGGACTTAGGAAAGATGGAAGCTCTATAAGAGCATCTACAAGTCGCCAATAAAGGACTTGGGGGAGTTCTACGAAAAGACTGCCAAAGAGATCAAGTGGGAGAAAGCCTTTGGGCCAAAGAAGCCCAGCAACCAGCGGGGTGAAGCAGACAGTTCCCACCAAGGGAAGAGAAAGGGCCCAGATGGGGACAGACGAAGTGAGTAGAGGCATTAGTCCGCTAACGTTGTGCAAAGCGAGCCAGACCTGAGTCGAGAAGGAAGCGACCTCCGCGCCAAAGTCGGTATAGGGACTACAGTATCCTGTCAGACCGACAGGATCAAATCTTCGTCATAGAGAGAAACAGGGAGAACTTTGGGAAGCCACCTCCTACAGGAGTCCCGAACAGACACCGAGATCAGAGGAAGTATTGTGCCTATCACAACGAGAATTGGCACAACACTTCGGACTGCTGGCAGTTAAAGGACGCCATTGAAGAGTTGATCAAGCGAGGTCGCTTGGGAGAATATGTGGTGCGACCTACAGGCAGACGACCTCAGCAGTAATCCTCAGACCCAAAATTAGCAGCCTGAGCAGCAACAACCCCAGTGAGCGCAGAGCCCGAGCACGAGCCCGTTATAAGGACAATTTTTAGTATTCACAGTGGTCCTCATATGACAGGTACTTCGAATAGGTCACACCAAAGGTACGTGAGGGAAGCGAACCACGCATTGTTGGCAAGTTATAGTGGGGCAGGGGGACCAACTAAGAAGGCAAAAGTGTCCTCTAATGGCATCATGTTCACAGAGGAAGACGTGAGGGAAGTGCACTGGCCCCACAACGATGTTATAGTCGTCCGAGCCAAGATCAGTAATATCGAGGTACAGTAGATAATGGTTGACACCGGCAGTTCGGTCAATGTGATGTACAAAAATTGTTACGGCCAAATGGGGCTGGGAATTGAGCAGCTCATGCCTTCACCAAAGCCCCTATACGGCTTCACAGGAGATGCAGTAACCTTGATAGGCCAGATCAGACTCTCACTCACCCTAGGGGAACCAGGTCGGCAGGCTACTGTGCTGACAGACTTCTTGATTATCGACTGCCCGTCAGCGTACAACGTGGTGCTGGGAAGACCTTCCATGAATGACTTGGACATGGTGACGTCCACTAGGGCGCTGACAATTAAATTCCCAACCCCCAACGGAGTAAGATGTGTTCGAGGAGAACAGCAGGTGGCTAGACGCTGCTACGAAGATGCAGTTAAGATGAGAGTAAGAGGTAAAAAGGTGAATGTGGTTTCAGGTGGTGAACTGCGAGCTGTGACGGAGATGGGAATGAGTCGCGACCTTGACCCACGCTAGGTAGATGCAGACGAGGTTACTAGGTCCGTTGAGGAACTAGAGGACGTACAGGTCAACGAACTAGATCCAGACAGATGCTTGAAGGTGGGGTGAGACCTGTTCCTAGAGGTCAAAGCTGAGCTCGCCGGCTTCTTAAAGGCTAATCTAGATGTCTTCGCATGGAACAACGAAGACATGATAGGGATAGATCCTGCAGTTATGTGTCATAAGTTGAACACAGATCCCCAGCATAAGTCAGTACGTCAGAAGAGGAGGTCAATGACACTAGAACGGTATGTTGCCTTGAATGAGGAGGTTGAGAAGCTGCTGAACAACAAATTCATTCGTGAGGCTCATTATCCAGTCTGGGTAGCCAACCCCGTCCTTGTCAAAAAGAAGAACGGCAAATGGAGGACATGTATAGACTTCACCAACCTGAACAAAGCTTACCCGAAGGACAGTTTTCCCTTACCCAGGATTGACCAGCTTGTGGATGCAATGGCTGGGCACCAACTCCTAAGCTTCATGGACGCCTACTCGGACTACAACCAGATTCCAATGAGCCCAGAGGACGAGGAGCACACCTCTTTTGTTACTGATCAGGAGTTGTATTGTTACAGGGTAATGCCTTTTGGACTGAAGAACGTAGGGGCAACCTACCAGCGCTTGGTCAATGCTATGTTCAAAAAAAAAATTGGGAGAACAATGGAAGTGTATGTGGATGACATGCTGGTGAAATCCCAGCAGGCAGCAGATCATGTCCGCGACCTAGACGAGACGTTCAAGGTCCTGAGGAACTACCGAATGAAGCTGAATCCACTAAAGTGCGCCTTCGGGGTGGCATCTGGTAAATTCCTCGGTTTTATAGTGAATGGCAGGGGAATAGAAGCCAACCCTGAGAAGATCAAGGCGCTCGTGGAAATGAGATCCCCAGCTCGAGTCAAAGATGTCCAAAGCCTCAATGGTCAGGTCGCGGCCCTCAGTAGGTTCATCTCAAAGGCCATAGACAAGTGCATGTCTTTCTTCGAAACAATAAAAAAGGCGAAGAACTTCAAATGGACTAAGCAGTGCGATGAGGCATTTCAGCGGTTGTAGGAATATATGGGCTAAGCTCCCCTTCTGTGGAAGCCAAAGGTCTCTTTTTATACTTGGGAGTATCCGAGCACGCATTAAGCGTGGCCTTGGTAAGGGAGGAGGGGAAGATGCAGCTACCTGTGTATTACATTAATAAAAGGCTGGTCGACGCAGAAACCAAGTATTCACAAATGGAGAAGTTGACATATTGCTTAGTGATAGCATCAAGAAAGCTGCGTCCTTATTTCTAGGCCCATCAGATTGAGGTTCTTACGCAGTACACTCTCAGACAGGTCCTTTAGAAGACAGACACTTCAGGCAGACTGCTCAAATGAATTGTAGAACTCGCTCAGTTCGATATGGAATACAAACCCAGGACGGCAGTCAAGGCCCAAGCTCTCGCAGATTTTATTGCCGAATTCACAGGGCCCTTAGGGGAACAAATTGAGTCCGCGAGCGGCCAGACGTGGGAGTTGCTGGGGGCTTTTCAATGGGTTGAAGTGAATCAAATCCCGCGAACTCATAACTCTCATGCAGATGTCTTAGCTTGCCTGGCCACCGCGCATGATGCAGACCTCCTCGAGTCTATACCAGTAGAGTTCCTACCAGCGCCAAGCATAGAGGGAAAGGATGCGATGATGATTATAACTGTCCATCTCGATTCCTGGATGAGCTCGCTGCTGAACTACCTGCAGGAAGGAAAGCTCCCAGGTGACAAGTTAGAGGCACGTCGCCTGCGAGCAAGAGCAGCTCGCTACTGTATTTATGATGATATGTTATACAAGAAGGGATTCTTAGTCCCGCTTCTGCGATGCATTGATGGAGAGGAATGTGAAGCCATGCTGAGGGACATACATGCTGGACACTGTGGAAACCATACATGGGGACTATCCTTAGCCCAGAAAGCGCTCAGACAGGGATTATATTGGCCGACCATAAAGCAGGATACCACTGATATGGTAAAGAAGTGTGACAAGTGTTAAAGATTTGCCAAGGTTCCCCGAGGTACACCAGCCTACCTCCGGCAAATGGTGAGTCCATGGCCCTTCGCGATCTGGGGGATGGACTTGATCGGGCCCTTACCAACAGCTCGAGGAAGTTGCAAGCATGCAGTAGTGGCTATGGATTACTTCACTAAATAGGCCGAAGCCAAGGAGCTCGCTGAGATATCCACCTCAAAGATTGAAAAGTTCGTATGGAGCAACATCATATGCAGGTTTAGGGAACTCAACAGCTCGTGACAGATAATGGGACGCAGTTCACCAGCGAGCAATTCCTTGACTTCTGCAATGAGCTTGGGATAGTAAAGAGCTTCTTGGCTGTAGATTACCGTCAGGCCAACGGTCAGGTCGAAGCCGTGAACAAGATCATCAAGCAGACCCTGAAGACCAAGCTGGAAGCGAAGAAGGGGGCTTGGGTGGATGAGTTGCAGAAAGTGTTTTGGACTTATAGAACAACAGCCCGCAGCTCCACTAGCGAAACCCCATTCTCCATGGTATACGGGTCTGAAGCTATGATCCCTGTAGAATTTGAAGTTACCAGCCAGCGAAGAGCGTCGTTTCGACTTAAAGACAATGATCAGCTGCTGATCACAAATCTGGACCTGATTGAAGAAGCAAGGGAGACATCTTGTATGAGGGTAGCAGTCTATCAGCAAAGGGTCGCTAGATACTACAACAAGAAAGTCAGAGCTCGAAACTACAAAGCAGGTGACCTAATCCTGAGGCTAATCCTCCCCATAGCTCGCAAGACAAGCAACGGAGCACTCGGACTGAACTGGGAAGGTCCCTACCTCGTCAAAGAGAGCCTGGAGAACGGCACCTACCACTTGGCCAACATGGATGGGTCAGAACTCCCAAGGGCTTGGAATGCAGAACATCTCCGCCCCTACTACACCTAAAACTATCAGCTCGTTCTATGACTTCTGTATATATTTCTTTTTGATGATTGTCTGTAAAAATGCTTTCACTTGTTTGTTCTATGTAAAATGTCCAATGTAGAAAGCAAAGTTGTCGAACGAGCAAAGTGTAGTCATTATAAAGGGCTTATTTCTTAAAAACAATCTGCCACTTATCATCCTTCTCTTCTAGAAGACATTTCTATAATTCTCTAAAGAACAATTCGTGCCCAGAACTTGAGCGCAGACGCCCACTAAAATTATTAAGTATCTAGCAAACGCATCCACCGATTATGCGTGTTAATAAGGGCACTCCCACAACTGATCTTCTGTGTCTCAACATTGATTGCTCTGTGGAATCTCACGCCAATGATCAGCGGACTTGATTATTACATACGCCGTACCAGATTTCTGCAATCTTCAAGCTGCATCTTACTCAAATAAAGGAAGGATCATCACCAAGGTTCCTTATAGCGACCTCGCGATCCGCGAGCCACCTTCTCTTATATTCTTATATTCTGCAGAACAATTATCAACGACTTGCGACCTTCATACTCCGAAAATATTGCTCGAGGAAATACTTATTATAGACTCCCCTGAGGGTGATCCCGTGGAAGGGGAGGCTATCCAGATATAACCCATGGAAGGAGCTGCCATCTGCACGCTCTGGAGGGGACCATCGGGGAACTCTATTACTGCACCCTAGAAGGCTATTGCCTGTGGAAGGAGCTGCAATGAGGGTCTCGCCTATGGAAGGGGTAGCTATCAGCACCACGAAGGGTATTACATGGGGCCCCGTCAACGGTATAAAAGGTCTCACCCGCTGAAGGGGTCGCGATCTCCGCACCCTGAAAGGTTCAACTGGGGACCTCTAATCACTTTAAAGAATCTGCCGAAGGTACGATCCGCTTAAATTGCCTCGCGATCGCGAGAGGGGCTACGGCTCTCAAATCCTAAATTACCTTGCGACCTCGCGAGAGGGGCTACGACTCTCAAATCCTAAATTGCCTCGCGACCTCGCAAGAGGGGTTACGGCTCTCAAATCATCAAAGTTCGAAAAAATGCTACTTCGAGCTCACTGAACCTCGATACAGAATACGCTCAGATAAGCATCCCTAGAGTGAGCGCCCTACGATTTGTAGGTACTTGTCCTGTTATTTGAAAACACTTAACTAAATTGCTTGTGGGATCAAGACACTTATGCAGCAGTCTGGAGCTAACATATTATGATTTTAATATGTATATTAGCAGATTTTTAACAAATGGCTCATCGCAAAAAGATAGATATGTTTTTATCACACTATCATATTTGCTATATTTATTCTGCTCCTTGTTAGAAAGTTGGAATTGAAGGAAAGTTTTATAGCAATGTAAAGCTGAAGGCTCGTTGTCCAAAACAAATTACTGAAAGAATTAAAATAAGATCCTCACCCAGGGAGGAAAAGTTCATCAATTACAATTCAAATAAACAGAAGGGAATAATATAAATCTTGTCTAAGCTTGTGCAGGTGCATCTAGAGCAGGATGACCCGGCGAGGCTTCAGCTGGGATCTCTGCTGCTGGAAGGTCGCGAGAGGCTGAAAACCCTTCAGGAGCTAAGGCTGGGTTAGACGGAAAGTCTTGAGATACTGTATAATTAGCTGGAGGAGTGGAAGAGGTGCCACCCTGTTGAGCCCCTTGAATGTTGGCCGCATGTTCCACGAACTGTTGGATCGAGGCGATCGCAGGTGGCCCAAAGAACGAGTAATCTATATCTGGGTGGCGCCGCCAAATTGTGTACAGAAAAGCCCTCTCAGTCGCCGAGCCAGCCTCATCGCGTGCTTGGGCAACTCGGGCTTCAGCGCGCTCCTCTACTTGGGCCAACTCCTGTTGCTGCTGGTCTACCTTCTGCTCAGCGATCTCAGCCTTACTCTCGACGACCTCAACTCGCCTCTCCAAGAACTCGACCTTCTTCTCAACAGCACCAACCCACGTCTCAGTAGCACCAGCCCGTGCCTCGGCAGCACTCAACTCACCTTTAATCTTCATCAGCTCTACATGGATCTTGTTGACTTCAGATGTTGCTGCTTCCCTACGAGCTGTCTCCCAGGACAAGGCCGCATCAGTATCCTTAAGTTTGCTCGAGAGCTTCTAATGCTCCTTTTGAAGGAAGTTCACCTCATCCCGCAGCGTTCTCCTCTCCTTCTCGAACTGCTCCTTAGCCACCCTGAAAGCCTCTTTCTCGCTCAGCTGGTCCTCAATCTCCTTCATCAGCTTCATTACCGTCATACCTATCTAAAAAAAAAAAAAAATCTGTGCACTCCTCTTAGGGGGGGGTGTGTTTAAAACTTGAAAAAGAAGACTCCTATGGAAGGAAAGCAATCTGAAAACTTACCAATGTTGCGTAGCGAGCTCTATAGCCCACCAACTTCCGGCCTGCAACTTCCGGCCTCTGAAGCCTCGGAGGATGTCTACTCATAACCTCTGGCACGAAATTCACACACCGGGTGAAGTATTCCATCTCCGTTACCATATCAGGATGTAGTTCGGAGTCCCCAAATGACCCCCCTCCAAATCCTTCAGACCGCCCTGAAGCCCCAGTGCTCGGATCTCTGCCAATGACGACGGCTCCTGGCTCCCTAACCTCAGCAACCTTTTGATGTTTTGTGGACGACGACTCAGCTATCCCTTTCCCTTTCTTCTTCTTGATTAAGGCCTCGGATTCTGGTGAAGTAGGACCCTTCTCAGTAAAAACCCTGGCCCTCTTGGTCTCAGGGGAACCTGCCTCCTGCTGCCCTTCAGACCTGGGGGTTTGTCTCTTAGGCGTTGCAGCCGACCCAGTCCGGGGAGAAGCTGCCCCAGCGGGCTGAGGAGGTGCCTGTTGGGTAGGATCTGGTGAAGCATCATCGACGACGACAACCTCCGGTTCCCTGAACGCTGGAAGTGAGCTGATGGGAGGGATGTCTAGTGCAAACCTATCCATGTCGTCCGAAGAAGTACTTGAGGACGAGCTTGAGAAATCCTCTGGAGCAGGCTCAGGCTCGGGCTCGGACTTAGATTCCACACCAGCAGGAACATAAAAAACAGCACGGACCTCGCTGGGCTTTCCACGAACTCCCAGATATTTGTGTATGTCTAGCAGAGGACCGGTAACTGGTGGGACGAGACCTCGGATTATCATATCAGAGCCTGAGGGAAGTGAGTCATCACCTTCAACCTTAGCCGCTGCAAAGGCCTCTAAGATCGCGGTCTCCTCGGCGGTAAGATCGTCACCACTGGCAGGAACATCTACATTACAAAAACAAGCTCATTAAGTAAAAAAAAATATATATACTACTTGCTGGAATCTACGACTACCAGGAGATAGGACAAAAGAAGTATTCTGCAGTTCGGAGACAAAAAGGCATGTAACGAGAATCCAGTGAGACTTATATTCACCCACATTGGATTTGATACAGCGTCTTGGCAGGTATTGCTTAAAACGGGGGTGGCGATATGAAATGTAATACAGGTTGTCCCTAGACTGTTGCTAACGACCATGGATCCCCTTGAAGATGTATAGATTGCGGATTATATGGGGAGAGGGAGGACCGAACCTGTACTTGATGAACGCAGCAGCCAGAGTGGTCAGTTGGGCGTAGAAATTTGGATTGAGCTGGAACGGGACCAGCTTCAGGTCATTTAGCAAAGCTACGAGATAGCTGGGGATAGGAAACCTGAAACCGAGCTCTATGTGCTCGCGGCTTATTGCAATGAAGCCTGGTGGTGGGTAGGCCGCTCGATCACTTTCATGTGGCACGTTAGCCCGGCATCCTAAGGGAAAGTCGAACTTCTGGGCCAAAGTTTGCAAGGCCGAAAGAGTTATTTTGGAGGCCGTGTGGTTAAAAGAAGTTCGAGCTACCCTCTCCTTGGCATTGGTTCGGGAGGTCGAAGGCCCAACTCGTCCAGCGGGCTCCTGCGCGACCTCGCCACTTCGGGAGGTCACACCCTGTGTTGCCCGGACTCGCTGCTGTGCCTGCTCCTCAGAAGCAACAGCTTCATCACCAACCTGATGACCTCGGCGTGAACGACCTGACATTTACAGAACAAAAGGATGACATCAGAGCGCTGAAAGCATACTGAGTCTAGCGAGCTACAGCGATGAATTCCTAAAGCTGCTATCATACACGTCAGGTCGCACACTGCATCATCAGAAATGGTGGGGGCCCAGAAACATAGGCCCATCAGGTAAAATTTCCTAATGCTAATTTCTAACCCTATGCCTACAAGAACCTATCAAACAGTACAGAAGCAAACCATTCAAAATCCCACCTGCCTATGCTACGTCAGCAGTTAACAAAGAGTTCAAACAAATCAGAAAATTACATGCCACACACCGTGTACAACATCAAATGTGATAACTTCAGAAGCAAGCATCGCGGTTCATCAATAGCAGAACCCTTACAGTAAAAGACGGGGTCATCCCAAGCAAGCAGCTCAAAAACAGAAAATGCATGCCAAGAATCAGAAACTATCAAGATACGAAGAGCGAAGTCAGGGAACTTACTGTGTATGCTCGAGGTAAAATCTGGACTCTGAGATGGCGAGTTTGAAGAAAGTTGTTGAGAAAATGCAAAGAGAGCAGAAGAGAAGATGTTGAAGAAGAAACGTCTGTTCTTTTTTCGTTTTCGAAGAAACAAAAATGGAAGATGACAGTGACCTTTGGTTTAAATAGACTCGAGCTTGTTTCCTTGGCCGTCCGATCCAGCAAGAGGGGTAACAGCCACAGATCTAACGACTCGGCGTAGACCTCGGTCCTTCACCATCATGCAATGACAGTTACAAGATGTGCATTTAATGCGTACGGCCCGAGGCGTGCTTGTTGTCCCAATGCCTGCATGATCGCCACGTGTCAACAGTTACAAGTCAGGAGTCGAAGCGACACCTCGAGAGCTCGCAAACGGGTGCCAGGTGCATTTTTTGAATCAGCTCTCAGTCCGTAGGACTCACTGAGAGCTGGGAGGCTTATGTTGTGCCCGTTTTCTCGACTTGGACGAATGGGTCAGTACAGGCCCAATAAGCATGAACAGGAATGAATACCCAGAAGACCCAATCCTCAGGTCGCTGCAGCGAGCTCGCCGAGCTCGCTAGCTCACTCAACGCCAAAACAGTTCGAGCATACTTTCAGCTCGCCTCAACACCTATTCAGCTCGCCCAATCCGCCAAACCAGGGAGCTCGTGCCAGGTAATACCTTGTTCAGCAAGTCATCAGTTCCACTTAATGCCCTGATTTCTCTCCGATTCCACTTGCACAACTACCGAGGAGTATATAATACGACGACGATGCATTTAATAAGAAAAGACCTCTCCTGGTACAATAAATGCAGACGTGTGCATAGAAGGAACAATCATTACTTTTATAATAAATGCAGCATAGCTCATGTCAGGATTAGTTGAAATAACTATCCTTTGTAACGTAAATTATACTCTTTTGTATCTCTCCCCCCTCTATAAATGGAGGAGGAGGGGGGGGGGGGGGGAGGGGGTTTACTGTACAAACACGCTAAGAAAATATTTGAATACCGTCACTCTGTCGGAATTACCTCAAAGTGGTCGTGGACGTAGGCGCAGTCGCCAAACCACGTAAAAATCTTGTGTTAGTATTCATTCTTCCCTCTCCTTTCTTCATTAACTGCTCTATTACTGTTGCGTATTTATTATCACCAACATTCCTTTATCTTTATTGCTCCAGACCAACCTTAAACCTCATTCACTACACATTTAATACCATTAATACCCTTTATTACCACGTTCACAGTCTAGGCCCCTGAATCTCTGAGTTGACCGTTTCAGGACGTCAACACTTATAAATGAAAGTTTATTTGGATTCCAACACCCCCCCCTCAAAAAAAAAAAAACACAAATTCACTTGTGACAAAATAGCATGGGAGGAAATCTTATACTTATTTATCATTATTTGACGTGGGTTTGTGTATATTATTTTTATTTGTCCTACTAATATTTTCAAATTTAAATTACTTTACTATATTTAATATATAAAAATATATATGTAATACTATTTAATATAAGGTCAAATTGTGCAAACCTTTCCCAAGGATAGACGAAATTACATGAAAATGAGGGTGTTTACGATACTCACACACTAGATACCTAAGTTTTAAAAACTCAACACAAACCTCAAATATCGTTAGTCAATTATTAGTTAACCACCGTTAAATTAAAATTATAAAAGATAAAATAGTCTATTCGTAGTTAATAAGTATTTTAATTAAAAATAATATTTTTAATTGATAAAATAATATTTTTTGTCAAAAAGAAAAATCCTCTTCATCTTCCACATCATCATTGTCTACCTCGCCTCTATTTCATCACCTTCATCATCCATCTCTTGTTTTAATTAAAATCATCTTCATCATTCTTATCAAACCAACATCACTCATATTAATCATCATCATCCAAATCACATAAAAATTTCAATGTTCATGAAAATTAAAATAAATAAAATTGACCAGTCTCGAGTCCCTAACGATGGAGACTCTCTAGTCTCCATCGTCGAAAATTGAATCTAGTCTCTGATAATAGAGACCAGAATCTAGTCTCCATCATCAGGTCTTCAGCAATAGAGATTATTATTTTTTTTTTTCAATTTTTCAATCTTTTGTTTTTAATTAAATTAAAAATATTTAGTCTTTTTATACCTTTAATCGTTAATCATACGGATTTAATGGTGGTTGACTAATGGCAGAGGAGACGTGCACTGAGTTTTTGAAATCTCAGATAACCAAAGTGTGAGTATCATAGACACCCTCAGTTTCGTGCAATTTTGTTTAACCTTTAGTGAAAGTTTGTACAATTTACTCTTGATATAATTATATAGTAAAGAATGTTGATTCAGTCTTAGTTTAATGTTCGGAGACCACATGTACTATGTCCAAAAAAAAACAAATTGCATTTATCCCACCAAACCATTAATACGAATCCATAATTAAAAAAAGCAGAAAATAACATAAATTTGTAATGCTCCGTTTAGAGTCTAGATCAAAACATGTCGGGGATAGGTAAACGGGGTAGGAGCTACCGAAAAGCAGAAAGTGGAAATAATATTATTATAATATGGAGTTGGTGTGTAAATAGAGTAGCCCATTTCAAGCGTCAAAGTGTACCAAATGCAAATGCGTATCGATGTGACAACCAAGGTGGGCCATGAAATTCATAGTCAAAGGTGATACATTGCTTTAAAAAAATGTACACAACTCATTAAAAACGTGATGCAACGTGTCACGCTATTTACAGAGTACGAGTGGTCGAGTGGGTACTTATTTTATTTAATGCGGATTGTGGCCAAACTGGTATGTCGTAGCTTATACGATTCATCCTACTCACTTACATTAGGTTTATAAATATTATAAATCTCAATAATTTTATTGGAATATTAGATGCCATTTTTTGTTTTACCATGTACTAATTTTATTTTTCTTTTCTATTTTCTAAGATTTAGAAAAACTAATTAACATTAGAGATTAACCACTCTGAAAATTTTGAAATACTATGATATAATGCAAGGGTAAGGATGAAAAACTAGAAGTTTGAAGTTGGGGGTCAGAATATATCTAACATATTGCCGGTAATATGCATAACGATGAAGTAAGTAATAAAAAATTAACATTTCCTTTTATGTAAGCTAATGATTAAAAAGTGTAAATATATAGCTTGTTTTGTAACGGTATTACTATGTGAAGACATGAAAGAATTTTCATATTTTCATATTTATACTTTTATTATTTTTTTTTTTTTCAGAAGATTTGGTTTCTAGACCAATTAGTTTGATAATAAGTAAGGATACATAAGTATTTAACAATTTTTTTTTAATTATATATATATATGAAAAACTAGATGTAAGTATATTAATTTAAGATTTTTGTCAAATTCTCATTTAAAACACTATTTTGAGTTTTTAAAAATCTTGTAATAAGGTGATGTTCATCTATACATGGTTAAATATAATCAAATTTGTTGTCTAATTGAACGTGCAAACATCATCTTTAGTGATGTCATTTTCTTGACTAATTGATTGGAGTATTGGACTACAAACGAATTAATAAGCCATTTGAATACAAATATAACAAGTGATATGTAAACAAAAGTACAAAACTAATGATACAAATTACCAGTACAGGAGAATGAATTTCATTCATGTTTCTGACTTTTATCATAGATACAAATAAATAGATATTTGCAATCTGTTTTTTTTTTTCTTGGTCTGATGGCCTTCCTTTTAATAGTGGTTTCTAATTTTTTTATTTTTTTTTTAGAAACGGTTTCTAATAATTCGAAGGGCAGTTTCTGGCTCATATATGGAACCAATTTTAGTATATTTAAATAAAATAAAAGAAATATGTAAGCTTAAGACAAATTTTGATACCTATATTTAGATTTATATGTGATTAAACATTTAAAAAAAAAGTAAGAGGATGAGAAGGCAAGATACTAGTATTTTTTATATACATAATTGCAAATAAAAATTTTACTAATACCAAAAGTCAAAAGTTTGTTGGAACTATTACGATTGAATATTATACATGATCCAAAATCTTTCGTCATAATATCAGGTGATGCCCCACATTAAGGAAAAAAAAAACTTTCTATACATATCAATAAATACTTATGATTGGATTTTAATCCTTATCACCAGATACAGAATCCTATGGGGGCTGAGAGAACCTTGAGCCCCTCTAAAAATTCTGAAATATATATATATATATAATATAAAGAATTATATATAGTATTTATATATATATATGTATATATATATTATTCCCCAAACAAGTTTATAGGTCTAGTGCCGCTTCTACCAGTCACAATTCACAAGTGAAAATGCATTAAGCTTTTAAACCGTGAATGTATGCGTGGAGCTAAGCACGTTTAACATCCAAAGAAGGGGGCTGACCAAAGTAATTGAAAACTGAACTAAAAGTCTGAAACGATGCACTCTTTGCATTTACCCAAAAAAGAACAGGCAATAACAATGGCGGGCATGTTTTTCACGTGTCAGCCATCGGCCTCCGCGTATGTACCGACTTCCGACATCAGGAATTGCCCCATATACGCGGAGGCAATTTTGTACGGGCATTAATTTGGCCCTAAAGGCTTTCCACTATAGATAAAGTTTGTACGGGGAAATTGCTATCCGATCATTCAATGTATTGTTTGGGTATCCATGTCAAGCCTCAATTCTAATATTTAAAAATTTGATTTTAAGTTAAATTTACGAAAATATTATTAAGACAAATTATTTTTAAATTATAAACAATTTTTTTTTTATTAATGGTATCTTATCGACGCTATTGGAATCAACTGAAATATGACTTTAAATTACGATATGAAGATCTCCTCTCACAAAACAAGAGATAGCAATTAACATTCCCATGGTCCGAAATCTCCTCTCAGAAAGTGCGAGAGAGCAACTCACATTGAATGGAGGAAAATTATCTGTAAATAATGAGATTTTATGAGCTTGAACCTACAATCTTTAAGACTAGAAGTGGATAGGTCTTGACTTTACCACCTGATTAGACCACTTTTCTCAAATTATAAACAATTATAGTATATAAAAAATCCTATCTACAACATTAAAGTCTAAATTATCACATCAATATTAAAATGATAATGAGGACAAGGATAATGGTATAGATTTTTTAAAATTCATCATAAAACAATATAAAGTAGTTAAATTAGATGCTTCTATTTTTTATGTATGTCTTATAATGTGACAATGATAATTATTCATGTAAAACTCATTATATAAATTGAATTGCATGAGCCAATTTTTTTTTTTTTATAATATTGCAAATACAATGTTACAACTGTCGAAACCCTTTGATAGTGATACTAAAATACAGTCCGAATCACAATACTACTTAAACTCTACTCTTGTATTAAGCGAGAGATACACACACACATTGAAGTAAGAAAACTGCCTTCAATCTAAATGGACTTTCATGTAATATGTCTATCCTTATTGGCAGGCCAAACTGAACTTATTCACTTAGTATGGACAAGTACATTCGAACTTGGTCTCGCTTTAGTGAGAAGCACCAAACGTGCTTACCACTCAGGCAAACAACTTTGTGTAGGTGTGCCAAAGTTTTCGAAAGTAACTTTATTCATTTGTAAATAGATGTCTTGATATAAATAAAATATAAATTAACTTAAAAAAATAAAATATATAAATTATACAAAAGGTTGTATCGTTAACACAAATCAAATTTTGTCTTAAAGCATGTATGGTTTAATATATGGTTAGTTAGGATATCAATTCATTGCCTTTGCAAATTCTATTGAAGACTTTTTACCAGTCAAAACCATGACCATACCATTTTCCTATATTGCATATTGATTATTAAATAAATTGAACGAATGGGCAAATTAAAGGTATTCATTGACTAAAACAAAGCTAAAGTTGGATATTATTTGTCGATGGCTTTCTTTGTAGGAATATTTCTGAAACATTCAAACGGTTTGTAGAAATAGTCTTCAATGAATTTTGAAAAGATTTTCAATACATTTTAAATCAAACTTTAAAATTGATTAGAGTTGTATGTATTAGAAGCAAAGCTAAATATATAAATACAGAGTTTTTTATTTTCCTCAAATGATCTTAATATTTGTTGGCAGGTGTGATGATCATAAGGTTTTATATATATGCATGCGACCATAAATTAGGTCAAGGTTTACCCTGTCTGTAATGCGCTTATTCCTTAAAATTGTTTATCAAATTTGTCCTTCAATAAAAATATTTCAATTTAAGAGTACTTACCGATGTGAAAAGCTTAATTATTTATAAATATTATGTAAGCAAAGAGAAAATATTAATAATTAATATAACAATAGCAAATTGGTTTTACGTATGTAAATGACTGTTGGCGTTGTCAGTTAAAAGCCACAACCCCCATCAGGAGCGGACCTAGTTCTGAACTAGAGGGTGTACTAGCTCCCCTGAAATTTTATGAAAAATAATTAAATTTATAATATTATTAAATAAATATTTAAATATATAAATAAATATTATATATATTTCACGAAGTATCAAGCATTACAAACAGCAAGTTACCTCTAGTGGCATGAAGCATGTTTTCGTTTCCGTCAGAACCTGGTTTGACCCCCGTGAATATGTGTGTGACGTTGCTCCTTTTTTTGTTTGGTTTCTGAAACAACGTTTCTCCTTTTTTTTTTTTTTTAAATAATAATAATAATAATAATGAGAACATTCGAACCAGGTACTTGGATCAAGAAGGCACACCTACTTACACTTGCTATTATTAAAATTTGGCATATTATGACTTCAAACGGTTTTATATCGTATCATGAACTATCAAATATTATTATCAACTACATATTTACCGCTAACTTTTTTTTTTCTCACAAATTATATCACATTTATCATGACTAAATTTTAAAAGTTATGATATGTTTAACTAAGTAAGAATTGCATCTCTATTTATGTTTTATGTCATTAGTATACTATTTTTTTACATTCGTGAATTAAGAGTTTGAGTCCTATCATATGTATTTACCTACATATATAGAAAATTTTCTTTCTATTTATTGTGAAAGTATATATTTCTCAATATTATAAAAGTAAAACGTAAAGTATTGTTTGATCTCAATAGGTCTTGATTTATTTATGATTATTAGTATGAATTATTGTTGTTGTATATAAATTATTTTACATGATAAAATTCATAAAAAAAAAACCCTCATATGAGCTATAACTATTTTTATCAATAATTATTTATGTTATGTGGTATAAAATGCCTCCCGATATAAATGTCTAGATCTGTCACTGGCTCTCATGCTGGATTCTACACCCAGAAACAACGAACCCACCCGACCCCACCCTACACCCCCCCCCCCCCCACCACCCCACCCTACACCCCCCACCCCCCCCTCGCCCCCCCCCCCCCCCCCCCTACATGATAAAATTCATTAAAAAAAAACCCTCATATGAGCTATAACTGTTTTTATCAATAATTATTTATGTTATGTGATATAAAATGCCCCTCGATATAAATGTTTAGATCTGCCACTGGCCCTCATGCTGGATTCTACACCCAGAAACAACAACCCCACCCCCCCCCCTCCCCCCAATTTGTATTGACAAACTCCTCACTCTCGTATGAATTGTTTCCCCACTTCTGTGTGGGTCAATTTCTTTCGTAAGAAAGTAACTTTTTGAACCGTGTTACTAATGTTCTATCTCAATTGATCTCAATAATTCTTTGAACCAGTCGCGGTAATTAAAAAAATGGTTTTACGTAAAATACTTTTTAAAATTAATTTACAAGTGCAATATTTAAATTTTTATTTCTTTTGGAATTGGTAAAGAGATTTAAATGAAGGATTTTCCAATACTAATTGATAAAAAAAATATGGTTACTAGGGAATTCGGTCGCTCTTCCTAACATTTTAATAATCTCCTGAGAGATAATAAATAGAGATTTTACTAGGGTTGGGCATGGGTCTGGTTCAATTTTGATTAGATGCAAACTAAACCAAAAATTTTAGTCCTATGAAAATATGATCAATTAGGACCACTTCTATATATTTCTAAACCTGACCATACCAAATCCAATTAGATTGGTTGGATATTTAAATATAAATTTAATTTGGAGTCTCATAATTAAGATTATAATTATATAATTTAAAATTTTAATAATGTTAGACATCATAGATCTTGTATCATAATTACATCCCAATTAATTATATGATAATTGATGAGTAAATATATTTCAATAACCTATGTTTTAGGGGTTTGATTGTTTTATTGATTAGGTAAAGTGACCTATCAATAATAATTTATGTATATTCTTTAACAATCACCTTTACAATCAATTTAAATATTGTTATTGTTGGATAACTTTACATAATCCGTAAGTTAACAAAACCCATATTTTTGACACATATATAATGCACAATAATGATATGTTACGGTGTTTCCTAAGTTGTTGATGAATTAGCATCATGAATGCTTGTTTGCCTTGTTAATATACATACAGATAATCTAAACTTTGTGGACTGCACTGTGGTTGCGCCCCATTTGCCCATGCTTTGTCATGGGCAATGTTCGAGCTCATATAGCTGCAAAATGGGACAATTTTTTCAAGAAGGTGTGGATAGATTTCTCTTAATTTTGAGAGTAGATTTTTAGTCTATTTATTAAGAGTACCTATAAGTTCTGGTTGACATCCGAAGCAGTGTTTAGAGATGTCTGGAAAAAAAAAATCGATAATCATGTAAGCAAGCTACTGACTACTGTAACTGTGTGACGTGCGACTCCTTTGAAAACAGAAAAATCTCTTTCCTGATTCTACGAAACTTCTAAAAGAAACTAGGAAGCAGACATGAAAAACCGTTGGCAATACTTTTATAATAACACTAGTAGACAAGCGTGTAGCAAGTCGACGAAACAATCTCCAAACACAAAAGGACAAAACAAAACATAATACTAAGGGAAAATACTAAAATACCACTGACTTTTGAAGAATTATTATTTTTTCTCATATAATTTTATTTTTATTCAAAATCTAGTATGAAGTTAAAAAAAAAATTAAATAATAAGTAAAATGATATTTTTACCCGTCATATTTTTATTTGAAAATTAAAATAATTATAAAATGATATTTTAAAATAAAAAATTATAAATTAATAAAAAAAAAAAAAAAAAAAAAAAAAATATAATAAAATAAAAATAAAATTTGATAAAAATAAAATAATAAAATAAAATTTTAAAATTAAAAATTATATACTAATTAAAATTATCTCCACCGATTGAATGGATAATAGAGATCCAATCTAGATCTCCACCAGCTATTACTCCAACATCATCATCGTCAACCTTCAACATTTATCCATTCAGATTTTTCATCATCAATCTTTCATAATCATCAATCATTAGCACATACTATCAAAATAAAAAACTCAATCAACAGGAATCAAGAACCCAAAAAATGACAATCAAACATTAAGAAAAATACACCGCAACAATTAATAACACCTCCCCCCCCCCTCCCCCCCTAAATAAAAAAAAAAAAAATCAAATGGTGGAGATTACCATGCAGACTAGAATTAGGTTTCCGACGATGGAGACTCATTCTCCATTATGAAGATCTAGAACTGGAGTCTTTATTATTTCGCAACCATTGAACTCACCATATCACCGTCGTTGGTCCACCTGTAAATCTAATCAGAGATGGGGAGAGAGAAAGGGAAAAGAGGAGAGAGAGAGAGAGAAAGAGCATAAAAGAGAGAAGAGAGCAAGGGAGAGAGAGAGACAAAAGGAGTTAAGAGGAAAATTTATTTTTTTTATTCTTATATATTATTTTTTATTTTTAAATAAAATATATTTTTATAATTTTATATTTAATATTATTTATTTTGATTTTTATATTTTAATCAATATTTTCATTAAATTTTCGTTTTTACCCTTGAAGTCAAACGATCAATCATATCAACTTAACGGAATCTATAATTATCAGGGGCATTATTGTCTCTCATACATTTTTAAAGGGTATTTTGGGTGTTAATGTAAAAGTCATACGGTATTTAAAAAAGAAAGCAAAATTATATGAGAAAAAATAGATAACCTATCTTAACTTATACTTTTTTTTTTTGGATTTTTTTTTTTTTTTTTTTTTTTTTTAGGAAAAAAAAAAAAAAAAACAAACAATCACCCACTTTTGACTCTTGATCAACTTGACCACTTCTACTTCCCCTTGTTATAAAATCTTCGACGCTCGTTGCCTCTTCATCAGACTCCAACTTTTGCTTCGACAGCAACATGTCTTCTCGTTCCACTTTTCCAACAACTGCCGATCATGGCAGCGAATCAACCACAACCACCTTCTCCGCCGTCCATCAAGACATCATCCAGACCCACATCCTCACCCACCTCGACGGCCCTACTCTTGCCGCCGCCGCCTGCTCCTCAACTCAACTACACGCCCTCTCCACACAAGATGAGCTCTGGAAGAATATCTGCACCTGCACTTGGCCTTCCATCAACGACCCACGTGTCAGCCACGTCATCTCCACCTTCCCTTACGGCCACCGCTCCTTCTTCTCCGACTCTTTCCCGGTTCTCGACCACCGACGGCCCTCGAAAGATAGCTCTGGTTGTTGCTCCGTCATCACAACAGAATTGATATCTTGCGTGGATATTTACTACAAAGACGTTCTCATTTTGTCCAAAACCCGAGAGATGGAAACGGTAACGGGTTGGTTTCTCTGTTCACCTTTCCGGGTCGATTTGCTAGACCCGAAAGAGTCGGTTTCGACGCCGATAATAAACGGAGGAGAGGAAGACGACACGTGGCTGGAAGACTTGGAAGAAAATCTGAGAATGAGTTGGATTTTGATAGACCCGGAGAGGAAACGTGCGGTGAATTTATCTAGCGGGAGGCCGGTTTCGGTGGAGCGGCACTGGTTGACGGGTGATGTGCAGGCGCGGTTTTCGTTGATCATGGGAGGGGATCAACGGTCGGGAATGGAGTTGGTGAAGTGGGAGGTGGGGGTGACGTGTGGTGGTGGGGACGACAAGGAGGGGTTGCAAGTGAGGGAAGTGAGCATGCAAGTGGAGGACATGAATGGCAAGGGATTGAGTGGTAGGGACAGTTTGGTATTTTTTCAGGAGGCCGTGGAGAAGGGGGAGAGAAAGAGAGGGACTGGAAATGAAGGGAAAGTGAGGTACCAGGAATTTGTGGAGAGGATGAGAGAGATTAAACTGAGGAGAATTAGAAGAGAACGAGTTTTGGACATGGCTTGTATTGTTGTTGGTATTACTGCTTTTGTGTCCTTTTGGTGCTTCATTTTGTTTAGGTAAAAATCTCACACGTTTCATGTTATTGGATTACAATTTAATTGATTCATTGTTTGATTCACTTTTCTTTTCCCCTTCTGATTACGTTTACAAAAAATGCCTTGTACTTATAATACTAATTATAGCAATGAGATTATTTGATTACAGATATAACACTTCTGATTAGCTCTGTTATTCCTTGCTTTCTTTTTTCATTTGTAGTTGAGGCTAATTTTAGAAATCCTTTAATGAGATTTTAATTGGGGATAATTTTAAAAAAGTCATCGTAGTTTATAAAAATATTTATTTTATTATTTATATTTTATTTTTGTCCAAAAATTTTCCTAATATTAAAATATTAATAAAAAATATCAATTTTACCCTCCTTAACTTCATCATCAAATTATGTCAATCAAAAGCATTTTGATTATTTCATATGCTTTTAAAGGTTATTTTGAATGTTTTTTTAATATTTGAAAGGATTTTGAATAAAAATAAAATTATAGGTAGAAAATTGATATTATTATAAACCACAATAAATTTTTTGGATTATCCCTTTTAATTGAAATCATTTAAACCCTAATAATTGGGGATGCAAATGTAATGTGATGCAATGCGATGCGACAATTAATGTCAAATTATAAGTCTATCCAACAACCATAATGGAACAGTAAAAAGAGGTTATGGCAAGGACACCCGAAAGTGGTCCAATCTTTTGACTTGGAAAGTTTGGGCCGGCGGAAATTGTCTCAAAAGTTTGTAAGCTTTCTTTGTATTTTCTAGTTGCTACCTTCTTATATAGTCAGCAGCCGTCGCATGTTTTTTCGCTGTGGCTCTATCTTCCCGTATTTACCGCAACTTATTTTTTTAATCAACTCAATCTTTTTTTTTTCCCATTTTTTTTCTTTTTTGGTTTTCAGACGCTTCAACAAAGAAATATCATTCTTTAGTCGTCGTTGGCAGCTGAGGCCGGTGCTTTAGCACCAGCTGCCTCGTGCCTCATGCCAATCTTTGGCATGGCCTAGGAGAACAAAAAAATATGCTATTCCACTTTATGTGTGGATCACTATCCCATCTCTATATAAATCGATCTTTTTTTCATATGAGAGTTACTTCTAAATCGTATTATTAATTTTTTTTTATCTCAATTTATTTCGATAGTTTTAACATCAGTCCAATCTAATTGAAAAAAAAAAATTCATTCTTTAGTCTAGGTCCCGTGAGATTCATGTGCAACCTATGGAATTTATGAGCTCTTGTCTATCCTCAACGGAGCTGAGAAAGCAAAAGAAATCAAGTAAAGCAACACGTGGACGCATAGCTAAATCTGCAATTAATGACCTAAGAGCACCTCCACCCACACTTTTAAATTTTAACTAAAATGATAATAAAAATATATATTTTTTAGCTGGTAATTTTTTACGAAATCACTCTCAACATCAGCTCTATTTTAGTAAGTTTTAATATTAAAAAAAAAAAAGAGTTTATATCTATTTTAGCTAAAAATTAATATTAAAATAATAAAAAAGATAGTTCGATTATGATCTTCAAATTACTTTATCTTAATTTAAATATTAAAATAATAAAAAATATAATATTACCAGTATTTTCTTTTACTCTATATTTAGTTAGAATGAATTTTTATATTAAGACCTACTTAAATGATTACTAATAATACAATCCAGATGACTACTCTTATAATAGAGAGAGAATGCAACTCCTATCAATAAAAAATTTACAGGTTGTATTTTGTGTTTAAAGAATGAGAGTGAGAATTAAACTCTTAACTTCTTTGAATCAAGATAAGTATTTAATCACTCTTATTAAGGGATATTGTGTTTTAGTTAGGGTGATTAAACTTTTACAAAATAACTAACAATATAGAATATGGTTGGAAGCCATAAAAAATCACAACACTAGCTATTTTAATTAAAAATAATGGATAACTAACAACATGGATAGAGATGCTCCAAGCATATTTTTCCTCGTCGTACACACTTTTCATTTTCTTCTTTTTTTTTCCTCATGTAGAGGAGAGTCCCACCAAACATAAGAAGAGTATATATGTACGTGTGTGTGTGTGTATTTATATATGTATATGCTAATTCTCTTCTCTCTAAAGACATGAGAGCAGTGCAACCTCGTGAATGTTATTACGGACCTACATTTAAGCCATCGAACTCTAATTGAAAACAATTTAGTCTTGAAAGGCAAGTAACACAAGGAAGGTCCCATTTTAACTATATTGAAGTTCATCACTTCGCTTGTGCTATCTTAATTGCTCTTGTAACAAGTTCTCAGCATTAAAATGACTTTGGCGATCAAATAGGAGAAAATCTTTGGTGCACTGAATAATTGACATTTCACTAATGTGTCAGCGTTTTGTTATAATTTTTACACTATTTCCAACTGATTTAATTATTTCCCTCTCTCTTTCGTCCTAAAAAAAAATTATTCTTTTAGAAAGTTGACAAGAGTAACGTGTTAATTTTTTACTTGTCAAAAGAACAAATAAATATAAGCATTTCCAAAACTTTAAAAATAAAAATAAAATTAAAACTTTCAATAACAAAGACAATTCTTTAGATAATATACTAAAATATTTTACAATCAACTATTTACTTTAACTGAACTTCGGTGAATTTCCATATAATTCCTTTGTACGTATTTAAAAATTACATATGAATTCTCGATAAAGTTTTTGAATTCTTAACATATATCCTATTATATAGGTAAATAGATGCACACAGTGTGTTAAAAATTTTCTCTATCAAGTAGAGAAGCAAACCAACCTATAAAATCGTCATTTACCTATATGTTGAGTGAATAGAATGAAAAAACATCTTGAATGAGGCTTATTAACAGAAGTATAGATCAATAAAATCAATAAAGTATATATTTACAAAACCAAGTACGATAAATTAAACTAGTTATTCAAAACAAGAAAAAGTATGATAAGACTAGAATTTATTTATGAAAAAAGAAAAAAAAAGTTATGAAATGTAAAGCATACTTACAAAAGAAATGTGAATATACATTAGTGTGAATAACACCATTCTATTCTCATAAAAGTAGATTAGAAGAGCTAGTTTAAAAAACAAAAAGAACAAAAGAAGATTAGAAGAGCTACTTGTTAAGGAGTCGTTTGTTTTTTCCATTTAAAATTTAATAGTGTTGAATTACACTTATTAAGTTGTTTTCGTTTATTTTTTTTTAAATGGTTAAACCACTCAAAACTACAAAAATAATTGAAAAAATTAAATAAGAATTTTTAACTTTTTACTTAATTATAAATCATTTTAATAACATTTAAAAGTTTTTATTCTAAATCTATATTCCCCAAAATAACATAATTTTAAATTTATCATAATTTTATATTACTGAAATTTTCATTTCTTGTTTTTTTTTTTTTTGATACTTATAAAAAATGTATTTGAAAAGAAAAACCAAAATATATCTCATCCCAAATTATCTCAGAATTAAACTAATATATTTTAATTTACAATTTAAATATTTATTTTTTTATTTTTTTAAATAGATTAATATATTTAAATATATAAATATGATTCATACAATTATATTTTTTATCATATTTTAATTATGATAAAATATTATTAATATATATATATATAAATATTTCAAAATTTATTAAATTATTTATTTTTAGATATTTGTATTAAATTAATTAAAATTACATAACAACATAATAAAAAAAATATAAATATAAATTTATTAATTTTCAAATAATTTTAAATTTAAAAAACAAACAAGTTTATAATATATTTAGAGGTAAAAAAAAAAACAGATTATTTAGATTTTAGATTTTAATTACTATTCAATTTTTAATAATACTGTTCAGTTTTTAGACACAAAAATTAATGACCTCTAAGTCTAAAGGGCAAGGCCACAACAATCACGGAGTCAGAGTGGCTTCATCATTATTGTAGCTGAAATTGTATATGTTGTTACACGATTGGAATTGCGGACTTGCATTATTTAACACATACCACTGTAAAAGTTGTATGTTGAAGTTTGAATTTTGAAGGCTAAAACTATGTTTTCATATATACTAGATTTCCACCTTGAGTGATGTAGCAATTTCCCTTCAATTTCAAGGTAAAACAAACAAATAAATAAATATGTACATATATATTCCCCTTCAATTTCATGAATTACTGCAATGAAATATAGATAGATAATGCTCCACGAACTCTAGCCCAATTAAAGCGGGCTACATTACTAGGCAAATATTAAGGCTGAGCCCAATGCATGATGGGCTTATTTGATATTATATACAGGCCGAGCATTACAAATAGCTCGTGAGTCGTGAGGATAACATTTCGCTCAAAATCAGACTCAGGGAGCAACCCTACACTATCCATAAAAATCCGACGTGGCAAAACATCATTGAACAACGAACCATCCAAGCAAATCTTTCTCTTCCACGAAATCTACATCTTCCTATAACAAAAGACCAACCCACTGATTCCACAAATTCCAAATCATTCACCCACTCATCATCCCACATCACCAACCATAATGGCATCAGCGTTTGCTACCTCACCCGCCGTCATTGGCCTCGGAACCACCACCCCACTATCTTCCTCACCCAAGACAACCCCTCTCGTTTCAAGTAAATTTTACTTCCATTCCTCATTTCCTGGATTAACATTTTGTGTTTATGTTTTAATGTTGTTTAATTTGATTTATTTTGGAAACGTTTAGGCTTTGTGAGGTCTCCAGTGAGTGTGAGTAGGAGTCCTTTGAGGGTTACAGGTGCCTCTGGAGGAAAATACACATGGTAAGTTAGTGTATACATATTATGTGGACTGAGTTAAGTTAGTGATGGTGGGTTTTGATTGATGGTGTGGTTTGAATGGATCAGCTTTGAGAGAGATTGGCTACGGACGGATTTGAATGTGATAGGATTTGGGTTTATTGGGTGGCTGGCACCATCAAGCATACCGGCGATTAATGGAAAGAGCTTGACAGGGCTCTTCTTTGAGAGCATTGGAACTGAGCTTGCTCACTTCCCCACTCCCCCACCTGTCACTTCTCAGTTCTGGTCAGTGCTTTTATCACATTCTTGCATCATCATGTGTCATCTATGCTAACAGTTTAGCTCAAAATACTTAAATACATAGTCATTTATCATCTATGCTACCAATTTAACTCAAAATACATAATCATGTATCGTTTATGCTAGCAATTTAACTAAAAGTACTTACTTCTCACGAGTTCGAATCATGTCGCAAACTCTGATTTCATTCGGATAATCCAATCTAAAAACAATTTAGCACAAAAATTATTTTATTAATTTTTTCGGTCTTTAAAATTATATGAATGAAAATTGAAAGGAGGAAAGGTCCCACCGAGATTTGAACTCGGGTTACTGGATTCAGAGTCCAATGTCCTGACCACTAGACCATGGGACCGATGTTGAGTAGTAACACATGCTTTGTTATATTAGACATTAAGTCTAGTTTGGTAGATACACGCTAGATGGTTGATCGTAGATAAATTTTCAAGAGGATATCTTTAGATCAAAATTAGAAACTATACTAAAAAATTCTATCTATGATTACATTACACCTGGATTTAATCTCATCCTAAAAACAAAAACTAAGATAAAATCTTGTGCTGGTCTTAATATGTAGTATGATGATATACATGATGTGCACGCAGGTTGTGGATGATCACATGGCACGTGGGGTTGTTCTTGTGCCTTACTTTTGGGCAAATTGGCTTCAAGGGCAGGACTGAGGATTACTTTTGAATTCAGTCTCTTTTTCTCTGTAATTTGTGTATGATATTCGCTTCCTCGACTTCCTCTTCTATATATCTTCCAACCTTGTGTTATATTTGTATCTCATAATTAATTATGACCAAGCTATTGAGCAAAATTGGACCACATACCTAATTTTATGGTCTAACAATTTTGGAATAATTTCCCCCCCCCCCCCCCCCCCCCCCCCCCCCCCCACAAAAAAAAAAAAAGAATAATTCCCATTTAAGTTCCTACAAACTTAAATGATATATGATAATCACTCTAAAGTAATAGTTCAAAACTCTGTTCACTTGAACTTTTAAAATGTCCGGACGTCCTTGTATTTGTTTTTTTAATTCATTCGGGTATTAAACCATAGCTGATAATATATATATATATATGAGAGACAGAAAACAAAACATTCACATATGAAGCTATATATATATAGTTGTAAAATCTTAATAATCATGTTATGTATCATTTTGATCCAGGGAACCACACTAGGCTGGCGCTCGATCATGCTGCCTAACCTCCAAATATATTAAATATAATTTTTGTTCATAAATTTAACTTTTAAAAATGATTTTTTTAATATTTTAATCATTTTTATAATTTCTGGTTTATAATATGACATTCCAAATAAAACTTTGACACGTTTCATATTAATAGACCACTAATTTGCTAAAAAATACTCGGTTGGAACTTGGAGCCGCCCAACATAACATGGCCGATTTTTATTCATGTATTTATTTAATATTTGAATGGTCAAAATGAATATATCACCCTAAAATTATACAGCCAAGATTAGGCAATCAAGAATGTTTTCGTAAGTCATTGATGATTGACCGGCAACTGATTTTGAAGTAGCTAGTCTAATTTTATTCAAATTATCAGTGCAATTATTTGGGTCGCAAAATCTTCTAGGTCAGCACATGGTTGTTTTTAAAGCACTACAAACATTTTAATATTGTTCGTTCCATGATATTCTCGTGATCTAGTAATAATTTACATAGATATTGTTGATGCCAAGTAATGCTTATTAAATGAGTTTAATGAATGATTGAGAACAATAATGGCATGATTATAGTGTAATAATTATGGAAAAACAACAAAGCAACGAGCCTATTGAATTTTTAACGACTCAATAGAACAAAGTCTACATCTACACATACGCGGTTATGTTACTATTTGGGAGAGAAGACAGATAATTAAAGTTTTGATTATTGTTGATCGAAATTGGGGATCCTCTTTCTTTGCCTAATGGATCCTATTTATATTCTTAGGATTCCTTGTTCTTGAACAAAGAGAATGTTATAATATAAAAGGTTTAGGATTCCTTTCCTATGTGTTTGAGTTAAAATACACTTTTAGAAATTTTTTATTTGGTGTAGTTTCTTGAAAACTACATTTATTCACATGACAGTATATAATGTCTTTGAAACCTGAAAAACAGTAAACAATACACAAAACATACCCGATTTGCAGTAAAAGGTGATCTGGATCTTTGGTTGTTCAACTGAGATTGGATTTCAATCACGAATTTGGAAAGAAAACTCAATTTATAATGTAAAATACCTTGCCCTTGGTGTTTTGCTCTTTGTTTTTCTCTTCCTCTCTTTGCTTTTTTCGTTCTTTTTTATTGCATGTGTACGTTGCTCTTTCAAAAAACAGATATCTACTGTCTCGGTTTGCAGTAGTTAATTTTTAACCCACAAAACTATCATCGACAGTTAACAAATCTCATCCAACTATGTGTTGGATCTTGGATTCCGCTTTTGAATTCGAGTTCGGGTTTTGGACTATCTTGGGTGAACCCGACCGAAGGTCCATATAACTAAAATCCTAACCGTCTAATAAATATCCAGTGCCAATCATAACAGAATCCAAATAAATATTCATACGATCACTATGAAAGTTTAAAATATATCCTAATTTAAGAAGTACTGGTACAGAAATCAAATTTCATCGACTATCAAGAGCAAATAATACATTATAGAGATAGAGTACTTGACCTCCATACAAAATAAGTTTGCAAGTGTCAATACCTCTTCACCTCAACACATGAGTTATTCCCCACATATATCCATCTTGATCCTTGACTTATTCGATGATACTTCACAAACGCTCATCGATCTTTAACTATATGATCGGTCGTATCTGAGTCTACAGTCCACAAAGAACGAGATTCAGTGAATAATATTGAGCTAGAAACATAAGTATGATTAAATGTGTCAGAGTAACATTTTACATTTTCCTTCTTTTGCTTAGTACATTCACGAGTAAAATGACCCAACTGGCTGCGTTGAAACAGGTCATTTTGGTTTTATCCTTCCTATCCCCAGCGCGTTTACCCTTTTTGCACTTTCTGGTCTCATTCTTTTTAAACTTGAAATTTACATTCACTTTCTTGAAGTTCTCCTTCCATCCCTTGCACTTAAAGTCTAAGCCTTTGCGCTTACTGGATTCAGCCATGAAAACTGACCAAAAGTCTTAGCTACTTTTAAACGCCCGTCTTCCAATTCAACATGACGTACAATATCATCAAATATCTTGATGTTATCATTGTGAGTTATGTTGATCTTCAGATTCTTCCAGCTGGAGGGAAGAGATCGGATCATAGCCTGTACTTACTGCTCATCAGTGAGATTATGTCCAACAGTCTTGAGCTCAAGAATCATGTTTGACATCTCCCTAAGGTGCTGCCTCATGGTATGATTCTTGCACTTCTTATAGGTGTCAAACTTAATGGTGAGCCTCCTCAGCTTAGTGGTTGAAGTACCACCATATTTGTCTTTTAGGGCCATCCATATGTCTTGGGCAATCTCATAATCTTCATACATACATATGAGATCATCATCCATATTGTTCAGGATCGTTATCCGATCAATGTTATTCTTCTTTTTTCAAGTTTGATAGATCTCCATGTCTCTTTTGCTTTGAGCAGATATACCTGACTAGGGCAATACCATATTGTTTGTCAGGGTTTCAAGAGCATTCTACTATTCGAGAATATACTGAATTTTTTGGTGCCAGATATCATAATTGTTACCATTCAGTTTTTCTCCCTTGTTTAGTTTAGCAATTATATTCTTTGAAGTTGAAGTCATTTCCTGAAATGATATCCATTTTTATTTAGAGACTTACTATCTATATCCTTCTATATCTATACTAGCACATCTACTATAATTTCATTATAATATTGCAATAGTCATACACTTATAAATATGAAAAAAGAATCCTTAGACAGGAATCGAAAAGGTAGTCAAGTCACCCATCATCATCCACTTCCAATTATTCACTAAACCATACTTATAAGTGTATTTGCGCAAAGCAGTCCTAATGTCATTCCTTATTAAATTAGGACACCCACATAAATATCATTATACATAATGCAATATGAATGGAACAAGATTTTATAAATGATTAAAAAAAATTTACACTATCCATAAACTATGCATAATTTGAAATATCCAACATAAATAAAAAGTACTACATACAATACAATGATGATAAAAGAAATACAACATCAATCAAATGGATAAGGGGTACGTGAATCAATCTCTTCATGATACTCTCTTATATATTGATCGAAATCAATTATCATCTCCTGATCCTCATTGTCTGTTGAAATGTCTATCACCTCAATCATCTCATCATCAGAAGTATCCATAACATCGATGTCCTTATCATCTTTTGATATTTCTACAATCTCGATATCATCCTCGTCATCCGAAATGACTATACTATTAGCTTAATATCTAGAGGCACATAATCCGGAGGCTTAACGTCCTCCTTGTCATCAAATATGACTATAACATCGGTCAGATAATCAGAAGGCACATAATCTGGAGGCTCGACGTCCTCCTCATCATCAGATATGACTATGACATCAGCTGGATAATTAGAAGACACATAATCTGGAGGCTCGACGCCTTCCTCGTCATCATAAATGACTATAATATCGTCTGGATCATCAGAAATATCGATGATGTCAAGACTCTCAACTATCTCGATGACTTCCTCGACTTCCTTATTAGAATCAGTAAAGTAATGAATAACACGATAGGTTATCTACAAAAATTTATCATGTTAAACATATTAAACAATTTAGTATAACTAACACTAAATATAATGATTAGATTTTATTAAATTAATAGGTTAATAAAATGAATAAGAATTTAATTTAATACTAATTTTTTTATTTAAATTTTTTAAAATTTTTTTCGATGATTGAAATTGCCGTCGCCGGAGGTGCATGAGCATCATGTGTTGGCAATCGTCGCAGTCATGTGTTGGCAGCACGTGTAGCGCAAGCGCCAATTGCACCTGATCGCCTTGCGACACGTGATTGACTCTGGAGTGGCCACACGTCCTGACACGTGGCTCCTCCATATGCTTCGACATCGTGTGATACATGAAATAACTTGGTTTATCCATTTCATGTGACATATGGTGACATGTGGTCGAATTGTATTGTGCCACATATTGTACACGTGGCTTACCCTGACTGGTTCATTTTCTCTTCACGTGGCTTCATAAAAAATTGACACGTTTCCTCTATGACGCGGCCTCTCCCCTCTTCGCCATGTGGCATGCTACTTTTCATCATCTTCATTCATTCAAAATCAATTTTTCCATATTTCAGTTTTCAGGGATAATTTTTAAAAGCGTTTTTCTCACTCATTTCTCATCCAAATTGCTTATATAATATACCGTTGGAAAGCTTTTTTTAAGCCCTATCCAATGTATAATAATTATACCAAAATAAAGAAGTTTACTAACATTTGAATGCTAAGAACAGTTTTGAGTTTATCTTACTGTTCTCAAAAAAACAACATTCTAAATGCCTTAAACTCAACATATAAGTAAGTTTCATGTAATTTTATCATCCTTCCACCAGCAAACAACACAAACCACGCTCTGATACCAATGAAAATTACATTTATCCACATGACAATATATAATGTCTTTGAAACTTGAAAAACAGTGAAACAAATACACAAGACATACTCGATTTGTAGTAAAAGGTGATCTGAATCTCTGATTTTTAACTAGGGTCAGATTTCAATCACGAATTTGGAAAGAAAACTCAATCTACAATGTAAAATACCTTGCTCTTGGTGTTTTGCTCTCTGTTTTTCTCTTCCTCTCTCTATTTTTTTCGTTCCTTTTTATTACATGTGTGTGTTGCTCTTTCAAAAAACAGATATCTACTGTCTCGGTCTGCAGTAGTTAATTTTTAACCCACAAAACTGCCACCAACAATAAACAAATCTCATCCAACTTTGTGTTGGATGCTGGATCCCGATTTTGGATCTGGGTTTGGGTTTCAAGCCATCTTAGGTGAACCCGACCTAAGACTCATATAACTCAATATTTCTGTTTAATGCAGAATTCTATCTGTTTTTAAGAACCTACTGCAAGAAGAAATTATGCGAGTTATTGTACATCTAGTTGCCTTTGGGAGAATGTTCAAGCTGCTTCATGTAGAGCTACTTGATTCGAGCCAGCTTTGCTGCTTGTTGCTTGTTGCATGTGGAGTAATGGACCTTCAAATCTTCATGCAAACATCGCTGCCTTACAGGCCTCGATACTGGTGCCACTTTTTGGGCTTTTGGTTATTTAGTCTCTTATTTGACTTCAATCATAAATGCTATTTTTAGACACAAAATATATGTTATTATGTTATGAATATATGACATTAACATCACTTCATTTTTTATAATATTCTTTACCTTATTTATTGTTATTTCATTATAAAAATGATTCTCTAATTTGCCTATAAATAGACCTATATTATAACCATTAGAATACACATCAATTGAATTTTTTTTTTCTTTCTCTCTTTCGTTTACTTATTCTCTCTTATTTAATTATTATTCTATATTCATTGCTTTTAAATCATGTTTTATAATATGTTATCAACATGAATCTAGCATGAAGATTTCATTCATGTGATCTACTTTTTACTAGTATGTGTGTTTAGCATAGATGTTATATTATGCTAACGGATGTTATGTTAGATCCAAAATAAATTTTTCTTCAAGTTTAATTCATTTTTGTCTTTTTATTATTCTGATTTATATATTTATTTAAACATATACAATATGGATCTTATTTTGAAAGCACATGTTAAGAGCTTTAAATTCATAAATTGTTCACATAATTTGATTAATTATATAAAGAGAAAATATTGAATCAAAAAATTTGTTTTATTGGTTTGATTGATACAAAAAGAGAGAAAAAAATTATATGAAGTTTGTCATTATTCTGTACACGGAGAAAAAAAAAATTATTCTTTTCTTATTTATATACTATACGGAAAATATATAAAGTGTATATATTTTTTGCTTGCTGTGAGATATCAATGTTTTTATGTTTGTTTAAATAATTTTATGAATATTACTATATGAGAATTGCTATTTTTGGATCTTCTGCATTCAAAAATAAGTTCAATGATATTAAACCTATGTTTTTATATTTTATTTAATATGGTCTAGCTTTCTTATCTACAACCTAAAGTTCACAAATGAAAATTAAAACTAAAAGTTTTAGCTTTCAAATAAAACTAAAAGTTTTATAATCTCAATTTAATTAAAACTAGAAATTCTAAATTTTCAATTTCATTAAAACTCAAAGTTCTATATTGTAAATTTATTTAAAACCAAAAGTTCTATAATTTTAATTTAATTAGAATTATAAATTATGATATATTTATTTATTAGAACCAGAAGTTCTATAATGCTAATTTATTTGAAACTAGAAATTCTAGTTAAATTCTAATTAAATTTTGTTAGTTTTCACGCTCAATGTAGGCAATTGTATATGTCAAATAAATTATAATTATCTGAAACAACGTAATTGGCCCTTGCCTATTGTATAGAAAGAGTATGTCTTAGACCATGGATTTAAACACAAAAGATAACAAAATGTACAAGTTTGTGTTTTATATATGAAGCCAATGTTATGCATATACATTTACATAGAAAGCAATATGACTCTTCAGGTTATGAAAAATTAAATAAAGATTGAACAAATTTGATCTTGTGATGTTATGGTTTTGCTTTTTGCATATGACATAATGATTTCATCAAATTCGTTTTAATTGATTAGATTCTCGATGAACAATTTGAATTTGAATTTTTGAATTTTAAGTTTAAATAAGAAATTCTAGATTCTCAATAAATTTATTTTCAATTTTATTTAGATATTAAAACTTGAAGTTTCATATTCTTACTTTAATTCTAATGGTGTGTTTACTTCACTTGGACGAATCGGAATAGAAATCAAAATGATATGGAATCGGAATGACTTGGAATCGGAATGAAGTATCGGAATCAGAATAAGTTGTTTATTTCAACTGCAGGAATTAGAATTGGAATCAGCAGTATTCTCATTGAACTGTTTACTTTGCTTTGGAATCAAAATGGATTAATTATAAGTTACAAAAATGCCCTCAATTAAAATTATGAATTAATCATAATAGTATACAATTTCTTGTTATAATATGCATTTTTTTTAATATCAAATAAAAAATTATATATTATAATAAAAAAGTTGTATATTATTTTAATAGTCCACTAACCTAATTATAATTTTTTATTACAATATACAGTTTTTTTTTAATATCAAATAAAAAACTATATATTATAATTAAAAAAAAAACTGTATATTATTTTAATAGTCAACTATAATAATTAAGAAATTGATAATGAAAAGCCAGTAGTGTGTAATTTTTTATTATAATATATAGTTTTTTTTTAACATCAAATAAAATAGTTTTTTTTTAATTTTTAAAAAGGGTATAAAAGACTTTTTATCCTGACAAATGGAATGGGAATGAGATTCTCAATCCACAACCCCAAATTGATGTGCGGCCTATACTTTCATTCCCATTACGGAATGAATTTTAAATAAGTAAATATTATCAATCAATCTCATTCCTCATTCTCATTCCTCAATCCATGAAGTAAACACACCATAAATTATAATTTATTTAGATTTTGGAACCAAAAATTTCAAAATTACAAATGAAAAAATTGAGAAAAACTAAATCAATTCGACTTTGATTTGAACCCAAGTACGTAGATTTAAAAACATGTCTCCTCATTGAGGATGAGTAGAGACTTGAAGACCTTTTATACTAACTTTTGTTCATGATTTCAGGATATATTAATCATGAAATTTAGGTTCATAAATATGTTAAAGTATTCTATTTTTTGTTTATGAATTTTAACGTATCGATGTATGTATTTTTATATTTATGCATTTAATACGGATTACTTGATCGGATATATATAATGATCTCATGCTCATGTTATACATTAAAATCTATTGGTATTATGGTTAAATCATTATCTTTCAATAAGAACATGGGTCTAATAGTGTCATGAGCTGTTAGATGTGGAAATTAGATAACGACGACTGTTTAGGTTTCCTTATAGTAATTTTATTTGATATCTTTTAAAATATATTATAAAATTAAAATATGATTGTAATTTACTCAGAACCTGAAATTCTACTATTAATTACAGTAATTGATGTGATTTGAAAAAAAAATTCATTCTTAATTATATCAAAACTTGAAGTTTTGAGTTATTATTATATTGAACATGTAATTATGATATACAATCACATAATAGTTTGAAGCTTTGAGTTTTTGAGAAGAAAATATATAATATTTTTATTCTTCTTATATTAAATTATATAATTATTGTTATTTGTCATAAAATTTTTAGTTAGCGAAGGATATATTTTTTTCTTTTTTCTTTTTTCCTTCGAGCAAGATAAGAAATAAGGTATATGACATGCATTTTCTTATACCTTAATTGATTATTAAATATTCGTTATAATTCGTTGTAATTGTATTTTGAGAAATTGTTTATTAATTCACTGTGATTATGATTTATATATTTTGGTAAAATGATTAATTTATATTTTTAAAGAAATATATATATATATGTGTGTGTGTGTGTATTTGAACACCAAATAAATAAAGTTAGATGATTAAAACAATTGTACTTTAAATTTGCTCCTGGCTAAATTAATTAATATCATTATCTGAAGTGAATGTTAAATTATCTAATAGTCATGATAATGATTATAGTTAATAAAGTTTCAGTTATCATAACAAATTTTAATCACTTGAAGTGAAATTCACACCAAAGTAAAGTAAGCAAAATGTTTATTATTGGTGGAATAAGAAATTATAATAATTGTGTATCTAAAGTATACATAAAAGTTATATTAATATTTTACCAATTTATAAAAGCTCTAGAAGAGCATATTTGTATATTACAAAATGAAAAACAATTATATTGTATATATGAAACTTTGTTACTTTAATAGATCCTACAGGAATCTATTTAGATATACATTAAGAAAAATATATTGTATTTATATTATTTATATTATCATATGTCAGAAGCATATTTTATGATCGAGACTATCATATAATTATAAGTATAATATGATAAAAAATTATGATGAATCTTTTTTTTTTTCATCCAATAATACAGAGAAAATAATGCATCAAATTATTGGAAGTAATATGGATATCAATTATAGAATATGAAGATTCTTACATAATAAATTTCCCTAAAGGATAATAATTGATATTACAATTTGGTCTCTGAATGACACTATATATTTGGTCCTTAAAAGACATTATGTGATAAAGAATAATATGATAGTCTAATATATCCTTGAAGGATAGTAAAACAGTATAATTAAGTCTCAAAAAGATATTATGATGATATAAATAAGTCTCAGAAGAATATTATGATGATACAAATAAGTTCATGAAAGATAACAAAATAATACCAATAAATAAATTTTCTCATCGTTAGGGAGAGAATAAGGGTAAAATTAGAAAACTCAACGACATGAAATTATAATTGGCATGCATCATTCACAAATGATTTTATATCCATTGCCAATCTATTAATCTGGATAATTATTTCTAAAGAACAATTTACGTAAATGGCAACAAATAAATCATTCGTTACACACAAAAGTGTGAAAAATAAATTTACTTGTAAAGTTATTATTTCTTGAAGTGAATAATGAAAGGTCATGATTATTTTAAAAATCACACTCGAGCTATATATGATCCTTGTCAGTTGTCATATTATTCCTTAAGAGTTAAATGGTTCTGAAGAGTTAGAACTCTTCTATGTAATCTCCCCTTATGAAACTCACAAAAGAGATCTTAATGTATTTGAAAAGGTGCATATACTTAAACCATAAATAGTTTGCTATAAGAATATGTGAAAGTTTACGGTAGCCCCTGAAGAGACATGTGTACTGGAAACTTAAAAAAAATAAAAATCTTATATTTTATGCTTTGCATATTACAGAAAAATAAAAATTATTTATCAGAACAAAAGCATAACTATATTTATGTAGTTGTATTGAACTTGTCATGTGGATGCTTAAAGACATCATATGTTTTGACAAAAATAATTACTTATATGAAAATTGAAACAATGAGATATAATCGTATCTTAAAGGTTTACTGCAAAAATCTAATATTGATAATATGAAAATAAATTATCTCGTAGTTAATTTTATATGATGAGAATTAATAGTCCTTACATCGACCAGTGCCCTAGAAGCTGTATAATCTCCTGAAGAGATACAAAATTTTGAAAATGCAGAAATTTCTTTGGAGAATTGTGAGTCATGATTATAAATTATGATAATGAATCACATAGTATCAATAAGTGTTGAAAAAAAGTACGATTGACCTAATGGAATGAAGCAATTCAAGCAAAATTGACTTCATTAACTAAACATGATGTATTTAGACTAATAGTCTAGATGTCTGAAGATGTCAAACTCATTGGATAAAAATAAGTATTTGTTCGAAAACTTAATAAGATGAAACGTTTTCACTTGTGATAGATTCAATTATGTTTCGATTTTTAATTAGTTTGACAGTTTCTAAAAGACTTTAAATGTGTCTTATGAATATGGTAATGACATATTTATATGAATCATTAGATACCAATCTATACATAAAGATTTTTGAAGGATTTAAAATGTCAGAAGCATATAATTCAAATTATTATAATATGTATTCAATAAAGTTACAATGTTCTTTATATGGCTTAAAGCAATTCAGGTGAATGTGAAATAATCGTCTTAGTGAATATCTCACAAAGGAATGATATATTAATGATCTATATGTCCTTGTGTATTTATAAAGAAATTAAAATATGAATTTGCAATTGTAGCAATATATGTCAATGACATGAATTTAATTGGAACTCTTGAAGAGCTTCTAAGAACTGTTAAATATTTGAAAAGAGGATTTGAGATGTAAAATTTTGAAAAAACTAGATATTGTCTCAGCCTGAAGATCAAACACAAATCAGAGGAAATATTAGTATATCAGCTCAAAGACACTGGAATGGAATCAAACATATTTTTCAATATCTTTGAAGAACTATAAAAGTAATAGTTATATACCTTTCAAAAGGGGTATATTAAGTTAATGTGAACATATGTGTACTGCAATATTTTTCCCTTCGATTATATTTTGTTCCACTGAGTTTTTCTGACAATGTTTTTAATGAGACAGTCCATTTAAGCATATCCAAATACTATTGAATTTAAAAGATTATTGCATTTTTGAGCTAATAGATCATGAAATATTTTTGCTTTCATCAAGAGAATGTATCATCCTTTTTTGGAGTTTTATATCTTGCACTCGTTTTCTCTTTCGACCAGTTTTTATCTCATTAGATTTTATTGATAAAGTTTTTAATGAAACAGTATTTGGACACATTCAAGAATTTTGAATAGTATTATCAAGTGGTGTACGCCTAAAGGGAAATATAATGAATACCTGGTCTTAACATCAGTTCTTTTTTTATAATATTCTTTACCTTATTTATTGCTATTTCATTATGAAAATGATTTTCTAGTTGGCCTATAAATAGGCTTATATTATAACCATTGGAATACACATTAATTGAATTATTTGCTCTTTTCTCTCTTATTTGATTATTATTCTATATTTATTGTTTTTAAGCCATGTTTTATAATATATTATTATTATTTTAAACCACATCGCTGGACATTTATTGTTGTTTGTACCTTACTAATGTAAATATAAACCTTTAAATTTAGCAATTACTTAACACAGTATTTAGTTTAATTTTTCAAAAAAAAAAAAAAGAAGAAAATAAATTTGAATGCCTTTACAGGTAGGTAGTCACATATGTATTGTTGTCTTTATTTAATTTGTATTTGTTAGTGTATGATTCTTTATATGATCGAGTCTATTTAACACCAAACAATAAGACATTAATATCTTTCTTCAATTCCCAACCCTACTTAGCTACTACTGATCTTAAAGTGCAGAGCCAGCCATTGTCGATATGGGTAAGAATTAGCTAGGACGCAATACTTATGCTCTCCCATGTTGCTGGGGCACATGCCCGACAACTATGAAAGATTCTTAAATTTTTTCCAATTTATATGTTGAGGTTGCATCTATTTGTATTAAGGGCTTAATATCCATGTTCGAAATGAATCCATGGTTAACTATATATATGTTTGGTGTATATAACTTACTATTATATAATTGCATTCTTTGCATAGTGAATATCCAACACTTTCACATGCCAATTATGTGTGTACATGTTTACACTAAATTTAACGAACCTTCCTGTTGAATGAATCACAGCTGTTATGGTAAGATTACTGTGTACGGTGAGAAGCAAATTGAGAAAAGGTTGTTGAAACAAATAAAAAAAAAGTTGGAGAGGAATTAATGAGCAAGGTTCATATGTATATGAATGCAAAAAGGAAAAATAAATGATGGAGTTCCCTTTACAATTAAGCATTTCACCTGTTATATAAAGATTATGATAGCTAATTTAGTAGAATTATGAGCAGACACTTGTTCTATTATTGGTGGTTAGTTTGACTTAATATTACAATTTTTGGTATTGGGCATCTGTCTTACTTGTATGGCACTGACTGACAAGGCATGATAACCTTTGTTGACTAGATGCTAATAAGAGAGTGATGATGTGGAACACTTGCAAAATTTGCTCCTGTATACATTTTCTTGTCATTAAGTCACACTTTCGTATTGTTTGCAACAGGAAATATTGTACCCACACCCCTAGTTTTTAGGTAAAATTGAACTTATATACAAAGTAATTTTAATTGCATAAATATACATAAAATGACCAACTTTTACATATAAAAAGTCACTTTTACCCCTAATTTTCAATCTGAAAAGACATGTTTACCTCTGTCATGTGATAAATGAATAAGCATATTTTGAATTTTTTTATAAATTATTAAATAATTAAAAATTGTTGAAGTAAGTAAAAAAAATAAAAAAAAAACAAATCAATTCTACAAATTCCTATTAATTAGGTTTCTCATCCTCTTAGACAAAATCTTCTTCTTCATCCTTTTCCATCTCTTCACTTCTCTTTCACCCAAAAATTCAAGCCCCATTTAAACCACTCTTACCAACACAAAAATCACCATTAAGAAAAAACAAAAAACAAAAAACTTCCAATGACGGAGTATGTGTGATTTCCACAGTGGATATCACACTAGATTTGAAGATCACAACTAGGGATTACAAAACTATCCATGAATATGGATCCATAAGTATTCGTTTCATTTAGAATGGGGATGAATACTATCATAACGAAGCTCGAAATTATGATGACTAGTATTTAATTTTATTTTCAGATATAGGGATGAATATGATGTATGAATATTCATCCCTATCAGGATCCATTAACAATTATACTATTTATAAATATAATACTTTTAAGTTTTATTATATAATTACTAAAAAATAATTACATAATTATTTTTCAAATTTTTCTCCCCCAAAACCTAAAAGTTACTTCTATAAATAATAAAGAGAAAGCAAAAAGAGAGAGAAGCAGAGTTGCTGTTGATCACCATCGAATTTTTTTTTTTCCCTGCTTCAGTTAACAATGATAAACTTAATTTAATGTATAAGTTTATTAGTATTCTTAAAATTCAATGTTGGATATTAGTTACACTTTTATGATTAGATGTTAATTATATTTTTCTTGGATAAAGTATAACAATTTAATATTCTTTATTTTTTTAAGATATATTTTTAAATTTGTCCTGCTTAAAGAAATAAAGATGGGTATAAGGATGGAGGTATAAGTCTCAAACAGATACCGGGATGAAAATTATGATGTCCTTACCAAAACTATTCCATTGTCATTCCTAATTGCCTATGTGATCTGTAAGTGGAACCAAGATGGAAGAGATCTCCATCCAAAAGAGAAGAGATAAAATCCCTTTTCTTTTTCCTTTTTGATATTTTATAATTTATTTTTACATTTTTATTTAATTTTGATTTTAAATTAATTTAAAAATTTTAGCAAGGTTATATGACCGGTTGTGATTGACCTACATTAATTGTTCTTTAATTTATTCAATATCACACTTTGAAATTTGCCCTTCCCATATTTAACTTCAGTTGAGTAACTGTTTGGTCAATAAAGTTTAAAAGAGATTTTTGTAATTACAGAATATCCAATTTCACCTAAAATTAAGGATGTTAGTGCAATTTTTCCTTCATGAAAATATGAAGGTCCAATATGATGTATTATTTGTTTAATAGATTGAAAATTTTATATGAATAATTTTATTTTTCGAAAACTTATTTGTGAAAGACTTCTTAATATTTTTTTTAAAAAAAAAGCTAAAATAACCTTAAAAAGATTTCCAAAAATAACATTTCCTATTTTGTATATCTAACAGTGAAACCTTATCAAATAATTTAGAAGAAAAGGACATATAGAAGTGAAAAAGAAGGTTCAATATCCAAGTGACGGTTTGAAATTTTGAATAGCCAGTGTTGGGTGCACGAACAAGGAAAGCAGACGCAGAATGTTTTGGTAGAAAGTAGTAGGAAGTAGGAAGCTGTGATTGACATGAAACCATGTATCTACATGGGAGGAAGGAATGGGGGAAGACCAAGTAGCATGAAACCAAATGAAAGGAGGCAGAGGGGGGCAGGTAGTGGGGGCCTCCTTTTATTTAAAAAAGCTTTTTTTAAAACACAGCTATCAAAATCCAAATGAATCCCACGCATTGAGCCGTTGATGAGGCCCCACCTCGTGCCTTCTTCACTCTCCCTTCTGTTTTCTTTCCTTCTTTGATTGATTGACTAATGGAGTGGTGTGTACTGGCATCTTTCAATTATTTCTTTGTACTTCCCTACTACTCTTAATTGTATTAAAGCCCTTCTTTTCTTCTCTATTTTCTCATCACCCTTATGGTCCTGTTCTATCATTCTATTTATCTTTAACAAAATTTCATATTTTTTAAAAAAACATAAAATATCAATTAATTTAGAAAAAAAAATATGAAAATAACTTTTTTTAAATTGAAATTAAAAAGTAATTATTCCTTGAAATTCCATATTTTTATCAAGTGTAATTTTATACGAAAACAATTATTCTTTTAAGATTTTGAAAAAGAGGTTAATGTTTAATTTGGACCTAAAAAATCATTTATTTATGATAAAAACCCATTAATTTATAAGAACTTAGAAGAATGTCTTTAATAATATTATGAATCAACCACAACAAATTCAAATGTCTTCTAGAATTATTAATACAAGACATTACTAATATAAGACATTTTTTTTTTAACTATTACGATAGAGTTGAAATTTAGGAAACGAGTTAATAACTCAGAGCTTACAACTTTTAGGGTATAAGTATGATGACAGACGTACAACCTTATATAATTGTAAGACATAATATTAGGTCTAATTAAATAATACTACAATGTTTTAATTAACTTGTACGTACAAATATCTTCAATATAATTATTTATTTGAATTAAATTTATTGACACATAGGATGGATAGATAATGAGATTAAAAAAATCTTATCTAATATAATTATCTAACCTAAATATGGACTCAATATGGCAATTCTTTTTTATTAAAAAAAAATATAAAGATAACGTTTTCAATTAAGAAACTCTTATAGAAAACTAATTAGGATTTCTCATTATTTTCAACCAATATGGAGAATTTTTTTCTCTCTCTTCTCTCAATTATAAAATATAAAAAGAAAGAAAGTGTGATGCATATGCTATTGTAATGGGTTAAGAGTGAATGCATATTTTATCTTAAATAATTGCATTAGATGTGAAAATATGCATTTTCATTTTTTTTTTTGCCAAGGTGAATTTAGATTTTTTTTTAAAAAAAAATGTTGATGTATCACTATCACAAATTAAAAAATGTATAATAACATTGGAGATATTTTAAGTTTATAGGATATATTAGTATATAAAGTTACTATTTAAAAAATAGGAAGATATTTTGTTTCCAAATTTTGCAATAATATATATTTTTACACCCATAACATAAGCCATTATTGCATTTTTTTTTTAATATTTGTTATAAGAATTCTAAATACATTGTATATATTCATCTTCTTACACTGGGAGTAAATATTTATTTACATTAATAATCTTTCCAAATTTTTTTTTAAAAAGAAGAAGATAAAATCTACGTTTGAAAATATTTAAAAAAAAAGGCTTGAAATTAAGGGAAAGAAGTATTATATATTGATATTGGTGAAAAAATAAAGCGAAGGGGGTGGTGGTATACGGAAAAAAAATAAAAAAGATTGTCGAAGAAAACAAAACAAAAGTGAAAACCTGTGGCCGTTCAATTACACATGCACGTCCCTGATTGTGTGCAATTGGCTCATGTGTACGCCACGTCTGCTTCTCGTCTTTTAATCAACCAATACGCAACACCCCATTAATGTGGTCTGTCTCCCTCTCCCTCTCTCTCCCTCTCCCCTCTGCTTTTTTGCTTTCCCCCTTAAACATTTCTGAATCAAAGCAATCACAACAAACAAATCATTCCACCAACAATCCTCCTTCCATTTCAAAATCATTGCATCAACATTCCATTTTTTGACACACCCTTCTTTTCTTTTAGACTGGTTAATGATAATGGTAATGATAATAATAACAAGGAAGAATCCTTGATTGGTCACTTTTTCTTCCTGAGGAATTCTAGGCAACAAGTTTGGACTTAAAAAAAAACCGAAAAAGAAAGTTGGTCAATCTAATTTTATAAACTTTACCACTTGTCGCTCATTCAAGTCTCTTTCTTTCTTTTCGTTTCCAAATCTTGCAAAATCTTTGAAAATGGGTCACCACAGCTCATTTCCACAACTCAGTCCAGTATTTTTTCTTACTCGTCTTTGATTCAACACTATCGACTCTGTTTATTGTTATTATTATTTTCCATTTATTTGAAACCTAGTGAGAGAATTGTGTGGAGTATCAGAATGTCATGGCAGAACCAGAACGAGAACGTGGAGGGTAAAAGTGGTGTAAGCAAGATCAGAAAGCGAGGCTGCTCATCGTCATCGTCGTCTTCATTGGCTCAAAAGTACAGGTTCAAACGTGCAATTTTGGTGGGAAAGAGAGGTGGGTCGACAACGCCTGTGCCGACATGGAAAACAGCTGTGAAATCACCACCTTCTACTCCCTCTGATATGCCAAAAACAGAGCAACAACCAACTCATCTTCCATCTAAAGCCAAGGAAATGTCTGTTTCCGCTCGGAAACTTGCTGCCACCTTGTGGGAAATCAACAAAATCCCTTCTCCTAAATTGAACAAAGATTCGGATAGGAAAGATTTGAGAAGCAGAGAGAGGGTGGTTGCTACTACTCTGCCTCTGCCTCCACATTTGTCAGATCCATCTTATAGTCCTGTTTCAGAGGTTATATGTTAGTTTTTTCCTGTTATATTTTTTGTTGAAAATGTAATTGAAATGTTAATGCTTGTTTGTTGTTGATTGAATTATGCAGACTATGGATCGAGCAAGAGGTTGTAGTGTTCGGAGGAGAAGAACATCAGTTGTTTCTCAGAAGATTCAAGTGGGTGATTACAATTTGGGAGCGTTGGATTCTTCTCTTAGCAATGCTAGTTTGATAGAGGTAGATGCCAAGCTATACTTAAATGGCATGATTTGGGTCGTTTTCCATTTTGTTTTCAAAAGATAAGAAGCATAATATAACGACAGAATTGCACATCTATAATGTTGGCAGTGGTACTGCATACTTTGATTTATAAAGATTCTAAAACTGTCACTTACAAAAATGGCCCATTTTGCATGAACATGGAAAGCGACCTTTTTACTTACTACATTGTTGTTTTCAATTCAAATCTTATTGAACAAATTATCAAGAAACATTTCTTATCTTGTTAGTTTGTCCTGAATTTAAAAAATTATATTTTTGCTTTATTCATCTATATAAAGGTCTTGAAAAAGTTGATTAAGACCGGTTTGGATCATGACAGCTTTGATTAAAAATGAAACTGTTTCTTTAAAATAAGAATGGTCTTGATGAGATGATTTGTATCGTATATAATCAAACTTGAGAAGTTCATCAATATATTCTTGGATGCGTATTGGGTCAGTACATCTATGAGCAAGTTTGAAGATGAAATGTTTGCTGATCGTAAAAGTAAATTGCAGATAGAAGCTTGTCGAGGCAAGACTCATAATGGATGCATAATTGGAAGTAAAACGCGGTTGAAGGATGTTAGTAATGGCTTGACTGCATCCAAAGAGCTTGTGAAAGTTCTGAATCGAATTTGGGGCGCTCAAGAACAACATATGTCGAGCAAATCCCTTTTCTCAGCTCTTAAGTCTGAGCTTGATCGAGCTCACATACAAGTTGATCAATTGATCAAAGAGGAGCGGTCTAATCACAATGAGATTGAGTACCTTATGAAGCTTTTCGCGGAAGAAAAGGCAGCTTGGAGGAGGAAGGAGCGTGACAGAATTCGCGATGCCATAGCATGCATAGCAGAAGAGCTTGAGATAGAGAAGAAGCTTAGAAGACAAACGGAGAGACTCAACAAGAAGCTTGGAAAAGAATTGGCAGAAACGAAGGCATCTCTGTTGGAGGCAATGAAAGAACTTGAGAGCGAGAAGAGGGCAAAAGAGATATTGGAACAAGTATGCGATGAGTTAGCTAAAGGCATAGGAGAAGACAGAGCTGAGGTAGAAGAGCTGAAAAGGGAATCTGTTAAAGTCAGGGAAGAGGTTGAAAAGGAGAGGGAAATGCTTCAACTTGCTGATGTGTTGCGCGAGGAGAGAGTTCAGATGAAACTTTCTGAGGCTAAGTACCATTTTGAGGAGAAAAATGCTGCTGTGGAAAGCCTAAGGAATGAGCTGGAGGCCTATTTGAGAACCAAAAATGGTGGAGAAAACGGTGAAAGGTCTCCAAACTTTGAGAGAATCAAAGACCTTGAAGCTTATATGAAGAATATCCAATTCGGGGCACATGAAAACGGGGACAGAGATGAGAAAGAAGGGGAACTAGTCGATGGAGAAGGACACGAGGGGGATGACTCAGGTGATAGTGATCTGCATTCCATTGAATTAAACATGGACAACAGCAGCTGGAGCTACAAGTGGAGTTATGCTCGTGAAAATGGAGCTCAAGACGATCAAAAAAGGGTGTCGGTTGATAAAGGAATTCAAGGGAGGAAATCTCTCGAGAAGATTCAGTGGGGAAGCATTTGCTTGGAAAGAGGAACTTCGAACAGTGGTGTGGATTGGGACTCAAGAACTAAAAGTCTGGAACAATCAAGCGATTTTGACAAGGAAAGATTAGCGGGGATCATTTCGCAAATGCAAAATCAGGATCATGAAGACGAAATCAAGCGGTACAGATCAATTAAGAGTCTCAGAGACCATATATTATCCGGTTCTAAGATGGCATTGCTCCAGAATTTTTCGAGTCCAACGCAACAAGGGGGGCAATTGTTGCAGGATGGTGCAAGTGTAGATCAAGAAAGTGAAGGTGACGGATTGAAGCGCAAGTCGGTAGAAGCAAGAAGTGAGCGAAGGAGTTCATAATCCGTGTTTTGATGCTTTGCTTGCCTTTCAACTGGCGATTTTGTTTGTTGATTAATTGATCAATATCAAAGAGCAAAATGTACATACAACGTTTATACATACAAGGCTGTACGTATCTGGTAAAACTTATCGGTCCACGAAGGCCTATATTATGACTACTTGAGAGATTTTTTTGTTGTCTTTTGTTCTACGCTATGTTTTCAAGTTTAGAGTAGCATTCTGTCAACAGTCAACTTCATTGAGATTGAATTTTATTATAAACATATTGTATCCATATCAATTCTAAAATATTTAGTTCATTTTGAGCCGATATACAAGTACGTTTGGAAATTTGAAGGAACATTTACTTCTCTTGAGTTTTTAACAACTGTTTCTTCACTAGAATATAACTGATTGAGATGGATTCTTATTCATGATCTTTTCCATTTGTCGACTGTAAAGAAAGATATTCAATATATGAAAATGTTTTTTACAAATAGGCTTAGAATACATGTTAAGAATAATTAAAAGGTTAGATAAATACCTTTTCATTTTTCTTTTAAATAAAATAATTAAATATTTTTTCGAAACATAAATAGTTGTGTATTGATATATTAAAAAAATAAAATAAATTATTTCCTAAAGTTTCGATTCCATAATATATACAGGTGTTAACATGATCCTTAAAATATAAATAAAAGTTTTCATTAATTTTTATGGTTTGTCTGAGTCTTCAAGTCTATCAAAAACCAAGAAATAGGTTTGAAAAGAACAATAAAACGTGTTACTTATTTTTGAATTGATGTAAATTGTGAAATATATATATATCTATATAATGAAAATTTTGAGTTTTATCAGAACTGAAAGATAGGTCATGAATTTCTACACATGCCTTCTTGAAACAACCTCCCGCAATTACACAAATCAATGATGGTTTCAAAATGTTTTCATCTATTATTGAGTTGATCAAAACCCCTCACATGATTTGAATGATTGACTGCATTGACAGTAATCCAAATAAACGCATGGGTACTTGTTAAAGTAGCACATGTGCGACAGGAGAAGCTGATGGCCTCTTCAACTTAACAGAAAGCCAGCCTTAATTTTGAGATAATTATTGAAATGCATGATAGGCTTGAGCAGAAGGTGGGCCATCGATGAAGATTGTTGTATATTAATGTCTTCCATAATTGAGCCATTGTCATCCAAGTGGATTTACTTTAATATCTCAATTATGTTAAATAATAGGCTTCCACATGTTCAATCAAACTTTAGTTCCTGACTTCTTCTGCATTGCTCTCTTCATCTCTTGATATTGCACTAAATAACTAGTTATTTTGTCTTTTCTTGCTCAGTGCTTCAAATGCTACAATTTTTTTTTTTTTTATTAGAATTGGCCCAAAAAACTACCGAAATCAAACGAGATGAAAAACCAATGATATAATCCGAAAAGCAACTCTATGAAAGGAATCACTACACACAAAGGTGGGACAAAATAGCTACAGTATGTGGTTACAATACTTGCCTGGGTGTCCGAAGACTCCGAACCGCAGTCCCGAGAGAACTGAGTTCTGCTGCCAGCCACTTTGGCAAGACACCTATTGACAAATGCTACAAATTCTTTGTAGTACAAAGAATGTCAATCTCGAAAAAAATTGAAAACCCAATCTATTAAAGCCTGATAACCTCTGACAAGGTAAATGGAACCACAATGTACAGATTATAGAAGCAGTGTTCACTGCACCGAACAACTAGACACCAATCAATCTTAGCCATGGATTCATTAAACTTTGTTATGTTAATAATGCCAGTAGCATTAATAACACAGTTCAAGGATGGCATAAAAACTGATTAGACCTGATCCGGACAAAGATCCAGACTTGAAATATGATATAGGCATACCTGAGCCTTGGAACTTAGGTATCTGGGTACAGAGTACTGGATAACCAGTTTTATACCCAGATTCAATTAAAATTATTCACTGTTATTAATGTGATTTAAAACATCAGTTGAATCATGTGCACCATGCATGGCAACGTGTACTAATGATTAGCCATATCACTCAAAAAAAGAACGACCAGGAAATGGTAGCGGTGCGACAAAAATTTTGAAAATTTTGGTCAGGAGATACAAAAGCAAGTTCTTTATGCATCAAATGCAAATATATGATAAACAACATAAAGCATATGACTAAGAATTTACAAATAACCTGCAACACCAATTTACATTTTTCAACTAGTACTGAAATTTCATTTATTGAGACACTTGTTGGGGTAACATTAAGAGAACTGCGATAATATTGATACATCTGACCTCAGGGGTGAAGATGATCTTGGATCTGCATCGGCATTTATCTGGTCGATACTGAATGAACATTAGCTGGATACAACTATTTGAGAGAGTCTTCTGGTTTCATAGGTGATGATGTAAAAGTAACAGGTGTTGCCGGATGATCCCTCACAATCAAGCTAAGGACCTCAGGCCTTGCATAATGCCCAACCACGTCAAAGTCGAATTTTGCCCGCGCTATATCTCCAAGATCTGGGCATCATTGATAATTAGCAGAATCAGATTTTCGCTGTTATCTTTGCCAAAACAAAATCTGAACACAAGACAATTAGATTTTTCCAGACATGGTTTGCAGAATCAGACCAGGTCATGTTTGTAAAACGATAAGTTAATAGATGAAACTTTTAAGTGGTCCATTTTCAAGTGAAATTCATATTTTGGCCAAAGAAAATGTAACTAGAAGACTTACACAGGTAGAGGGGATCTATGCAGTGGACGCATACACACGTGCAAACAAATGAACACACACAAACACACATCCATTAAACTCTGCAACTTCAAAGCAACCAGAATTTGAACTATAATGTTAACAGCCTAGATTATAATGTCCTATATTTGTCCATCAGAAAATTGACTCTGGTCATTATCTGCTCAACAAAAGATGATATGGTGTGGTTTCCAACAGTCAACGCAAATCAGTTTTTGTTACCAGATGGCCACTGAATACCATCTGAGTTGTTCGAAAACTGATCAGGTGAAAGCAGATTTACCTTATTTCAGATTAAGTTACAATGGCTGATCGAAGATTCTAAAAATAATGTTTGTAAATACCGCTATAAACATGTTCCTGGGCAGAAAACCCTTAAATGGGGCGACAAACTTATGCTAATAATACGCCATTACAAATATACATACCGAAAAAACCATGACATTAATCTCACATATTATAAAGGCTTCTTATCAAGCAAATCACACATTGTTGTTAAGTGATTTGGCACATTCTTTATAGTTTTACTGTCTCCTAGAAATGAATGTAAAAATACTCTCACAAACAACATTCACTTTGTAATATAAAAAGTAGAGCAAACATTGAGATACCTAGGTCAGCAGAGATAAGTGCCTCCCCATCATAATTGGGTCCAGCCAGAACAGTCCCTGATGGTGATATTATAACACTTCCTCCAGCACAGACAACAGAATCCGGATTAAGATCCTCTTCTCCTGGAAAAGTATAATCTGGGGGAGGTGGGTAATCTTTCCTTCGACAAAACTGGTTCGCTGACAACACAAAACATCCACCTTCAACGGCAATATGAGTCATTGACGCCTGCCACACCTCCCTCGAATCAGCCGTAGGAGCACAGTATATTTCAACGCCTGCAAACATAAGGAAACTTGGCAGACAACATTGAGAGACGCATACAATATTTCCATTACAAATGCTAACTATAAGTTCAATATTCGGATACCTTTAGCATACAAAGCGGTCCTAAGAAGAGGCATTCTATTCTCCCAGCAAATAGCAGCACCTATTTTGCCAACTGGGGTGTCGAAAACAGGAACCGTTGAGCCATCACCGAACCCCCAAATGACCCGCTCCAAGGCAGTTGGCATGATTTTTCGATGCTTCCCTAGATAACGACCTTGAGAATCGAAAAACAAAGCAGTGCAATAGAGAGTATAGCCATCTCTCTCTACCACACCCATCACCAAGTACACCTTATACTTGCCAGCCATGGCTGCCAACCTATCCACCTCAGGCCCTGCAGAATTGTAATGGGTTTTAGAGAAAGCACTTCACTTGCAATCAGCAACCAAAATACTAATAATTATTTATTAAAAAAAAACAAAGACCAGGAACATCAACGGCAGATGCATGGTACTTGCGGAACTCTTCTTTGCCTTTGGCTGTCCGGTTGCCAATTGTCACACCGAAAGTGGAGCCACGTGGATACCCACCGATGAATGTTTCTGGAAACACCACCAGCTGCGAGCCATGCCCCGCTGCTTCCGCCAGCAGCCTCTCCGCCTTGTCTATACCACACACTCAATTGTTAGTTGTTACTACTGATTGATGAATGACATGTTTTTTAAGTGGAAAGCGTACCAAGAGTGGCGGGAGTGTCGTAGAAGATGGTGGAGGCTTGGACGACAGTGGCGCGGACGGTGGGTGCGGAGGAGTCGGAGCCCATGTCGACCTCGGCGAAGAGTGGTCCTTCGGATGCTACTAGCGCCATTTTTTTTTTTTTTCCGTCTTTGGTGGCTTCACTTGCAGACAGTGTTGGTGCTAGCGAGGCTGCGCGTTCAACCTTTCGTGCGCTCAAGGTTCTGGATTCTTCAACAATCTCACTCTCATCTCTCTCCTTTTCATAAGACAAAAAAATAATAATAAATAAATAAAATAGACCAAGTTTGTCCAAAAGTTTTGAAGATGACATGTGAAAACCTTAAAAATCACAATTTATCATATATATATATATATATATATACATATACACGTATTTATGAGATTATGTTACATTAGATTCAACTGAGTATAATAGCATTTTGCCTGTGGTGTATTAAGGATTTAAAATAAACTGAATTATGAAATATTAACTTAAAATTTAAATCATTAAAATAATTTAGAACTTTCTTTAGAACAATGGTATTTTTGCTTTTTTAATTTCTTGTTAATATAATCATAATAATGTGCATAAACCTGATTCCTGAAGTTATTACAATTTATAATTTTCAGATGTAAAAATTAACTGAGCTAAAAAAATTATTAGTTATAAAAAAACAAAACAATTCTTCTCGTAATTATCGTTTTTTTTTTTTTTTCTGTTTGACTAAATATTTTGTGTCACATTATTATAAAGCCATACTTTAATAAAAATAAATAAATCAAGTATTATCAATCTTATTTGAAGCATCTTTTCTTCCTTAAGATAAATCCAATTATGACTGGATCTTCATCATGACATATTATCACACTATTCAAAATAAACAAATTATTCTTAAACATACATTAGTTTTTGTTCTAATATTTTTTTAAAACAAACATAAAAAGGACCCAATTAATTTTAAATTATTATATATGATATTAAATATTTATCTTAAACTAATTTAATTACACATAATTTAATTTTTTCTCTTGCAATATTTTAAATACATATGTTCAAAACAATTTCACCAAATGTATATTATAATATTATTTTTTTAGAATATTGTTTCATTTATTGTTACAAGACAGATTTTTATATTCTTAAACAAAATTAAAATTCATTTTTCGTTGTCAAATGAAAATTATGAGAGCTGAAAACGAATACTAAAAATACTACTGAATATGCCCTTTGTTTTGCATGGACAACTCCTCCAGTAATGGAGTCAATATCTTTTTTTTATTTTTATCTACATTCATTCAATAAATTGTCATAATTGGCATAATTTACAAATCAAATATATAAACAAATAATAGGTAATTAATTAGTAATTATTACTTTTTAACTTATTTCAAATGGATTGGATTATATTAACTTAAAAAATAATTTAGGATATTTTTTATTTTAACTACAATGGTCTCTTGAAATGCATGAACATGTATATGCATAGTCCTAAATTATTTCAAGAGATCAAAAACCTGTGCAAAACACTTACATTGTGATCCATTCTCTTGAAAAACATCAACATGCTTGAATCATTGCTCTGACACGGTAAAAATAATAATAATAATAATAATAAACGGTACAAGCAAAAAATGTTTTGTTACATAATTACAAATTAAAAGAATTTTGATGAAATATATCATATGCACGTCACCAAGAATAAGACATATAGAGGAAAAAATTCGAATTTTTTTCTCAAAATTTTAAATATAAATATTAAAAATATAGAAAAATACTGTGAAAGAAAAACAATAGTTTTACCAAATAAATTCTAAAATTGTCAATCTATGTAGCCAATAAAAATCATATAGTCGCCGACGACGTCAGCAACCCCCATGCCTCCCTTTGTAAGAGGCATAGATTCGACACCCCATCCTACAAAAAACTAAATTTATATATAATATAATATAATATTACTTATAATAAGAATAATAGGTCTCCTATTATTTGTGTGAGTTGATCTCCCACCTCCATGTGGATCTCTTTTATACCTCCGTGTGGGTGGATCTCTCCCAATTAAGAGTATTTTTTCAGGGTATACTACTAATATTCTATCTTGATTGATTCCGACAGTCTTCTAGACTTGTTTCAAGCACAATTCTAGTACTAAAAACAAAAAAAAAAAAAATTCATACATTCTAGACGCTGAGAAGGAAGGACAACATAGGCATGTGATCACACTAGACGCCAACGGCAAAAGGCGTCTAACACAAGACCTATGTCACAGACCCACAAGTCAAGAGTGCAAGTAGACGGCACAGTGTGCTTTGTAGTGTGGACAAAAGGGATTTTTTTTTTTTAAATGATCATTTTTTTAAATCCAAATTGAACGCTAATAATTTTTTCAAAATCTGGCAATAAAAATTATTTTTGAATAAAAGTATAATTGATAAAAATAAGGAATTTGAAAAAAGAGTTATTTTAACTTCAGCTTTGAAAAAGGGTTATTCCTGCAATTATCTCTATAAACAAATAACTTTCAATTTCTTGCCTTACATTTGTCACGCAAGTCAATAATACAAGAACCTACTTGTCGATACACATACGAAGGAAACTTCAGGAAGTCGGACTTCTCTCGATTTATCAATTAAAATTAACAAAGTTTTATCACCTGCTTAAATTAAAGAGAGTAAATTATAATTTAGCCTATTGGTTGAAAACTTATTTTAGATGGAGTCACTTTTTGTGGTTTATTGCAATTTAACTTATCGTCGTTACAAAATTCTATTAAGCTTAACCAGAGACTGATAAAAAGACTAAAATGCCCTCACATTTTGTAATTATTTTTTTTTAAAAAAAAATTAAAAATAATTAATTAAATAATATGTAAAAAATTATCTCCACCACCTATCTTAAGGTAGATGGTGGAGATTAATTCGAAAAAATTAAAAAATTAAATAAAAATGAGATAAATTTTTTCATTAGATTTTTACCGTCCATTCTAAGATAGACGGTGAAGATCAATTTAAAAAAAAATCCTAAAAATTAGAAATAAAAAATAAAAATAAAATTAAAAAAGACGTTTTTATCTCTTTCTGTCTCTCTCCTTTTCTTCTTGTTGTTGTTGTTCTTCATATTTCTTCTCCTTCATTTTGTTCTTTTCTCTTCTTTGTCTTCTTCTTTTTCTTCTTCTTCTCCCCCTCTTCTTCCTCTTCAAACATAGATTTCTAATGGGTTCGTTTCGAACCCAGTTGAATTTGGGTTCCTTCAAGAATCCAAATGAAGTCTAGGTTCTTTTGAATGAACCCAGATTCCATTTGGGTTCGATTCGAACCTAGATGAAATATAGGTTTGTTCAATTGAACCCAAACTTCATTTGGGTTATTGAACGAATCCGGATGAATTCGGGTTCATCTCTCTCTTCCCAACTATTTTTTTGTCTTGATTTTTTTTAGGTTGTCGATGATTTTTGTTGATTTTGGGTGATTCATTTTGTTGAGTGTAGAGATGGTAATGGTGGTGGTTGGTGGATCTGGGTTTGTCACTTTCTCTCTCTCTCTCTCTCTACCTCACCATTTTTTGGTTTTTATTTTTTGGGTTTTGTTGATTATTCTTGTGATTTTTGTTGATTTTGGATAGTTGATTTTTGCTTATGGTTTTTTGGTGTTTTTGCTGATGATTCTTATGGATGATGTTGTGTGGTTAGGTTGATAATTATAGGTTCATTTGAATAATGTGGGTTGATGATGTTGATGACGTTGTATAGTTGAAGATGAATTGGATGGGTGGGTGTGTGATGGATGAGGTGTTGTTGTATGGTTGGGTAGATGATTCTGAGTTCATCTAAATATTTGTGTTGATGATGTTGATTGTGTTGTATGGTTGTAGATGAACTGGGTAGGTGGGTGTATGGTTGAAGATGGATGGAAGATGGTTTTTTTTTTTTTTTTTTTTTTCCTTAGCTGAAGATGATTTTTTTTTTTTTTTTTGGTTGTGGGGATCCAGATTGAATCTCTATTTTTTTGTTTTTTCTTTTAAAATTTTATTAATCTCATCTAATTATTTTTTACTTAATTTATTTTAAAGTTTTTAAAATTTATTTTAATAGAAAATTGAAAATAAGATCGAAAGACAATTTTATTCCTGTCTCAGTTAATTTTTACAATGATGTTTTAACTACAATAGACTAAATTGTAATAAACCACAAAATGTGACTCCACTTGTAATAAATTTCTAACCAATAGGCTAAATTGTAATTTATTATAAATTAAAAGTTATATAGATGATTGTATTGGTAACAATTAGCAGGCTCAGATAAATTGATTCAAGCCCAAGGTAGCAGTCTAGTTAGTGGGCTCGAGTGTTGGTTGACCTAAATAGAGCCTGAAGGCTCAATTAGAGCATCAGTTGATCGGTCCATAATTTGTTTAGGAAAAATCTATTTAAAAAAGACTATTCAGAAAAGGTTAATATTTAGGAAAGATAAATCATATTGAATTGGAAATACAAGCAAATAGGAAATATACGATTCAGTGGCAAGAATCAAGGGAGGCTCCCTTGATTCTCTCTAATGACTCACTGATTTATTTTTATTCTAAGACTCTTATTACCTCTATAAAAAGGGAGAGCCATCAAAAAGAAGGGCATCCAATCTTTCATACTACTACTCTGTCCTAACCTCTTTAAACAATACAATTTCTTTTATTTATAGGGCACTCAATCTTATAGACTCCACTTTTTTGTAGCATAACTTTACAAATTTGTTAACATAGTCCATCCATTGGATTGATAGCCTTCCGTTAGTTATATGATCACCTTCGTGCTCAAATACCTGCATGATATCATTCGATTCACTATAAATTATGTTGTCCTTGTTTATTAGTTATTTCATTATATTTTGGTTGAACGACGTGAATGTATTGTTTGTTGTATGTAAATACTTGTTTATCTGTATCTATATTATTCTCAGTATTGATTTGAATGTCAAAGTGTTAGTGTTGGAAATAAAATAATATAAAATGATTTAAATATAATATTTAAGACTTGAAGTTGACGTATTGATATGACAGATAACAAATGTCTGATATATACCAATTGCTTCTTATTATGTAACATGTGTAATAAAATTTTCAGAGTCAAAAGTTTAAATAGATAAGAAATCATTCAATTATAGTATTTAAAATTTAAAGTTGTGATATGTTAACACCCACCATATCGGCGGAGGCCAATTAAGAAATTTAGTGTAAATGACTGCTCGTTCCTTGGTCGATGCAAAAGGGTGCAAATGTAGAATAATTAATTTTGGTCATCTAGATGAAATTATAGCAAATCTAAAGGATGCAAATTCAATTCTCCGCTTATATTTATTAAGCCAATAGAAAAGCAGACACATGGAACATGGAGAGGTGGATTGACGCATGGGCATATCACGTGAGAACCACGCCCCGTGGCAAGGGCATGTGGCGGACAAAGCAAAGTGGACGTAGAAAACACTTGACACGCAACGCAAAAGGAAAAGAGAAGTCATAAAGAGAAAGTAAAGCATTGCCTGTGTTTTGTTTCTGCGAAAAACGACACCAGCAAGTTTACCAGCTACCGCAAGCTTATTTGTATCATCGTCTTCCATCTTTGTGTGGGATGAGAAACATGGCAGGGTTGTCTAGCGAGACTCAGAATTCGATAGCGGCGTCGGCCATGTTTCCAGGGTTCAGATTCTCGCCGACAGACGTGGAGCTTATCTCTTATTACTTGAAGAAGAAGTTGGAGGGCTTGGAGAAGTGCGTGGAGGTCATTCCCGAGGTTGAGATCTGTAAATATGAGCCCTGGGATCTACCAGGTTCGTTTTCTGCTTCTTAGTTTACTTGACATGACAACAACTATGAAAACTGCACTCTGACTTTATGCCTATACTCAATTGTTGCGCTGTGTTTTATTAGTACGTGATAATTTATCATTTCCTCAAATCTTTCGGCCTTTTCTATCCGTTTAAATTTTTAGGTATAATAGTAACTAATATGGCATCTGCCCGGAGCTGGTCTTTTTATATAAAGTATGTATATGTGACTTGGTGATATACTATTCTGTAGCTTTATTTTCTACACTTTTTTTTTTTTTTTTTTTAATATCAACCTGACAGCGGAGGTAAATAAATGGATGGCTTGACGAAGTTACAAATTTAAGTTAATAGCTTCACCAAAGTTAAATTTATTATTGTATGGTATTCACTTAATAAACAGCTGCTGCTTTGATTTGTTGTTGCCTAATTTAGCATCATTTTGTCATTCTTAAAACAAAGAATGGAAGTGTTAATATCTGGTGATACATGGGAGAAGATAGGAGGTTTTTATAGATTTTTAGTTTAATTCTTTATATTGATTATGACAATTATGAGAGAAAGGTGAGGAACAGGAAAGTAGAGATATTGGTATATAGTTAACTTATAAAATGTTTTGCTCACCATCACAGCAAAGAAAATAAGAGGAATTTCATTTATTTATTTATTTTTTTCCTGTTTCTATGGTTGAAAGAAAAGCAAGTAAAGAAGAGAAAAGTTCTTTAGGATTTCCTCTTACATACTATGTATTCTATTTTAAAAAGTCATCTACTTTCTTTTTCTTTTAGTTTTTGCTTTTCTTCACTTTAGTTTCTCTTTTAGAAGATAAACCAAAGATGTATTAAGAGATGAAGCTAATTCTTAGTGCTTTCATTTTCGCTTTTTATATTTTCTAAGAACCAAGTTAAGCCTTTACGAAAGTAATGAACAAAAAGAAAGAAAGTCTTTGGCTTTTGAAACTTTTAATTAAAAGATATATGTAAAAGTGGGGTGTGTTACGAATAATAGGACTTTAATAATTTGATATTTTTGAATAGATTGGAATCTGGCAGTTGTCTTTCTGCTAGTATGGTTCACTTTGTGTTAGTAATGTCAAAGAAGATTTGAAGCTGTAAACCTTTCACATATTATTTGTACATTAACTTGTTCTGCTTCTTCTTTTCTTGGTGTCATGTTATTTGGTTGTTTGTTTAGTCAATAATTACTCAATTCTTACCTTTATTTGATAACTGATGACTGCTGGATTTGTCTTTAACTAGCCAAATCCATCATCCAATCTGAAAATGAGTGGTTCTTCTTTTCCGCTCGTGGGAGAAAGTACCCAAATGGCTCGCAAAGTAGAAGGGCAACTGAACTGGGTTATTGGAAAGCTACTGGAAAGGAACGTAACATAAAGTCAGGTAATGAAGTCATTGGTACAAAGAGGACTCTTGTGTTTCACAAAGGTCGTGCCCCTAAAGGGGAGAGGACGGAATGGATTATGCACGAATACTGCATGGAAGGGAGATCACAGGTGATTTGAGTTATTGTCAGTTCAATAAGTTAATCTGCTTGGCATTTAATTGAAGCTCTTGTTCTAAATTTTTTTGTGCATAACATAAGATTAAACAGCACCACCACCTCATCAACCCCACCGCCCCCCCCTCTCATCCTCCCGAGTCTTCTTATCGAGGTTTCATATTGAGATGTTCTGCAGTTAGAGATACAATCTTACTGTTGTGCCATATTACTGGAATTTTTAGCTTAATTGATGGTATGACAACATGTCTACCTTCTGCTAACTGCGGTGTGGTTAACTATATCATTTACTATAATTATACTTGTTTTAGCATTTTTGTGACATGCTGTGGGTATCACACTTAGCTGCTATTATCACTATGCATCATTATGCACATTGCAGATACCATATCTTAAAAATTATGTAGCTGCTCTGATTGCATTCATGCATAAGAAGTCAAAATTGTACTCAGTTAAGTACTCATACGATTAATCTGTGAATAACTCAAAATCTTAAATTTGAGTTTATATTCTCTCATTGTAACTTAAATCCTTCAACAACTAAATTTTGGATCCCTAGAGTGCCACCTGTCTCTTCAAATTAGCGGATTGGGCTGACACAAACAGTCAATCTAAAGAGACTGTTGTTGCCATATGATTTCTTGACAAGAGCTGGATTCTTGAAAGAATAATATGAATTGTAATGTAAATGATTGATGTGTCTAGCTGCTGTCTTATAGCCAAGGCTGAAATATAACTCTCAGTAGATGCTTCTGCGTATATCCTTTTGTCATGGAGGCCTCCACTTTTTTATTAGGGTATTCTGTGCTTGGAATGGTTTTGATATATTTCTCTTGATGGCATGTTTTCTTTCGAAATATTACCATACAGCATTAAGATGTTTCATAAAAATTGACCACTTATGTGTTCATTTCATTGGACCAGCATATTTTTTAAGCATTTCGTAGTTGTATAATAGCTATTATGTTCTGAGCGAGTTAGTTGATGAAGGTTTCCCTGCATTTGGCTGCTCTTGTGAATTGACAGGATTCTCTAGTGATTTGCCGTCTTAGAAAGAATGCTGACTTCCGTCTGAATAGTACTTCAAATCAGAATTCTCTGAGAATGCATAGTAGTAATTATGCTGTGTCAGAAGGAGGTACCGACCAGACAGGCATGTCTGAAGGAGACAAGGCATTTGAATCTTCTTCAAAGAAGTGTAGTAGCAGCCATGATTCTTACTCTATAGAGCAAATTGATTCAGCATCTGAATCAGAGCAGAAGCTGGCTAATGATGTTACCTTGACTGAATCTTCTGCTCGCAACAAGGTCAATTTATATTCCTTTTGAACTTATTACTGATTAAGTCTTCAAAATTATGGAAAGAGAGCTACTCATGCATTGTCCAACCCATGATTCTGATACATTTTTCAAATTACAGGATTTGGACTATGAAGACGATTATTTTGCTGAGATATTGGAAGATGATATAATCAAGCTGGATGAAGCTCCACTGTTTGCCACATCGGTGGCTGCTAGCAATCCTAATCCTGAAGCTGCAGGAACGTCCAAACAGTACGTGGAAGGAGCAATTCCTTTGCAAGGCACAGCCAACCGAAGAATCAAATTGAGGAAGCTAAAATCAGGGCTTTCTCGATTTGGTGTGAACTCTGTAGAGAGAAATAAATCTCAAAACACAGAACCACAGCCGCCAAAATGTCTGGTTACACTCTGGGGTAGGACCTTCCATACCGGAGCTGTATCTATAGTTTATTGTATGCTGACTTTGCTGGCTGTGTTTCTGTATATTTATGGTGGTTTTTGGCCAGTCAAAGCCTTGTGACGTCTTACTTTCAAGAAGGATTTCTGGCACTGATGTAAAGTATGGGATGGATGTGGGCATCCCTGTTGTAAATTCAAATTTGAAGATTAACTGATAAAAAGGCTTTGCTCTATATATAGGTATATACTTTTTACATGACTGCATAAGTAAAGCATTAAATCTCTGGTTCAAAAATAAAAATAAATAAATAAAAGCCTTTAAATCTCTTATGTGAGTGTTTTGGTGTTTGTGTCTTATTACACAGCAATAAAAAGCTAGTAAACTGAATTAAGGGTCTGTTTGGGATGAACGGGGAAGAGCTTATTCTGACTTCTTGAAGCCAAAAGTCATTTTTATAGCTGTTTGGATGAATTCAATAAAAGAACTTCCTATCTTTGGAAGCTCTTCTACCCAAAACTACTTCATCCAGTTTCTCTTGGAAGCTTTTCTTGGAAAACATGGAAAGCTAAAATTTGGTTTAATGAAGCAATTTAAAAATTTTAGCTTTTATTTATCTTTTACTTCTCTTATTCTACTGTCAAAAGTCAGAAGTAGAAGCTATCCTAAACGAGTCCTAAGTAGTGTTAGTAAGACTTTTGTGGTCAAAATTAATGGATTTTACTTAGACATCTTCAAACTTGAAAGGTCTTAAAATGAATTTTCAAAAAAGTCCTTTCGATATAAAATAAAGGATAAAAATTAATTTTCCTCCACCACATGTTCAAATCTCATGGTGGAAAACATGTTTATTAAACATGATATAAAGTTAAGCGTGATCGATGACTCCAAGATGATAAAACATATCTGCTCAATTTTATTATTTATTTATTATCTTATTATTTTTTAAAATTTAAATTGATTATTTTAATAATTTTATTTAACTACCATTCTATCAGTCAAATGAGTAAACAACGGAAGCCAACAATTCCCAGGGAAGGTTCATGTAATTAGACAAAAAAAATAATTGACACAAAGTGAAAATTTGCGCGTTTGGAAGCCGCTGATGACAAAATAAATCATGATATATAAGGGAGTTGTTGAAATTGATCATAGGTGAAAATGATAATTTTACCCATTAAAATTTTAATCAACTGTTGAGTTTGATCATAGTCAACTAACACGTAAACCAATAGAAAATACCAACTTTTGAATCCATTTAAATTTGAAATAAATATTTTTTTTTACAACCAAATCACATTAAAGGGTTATAAACATCATAATTTTTTAATCTTAAATTCATGATAAAATCGTATAATTTTCCTTAATATAATTATTGTTTCCTTTTAAACTTAGGTTTCTCCTCTATCTCAACTAGTTGAACAGTGAATCAATAAAAAATGACAGTCTTTAAATCCACGACTGAAATTGTGTTTTAACTTTTAATTGATTAAAATCATCTTGTGCCAATACCTGAACCAAACAACAAGGGCAGTAAAACGTTTCTTAAATTCAGAAAGTGCCTAAAAACGAGGCATTCCACTAAGGAGAAAGATAGCTTTTCCAAAATCCTGCTTAAAAAACAGTTTCGGTTATTAAAATCGCAACTTTTCACTAACACCAACACCATATTGTCTTATCCTCCAATGCGTTGATCGATTATGAATTTAGGGCTTCTTTTTCAACTCCCATCCGTAAGTCCATTCTTTCTCTTCCATTTCTGTTTTCAATTCTCCATCTTTTTCTCTTGCATGATCAAATTAGGTCATTTTTGTTAGTTGATGTACAGGTTGTGTGAAAGCCAGTGGTAGTTAATCATGTCAAGGCCGTTGTTGCTTGTTTTTCTATTGATTATACTCATAATCACCTCCCAGTTTGAGTGGCGACAGCAGCTTGTTGCCGACCTCGATGCCGCTCCAATTGTTAGCCAGAAGCAGCACCAGATTTCCAAGAGGGAAGAGGCTGTTAAAGAGAAGGTGATTAATTTCTCTTCTACTCTTTTAAATATTATTGATTTTATATTTAGGTTGTTGTTTATGCTTCTAACAATTATGGTTAGATATATATTTTTTTGCACCAATTGAACTAGGAAACTAGTTTCTGCTTCTATTGTTAGACATCCTAGCTTGCATCTAGTTGCAATTTAGATGGCAATTTGGCATTTAAGAAGCACAAAACCAGCTATCAAAATATGGGGTTTAATTTACTATGGAAATAAAGATCAAAGTGTGGCAAACGCGTCATCTCGTTGACTGAAATGTTTTGTGGTAAAATTTTGCGTGAACGACATCTTCTTCCCCAAAGTGTTATTGAAATGGTAGACTGTTAGTTTTTTGATGGTATTGTTTCTGTTCTTTTTCTTGGTTTTGATTCCAAGACAATTAAGATGATCTTAGCATTCATTGAAGAAACTGGAGAATCGTTCACCAAGACTCTCGAAAGTCTATAGGAAGGTTTGAAGAGTTCTCTTGTTTGAGCCAATAAGAGGAAGAAAAAAGGTTGTTGAAGAAAATGTTCATTTATTGAGGACGATTTTGTACTTCTAACTTACTTACATAAAGCTTTGGCTCTTTTGTACTTGAGCTAAAACAATGGTCGTTGTTGTAATGAAGTAAGCTGAAAATTTTAGAAAAGAAAGTGAACACGTAACACACGCCAAGACTAGCAATTGTATAGGGTTACTGAACTCATTGAATGTTCCAAGCATTGCTCTTTTATGTAATGGAGTCTCGAACTTTGCCATTTCAATACTGGGATTGTTCATGTTTCATATATCAGAATTGGGGACTTACCAAATTGTAGATCAAACTTTGAGATGTTTTGGCTTGTGGGACCACCTTCCAGTTATATTACGTCTTTTTTAGCTACAATATTTTTTTAGGAGAGGTGCAGTCCCTGCTTTAAAGTCCTGTTGATATGAGGCTTTATTCAATTGTCATTTGAGTTTGATATCCTAATACTCTATTTCACCAATGTTTGGAAAATTAAAAATAAAGAAAAAAATTTTAAAAAATAAATCCTAGACATCACCTGTGTTTGTCATGATTAGTGCCTTTTATTTTTCCTTTTATAATGATTCGAAGAATCCTATCTATGATTATAATTAGTTTTGTCTGAAGTTGAATGCAAAGAAAATTCTCTCCGAAATGGCCACATTAATATTTTTCTCAGTCATGGACATTTTAGTTGAAACTTTAAATGTTTGTGAATCACAATCTTCATGCTTATCATTCTTGAGATGGAAACCATCATACATGGTATAAGTCATTGATATATATGGCAGGCTTCAGTCATTGAGCTTGTCGCTCTCCTGATACTATATAACTATGTTTTGCTTTAAGTATTTCATTGTGTGTTTATCTTTGGCTTTTAAAAGATTTCATAAGAGGTTACCAACTCTTGCTGTTTCATAAACATTAAACGTTTGTGTGATATATAAATATTGGTTATAAATGTCAATGTGGGAGCTTTCAAACCTGGTTATTTCTCTTTGCTAACTTCCTTTTGTGCACCCAGTTTCTGTCTTATTCTGGTGCCAGCTTTGGTTGCTCCTCCCCAAACACTTTGTAGACTAATTTCGGCCTTCTTGGCTTCTTTCGTAACAATCCATTGTGTTAGGAAGCTCAGTAACTCAAGTAGGAAAGTAGGGTAATTTTATTACAAGATAACAAAAAATAACAAAGATAACTCCTAGTGCTACACAAAGAGGTTAGGGTAAGTGCTACACTTGACCCTTAAACAGAGCTACTTTGCTTATGATTAACAAGATACAAAGACACCCCCCAAAAACATAACCCTTCCCTATAAATAATAAAAACAAGCAAATCAAATCTCAGCAATAATAGATAAGTAAATCAAATCCCAACAATTAAGCAAATCAAATCCCCAAATTAATTCCCTAATTAGGCTGCCAAATCATTGACTTGCACTTTCCTTTAATAAACCTTCAACCCATTGACTTTCTTCTTATTCCTTCTATGGTAAGTGATGATTGAGGCCTAAAAATTCTATACCCCTCAACAATCACCTTGTCCCCAAGATGGAACTTTGGGCATCTCCTCCTCCTTCAAATCTCTAGCCAACTCCATTGTGCGCATTACCTCTGAAGGATCAAAGGACCTAATTTGCCTCTTGATTTCTTCCTTCAAGCCATGGATAAAGTTCCCTACATTGTTCGGCTCCAACAGTCCTGGTATCAATCCCGCGAGGTACTCAAACTGATGAACATGTTCTTCCACCGATGTTTCTTGGTTGAAACTAGCCATTTGTGCAGAAGGATTTTCGGCTTTCCAACCTCCAAAGCGCTACATAATTTCCCGTCGACAACTCTTCCCATGTCAATTGAGGGTGTTTGCCTTTAATCCATCATAGCCAGTGGATTGTTCCTCTTTCCATCGCTATGAATGCTAACCGGACTTTACTTTCCAATCTCGAAATACTGTTCAATTCGATAGATCCACCCCACAGGATCTTGGTCATTGAAATTGGGTAACTCTACCTTCTTTACCGCCAGTCAAAATTCATCACAAGCCAAATTAGAATGATTGGTTACTGTGGAATCTGGATTCTGCTCTGGCGTGGCAACCATTGCGGCTGTCGTCACAATTTCAGGTGAGCCCATTAGACGAACATTCATTGCCAGCAGCCTCCATTTCGTTTGACAGAATCTTTTCGCTCAGTTTTGTAAGCAAATTTTGAATCAAAAACAATTCGGATAGCTTCTCATCCACGATCTTCATCTGACTTTTCAATTTTTCAATTTCGAAATATCCTGTTCGAGCTTTTCCACACAACTCTCCATTCGCATATTAACTATTCACTTGGTCCCTCGTTCTTGGCGCTGATACCAATTGTTAGGAACCTCACTAACTCAAGTAGAATTGAGGGGTAAATAGGGTAATTTTATTATGAGATAACAAAAAATAGCAAAGATAGTTCCTCCTAGTGCTACACAAGAGGCTAGGGTGAGTGCTACACTTGACCCTTAAACAGAGCTACTCTGTTTATGATTAACAAGATACAAAGACAGCCCCCCAAAAACATAACCTTTCCCTATAAATAATAAAAACAAGCAAATCAAATCTCAACAATAAAAGGCAAGTAAATCAAATCCCCAAATTAATTCCCTAATTAGGCTGCCAAATCATTGACTTGCACTTTCCTTTGATAGACCTTCAACCCGTTGACTTTCTTCTTCTTCCTTTTATGGTAAGTGATGATTGGGGCCAAACAAATTGTTGTTAATTATGACATTCTTTTACATGTACAAAGTTTTGTTATTATAAACGAATTTTTGAAATTTAGTATACCCTAATGTCGTTGAGTAGGGTATTTGTTTTCCAAAGTCTAAGGTAATCACTGTTCTTTCTGGGTTATCTAGCGATTAGGTATTTGGTGGAAATCTAGGTAGGATAGCCCATTTGAGAACAAGCCCTAGGTATTACAAGCATTTGTAGCCATCCTACAATTGAAGCTGTTAAATTAAAAGTTTCTAGGTTTTCTCTCCAGTCAATTTCTTTATCCTTATAGCTCATTAAAATAGAGCTTATTGCCTACTAAGCAAGTTTATAAAAGATGCAAGGGACAAAATTACAGCATTTAATGAGTTTCAGCATAGTTTTTCTCACATTAAAATAGAGCTTATGATTAATTCTAGTACATTAAAATTAAGCTTACTGACTATTAAGCAAGTTCGTAAAAGATCAAGGGACAAAATTCTAGCACTCAATGAATTTCAACTCAGGTTTCTCATTTTGATTATGGCCTCTACATGTAGTTTGTATAGCCATGTGTGCATTTACATGTTTGCAAGTCTGTGAACTCATGGATGTGCGTAGGGATGTGGGCATTGAGTTTAAGCAGAATGGGGTGCAGTGAAAGCTTTATACATTCGACATTTTCCATGGCAACTGCATGATCATAGCATTAGGTGAGTCAATGTGTTGTAAGATAGATAGAGAAGAAATAGTGAGAGAATTTAGACTTGGTTGGGGCATTAATTAGAAGGAAAGAGGAGACATTAGAAGAAGAGGGGGAAAAATCAGAAGAAACAGAGTTAGGAAAACTCATATATCAATTTTTATTCATTCTGTAAAACTCAATTCAAGTAACGTAGAGGAGCCTGTTTAAAGGAACATAAACCCAGTTGAATTCAAACAAGGAAAATAAATCTATACCAACTCTAATAGTAAAATTCTTAGAAAAACCTAGAAATCTTAAAGATAAATGGAAATTGCCAAATTAAATTGAAACGTAATAAAACAATTAAATAACTTAATATATATTATATTTTTTATCTCATTCCTCATCCCATAGTGATGGAGAAGGACTTCAAAGGACTTCAAAGGACCTTTAGATATGTTATTGGGAGGCTACTGATGTTTTCCTTTGTTTTGTGATGGCTCCTTGTATGGACCTATTTTTTGGCTTTTATTTGTAGCTGATCTTAACAGGTTTTGTGAGTTAGGATTGGTGTATGCTCCCTTCACTTGTATATGGTTCCTTGATTTATTTGAGATTATGTTGTTTCTGTTCAAACAAAAAATGTGAAAAAAGACTTTTAGATATGTTAGACGTAAATTCAGAATTTAGGATTAGTTGTTTTTATGTTATTCTTTCTTTTTTAATTACAAGATGATACCTAGGCAAGCCTCATCTTAGTTGGTTTGGTTTATGAGTAATGTTAATTTATCCAAATAATGTGGACTGTGAGTTTTAACCAACATATCATCTACTACATTATTCATGATCAACATAGTGATTATAACAACATATATGCCACATCATTTGGACAAACAATTTGAGTAGCTTAGCATAATTGTTAGTTTATTGTTGGCCACTATAAGTTAGGCCCTTCATTGGTATTTTCGAACCAACTTGATTAATAAATGGGGATTGATATTTTGAAATCCTAATCCTCTATTCTATTTTCTCCCCTTTTCATTCGATTTTCTTCCCTTTCTTTAGAAATCACTCCCTTTCAGTTCTTTTATCCCCCTCCTAATTCTATTATTTTATCTTCTGTCTTTTGCCTTATATCTCTATGATGCTGATGATAGCTTGGTTGTTTATGCAAACAACACATACATATATTTTGCATTTTTCTTTTTTTTGGTCAATGCATGCTCAGATTTAATCATTGACAATGGTGTAATATAAATTGAGTTGCAAAATATTTACTGCAAAATAACTTGTGCTGATGTTTTGTCTAATCACGACATTCTTTCCATGTTTGCCTTATTTTAAAATTATAACCTGTTGCTGAATATCAGATATACTACAACTCTGTTAGCACTTGATGGTCGCTCAATTTTGAAAAATCAAGTTTTGGCTGGCTACCTTGTATAATATTCACTACTACCATTGACCCCTTTTGAAAGTTTATCTGATATAATCTATTATATATTTCCTTTTCTCTGTAAGTTATTTATGTTTATGCTATTGTTTTTGCTTGGAATGTCATGTCTTCTGTAAATTTATGAGATCTATTTCTACAACAAAGTTGCTTTAATTTGCATTTTACAGTGTTGAAATGTAATGGTAGTTGTGTTTGTTATCAGTGAGAAAATATCTAATTATGAAGGTTTTTTTTTTTAAATAAAAAAAAGAAAAGAAAACGTTATTCCGTCATGCAAAGTTGTTGTGCCTGTCAGACAATGGATGTTTTAATTATCCCGTAAATACTAATGTTCTCAATTGCCATGGTAAAACGGTTGCTCACTTATAAATTACTTTCTAGTTTCATGCCATTATAACTGTTTTTTTTTTTTTTTTTTGGTGCAATTCTTTTCTCTGGTATTAATCTTCCTGTACTCTGTAGTAGATGCTAATATCATGACACTTTTTTCCGCTTCTACCTTGAGATTATATTATAGTATTAACATGTTTATTTGTAATAGTGTTAATATTATAAATACTGGTTATTGTAAAGCAACTGAAATTCTTTGATAGCAAAATAGATAACCTTGGTTATCTTCAAGTCCCCGTCTAGATTTGATTTCCTTACAGAAGTGGTAAGAGTGTTGCAAGTATATGTTGGTGATGATCCATAGACTACGGTCCACATTATGTTGATTACTCTTAACCTATCTTACAATCATGTGATTCTTTCCGGTTTAACCTGTAAATCCTGTAACAACTTCTATGGAAGTGGTGATTGGCTTATGGTATCATGTGGTGTTCTCTTCCAAGTGATTTTACTACATTACAGTTGGAAGTTCAAGAATGATGTTCGAGTAAAGTAACAGTTTTATCTATGGTTATTTTTTTTCACAGATAATCTTATCACAAGAGAAGAATATCCATAGACTTAATGAACTTGTACGAAGTCTTCAGCAACAATTACAGCAGTGCAGGGGCAATAATGCAACAGCGAATGGCAAAGTGACCCGTATGTCTGAGCATGTTATAGAGCTTGAACGACGGCAGAACCTGGACGACTAGGAAAGGGCCTTACAAGCCCCGTATGTTAAAGTTGTAAAAGCTTCACCTCTCTTCCCAAATTCGCTTTAAAGTTGGTTTTGATGTAAGTTTAATATCATTTTCCAGTTGTAATACTCATGATTCCAAAGGACTACCATTCCCATTTGAACACATTGATCAGTAAAAAGGTCATTTGTATTCTTGTATGAATGTAATTTAGTATCGTCGCCAAGTTGTGTAAAATTATAAGAGTTGAAAAGTGTATGATCTGGAATTAACATGAAGAGCAGCTATTAATTAAGACTGAAAACTGCAAGTAAGCTTGAAATGGATACACCTGCTAATCAACTTTTATTTCCTGATGCTATTATGCTTTTTTTTTTGGACTGGTAAACATCTTTGTCCTTTGTTCTAATTTCTATTATCCTTCTATGCCTTCAATTTTTACTTGTACTGCTCATAAAAAAAAAAAAAAAAATTTACTAGTACTTTTTTTATTCCGTTCTCTTAATTTTTACTTGTACTACTAAAAAAAAAAAAAATTACTAGTACTTCTTTTTTATTCCGTTCTCTTAATTTTTAATTGTACTTATTCTTGTTTTTTTTTTCCGTTCTCGACATGAGTTAAGTGAGTACTTTGTGGTCGCAAATTCGCAATAATGATAACCTGGATGATGGTGCGGGTGTGAAAGGTGAAAAAGAAGCTGTGAGAAAGTGTATTTCATAAAAGAAAGTGATTTTTTTTTTCTCTTGGATACTGTTTAGTAGTTTGAGCTGTGGTCTAGCAGTTTACTTTCTTTAAAGTGGAGGATTTTACATCTAAAGTAAAGGATTTTACATCCAAAGTCTCATATTATTCTGGGCATAAATCTCTACTCTTTGTGGCCGTCCCCTTACTTTATGTGGATTGATTCTTTTCGCTCCTAGTAGATGATCTCCAGATAATGTTATAATGTCCATCGCTATTGACCTCACTCGTATTCTGGGCTGATTTCAATCATAAATATATATATATATATATATACACACACGTATGTGTGTGAATAAACTCTACTAATGGTTTGGAAGAAAAGATACCAAAACGTTTTGGTTCAGTCAATTTTCAGTTACTTTCTCAATATCGGTGGCATTAAGTTGCAAATCTATTTCGTTTTTTGTGGGGGGTTTCATTTTCTCTCTCAGATCTGACTCTTAAATGCATATCAAACCTCTTAATTCTAATATGAGAGGGATGCAAGCCCAAAATATCGTACATAAATAAAGAAACTCTGCCAACCAAATCAAGTAAAATCCATACTTCAAACAAGCCTATTGTTGTTGTAGCCATCTCATGAGTAGTCTGTATTTACCATGCCGCACTCATCACTAGAGTCAATAAAGAACAGAAAAAACTAAACAAAATGGCTTACCTAACTATTTTGTAAGAATAATTTAAAAAAGGAGTACATATTTATTTATCGATACATTAATGTTATAAACGATCAATACAATCATCTACAAACTATGAATTGAACTAGGTAGCCATCTCAGCAGCAGTCTAGAATTTCATGCCAAACTCATAATTAGAATCAATAAAGAACAGAAAAAAATATATGCATTAAAAAAGAGAGAGAGAGAGAGAATTTGTAAATTGTCAAGGTACGTGAACACAAAGGAAATGATGACTTACCTAAATATTTCGTAAGAATAATTGAGGACAGGAGCACATATTAATTTATTTACACATTAATATAATAAACAATAAATTCCATCATCTAGAAACTATGACTTGAACTTTATATATTGATTAGTTGTTGTTATATTCGTGCAACCAAAAGAAAATTTTAAGTCATGTAGTTGAAGGTGTCTATCGCTTCAAATTTAACTCATCATATCAAACATTTGTACAGTATCAGTCGGTGAGGGAAGTTAAAAAGGACCATTTAATTTTTCTCCAACTTTAGGTTAGAGAGAAAAATTGAATATGTTATGACACCACTGTTACATTGCATTAAGTTGCTTGGTTGATAGCTTTTGACAAATGAGAAGTATAAATGCGGACGGTAACTTGGATTGGGTTGGGTGCAATTGGTGTAATTTACTATATATATATATATATATATATATATATATATGCATTTTTCATTTTATGTTACTCAACCTAAATGTGTTGGGGTTCCAGTCAACTCAAGAACACCGTTGCCGCATTAATTAGTAACTATATGCACTCGGTACGATCAAGGTTATGTTTGGAATCGTTTCTACTTATAACATAATCATTTTTTTCATAACATGAAGTTAATAATTTTCCTACTTTATAATAATTTCAAATTATTAAAGTAAATTTTGACGATCATATTATTATAGTAATGATATTATTGACATTTCATTATGAAATAAACGATTATTTCATAAGTATAAACAATCTTAAACACACACTAAAGGCCATATTTGTACCTTTATAAGATCTAACAATTGTAGTTCTTATTTTTTTCCTTTGAACTAAATTTGATACTCAATTATAAGGATCTATAAAGATTAAAAACTTTATATACGGTTTGAAAATCTATTCTCATGATAACGACATATATATATACACACACACACTCATAATAAGAAGAAAAAAAAATTCATATATACTAATAAATAAGTATCGTAAAACTTGAACTTTTATTACATATATATGAGATAGTACATTTACTATTTAAATTATAAATGAATGTATACGATTTGTAGCTCTAGTTGAGATGATTAATTGCAAAAATACATAATTTTGATATCTAATGATAATATTTTTACATCAAAATAGTTTACAAATGGCAAATGACAAATAAGTAGCATGCTTACGTTACAAAAAAGTCGATGGTAGTTGAGACGATTGAAAAACCTCAAGATATTTTTTAAAAATATGTGATTAAAGTCAAAAAGATTGAACTTATACTTATATCTAAATAGTTGGTAGCTTTTGACAAATGAGAAGTCTAAATGTGCTTGGTTGCTTGGTTGATGAGCAACTCCCATATAATTGAAAGTTATCTATATCAAGATAGGAGATAATTCATATACATGAGAGAAAATTTTTGAGATATCAATACGGAGCCTTCACTTTTGATGCCATGGCTGGCCTTGTGCGATACCACTGCGCTAGAAGGCGACAGACAACTAATTATCAGTTATATACTCGAGTTCTATCAGTGATGGCCATTGATTAGGCATTCATAGGCATTGTCACTCTCGCAGTAAATGACATTCAGCTACAATTAATGTTTGTTGGGCCGTCTGCAAAGAAACATAATTGATTCACTTCAACGTGCAGGGAAGATAATGTTTTTGAAAAACTCATTATTCATTGTTTCATTGAATTAAAATATACAGAATACTAATTTAGCGGTAACAGAGACGTAGTCAGAATTTTATATGGGTTGGACTAGAATAATTTTTTTAAATAAATACCAACGATATAAAAATATTTTATAAATTAAAAAATATATATATAAACACAATAAAAAAAAAAGATATAAAAAATTTTACATCTCAAAATTTATATATAAATAATTATATTAATAAAAATAAAAGTAAAAAAAAAATCAAATATTTGAATAATCAAATTTATCAAATATGGATTATAATTAATGCTATAACACTAACAATCTATATTTTGATAATCATAATTTATAGTTACTACTACACTTTCAATTAAACAATATATTATGAGAAATACCAAAATATTAAATTTAAATAATACATTATGCAACTTATGATAAAAAAAGGTAAAATATAGAAAACTTAAGTAAAATTTCATATTTAATATATGAAACAAAATTATTATATATGTAATATTTGAATAAAAATATAAATATAAATAAAAAAATACAAGTAATAAGTTTGGAATAAATATGTGTTTTTTTTTTAATATCATAAAAATTAATAAATAAAAAATATGTGTTTATAAAATTTAAATTAAATATAATATATAAAATTTGGCATGACTACTCCCCTGTTTTGTGTTAGCTTCGGTTGTTGTATGTTAGCTTGCTTGTTTCTGTTGGCTTCGAGCTTGGTCTGTTTGTACATATAAAAAAGGGATATGGGTAAAAGTAACATATTTAAGTATTGACTTAACATTTATATCCTTTTTGAGAATGTAACAGTTAAGTCACAAATGATATATAAAAGTACCAATATACCCATGACACCACTAATCACACCAAGATCACTGGTATTACTAACACTCCTCATGACCTCGGTGTGATTAGTGATGCCATTAGTATTTGTGTCCAAAAAAATAGGGTTTGAGACTCAATTGTTAACTTTATTGAAATAGGATAAAATTGTCAATCCAATAATTGAAAGTGTCATCTACTGATATTTCCTCTATAAAAAAATTGATATAATATAAAATATTTTTAGGAGCCTATCTTAGCCCCCATGAGCGGTAAGCCCTTCATAAGATTTGTGTTTGAATCACCTTTTTTTTTTAATTAAAAAAATTATAAATTAAACATTAAAGTCATAATAGTTCAAAGAAAAGCAAATGTGTTTTGGAGTTAAGCCGACTTTGTGGTAATATATATGGGAGAGAATTGGCAACTCACTTGGAATACACAACATTTTATTCATATTGGGAATCTTTAGATCAAGATGTTATGAATGACTAGGATTTATTTAAATTCTAAAATGTACTAATTTCTATGTACTTTTAACACATAAAGTTTCTCATTTTTCTCAGCTTTCACGTATCCTCTCTTCTTATTAATGAAAATTAACTCGTTTATAATTCTCTCGACCTTTTTCTCTCTCCTATTTCCTTTAACCTCTCATAAATTCTGTCTCAAATTCTTCCTTCAATATAAATTAATTGAATTAAAATATGACAAAAATGATAGAAAATGGTAGCACGAAGCAATCAAATTATTTTTTTCCACCAATATTCTGGTTTATCAACAAAATTTTTGAAAGCAAAACTAGAATTCTATATTCACAAGTCCCACCAATGCATAAATATAATTATCGACCTTCTTGAGAGCATAAAAAATAAATAAGAAAAAAAAATTCTGAAATTACAGTTTTTTAAACATCATGAATTTATCCTCATTATATATATATATGTATGTATATGGATTAAATAAAAGATAAAAATTTTATTGCGCGACAAAAGCCTCACAAAGTGACTTTGCAGCTATGTCTATTTTTCAAATAACGATGAATAATAAGGAGGCGATTGCGTTAAGTTGTATCCTTTTAAGGAGAAGAAAGATTCTATTATATTAAACTCGGATCAATAAATTTACTTTATTGAGCTTTTCTTTATAATATAAAAAAAAAAAAAAGAAAGATGATCTTCATAGTTGATTCAAAAAATTATGTAATCGAAATGAATATATGAAATGGAAACATGAGAGGTATTGGATCTCAGGTGATTGAACAAAATTGTATTTATTGTCATTAAAGAGGAGAGAGAAAACAATTGTTCTAAGGTGTACAACAACTTTGGTTCCTTAAGGCATTAATTCATCCCTTCCATTCCTAATCTATTGATTCAAGGGTTTACAAATTGTGCTAGAATTTGTGTAATTTATTAGGGCTACTGATCATATATATATATATATATATATATATATATTTTGATACAAAAATTGTCGTCCAAAGATTACATCAACAGTAATGTCAGAATTTCAATTGAAATACAAAATGGAAATTGATTTCCAAGCAAATACCTTGGCAACTCATGGGATTTAGCCCCTGACATGACTACATCTAGATAAGAAATATTAGCTCTTGAGGTCAATGTACTTTCTACGTCTCTCTTTTGATTTCTTCTCCAATTCCTCTTGTAAAATAAGTAGGAGGTCAGGGGTCGTTGGTGCTCTACTAGCTAAAACCTTTAAATGCTCGAGTTAGATGATTTTCGTGGAGAAGCTCCTCTCAGTTGGGAGTTGAGGGGCATTTTTAGAGAGTTTTTAGGGGAGAGAAGCTACTCAACATTTAATAGGCCCAAAATTAGGTCTAGTATTTTTTAAGATCTATCTCAAGGGAGGTTCCCCATATATCAGTCCATTTTCTACTCATTTTCCAAAAAATCTACCTTTTCGATGACTAGTTACTCCTGTATACACTATATTGTTTATGTTTTCGGGACTTAATGGTCATTTTCCCTTTATTAATGCAGTTGAGCTTTTACCAACCTACTCTTGCTACACCTTTGTTGGTCTTGTTGCATTCCAGTCTTGCTATAAGCTGCAAAGCCTTGTTTTGAGTTGTTTTGCAGTAGTTGTCTGCTTCTCTCTCACTGGTTAGTTTGTCTTTAAGGACAAGCGACACTGTGAACATTTCCTTTTGCTGAAACCTACCACTTCAGCACTGTGTCAGTGCCACACCTCACAGTACAGTTTTTCTTCTGGGTGATGTTTGAGATCTTATGTTGGCAGGAAGGGATTGGTTCTTTTGGGGGTTTCCCTCCATTTTGGTTAGATAGTTTGATCCTCTCTCACTCTTTCATTCCCTAGGAAGTGTATGGGGTTGGGTTTCATACTCAGATTTATTCTCCATTGGCTTGCCTTTCTAAATTGATTTTAAGGGCTCGAAATCATTTCTATTGGACTAAGATGATCAATTGATTTTGAATTGTCTTAGTTGATTTTCAATTGATTTTTGGAGGTATTAGATTTCTCCCAAACAATATATATATAGGTAAAGGCAAAAATTATCTGAAAATAAAAATTGGAGATTATGTGTTTTAAAAGAAATTTTGATTATTTGTATCCTAAAAATGTATTTCTATACAAAATTAACTTAAAAAAATAATAGTAAATAACCTCATCTTCTTCAATCTCTCCAACCATATCTAGTATCTTTTTAGACAAATTCTCTCTTACATTGTCTTCTTCCTCCCATACTCTTTTTTCTTTCTTCTTCTTTTTCCTTCTTTCTTGCTAAAGACTCACAACTTTCTATATAGCCTTAACTCATGGCAATTCAATGCTACCATAAGTAATGACAGTTTGTATGACCATGAGTCATAGTTGTACAAACAGCAATGACTCATAGTAAGTGGGCTTGTAAATTTATAGGTTCGTCTTTCAAATAAGGAAGAAGAAGAAGATAGAATGAAAAAGAGAAAGAAGAAGAAGAATAAAAAGGAGAAGAAAAAGGAGTCAAAGAAGGGGAAGGAGCAAGAGAGATGTCATACAGAGAATAAAGAGTTTTCATCAGATAAGATAATAGACGTTAGGCAGGATGACTAAAGTTGAAAGAGAAAAAGTTATTATTATTATTTTTTTCCATAGAGTAAATTTGTCCAAATTTTAATTATTCAGGATGATCAAACATTTTTTTGGATACAAATGATGCGTGCATAACAGTTGAAATTTTTTCTTTTGTATTAATATGTTGAAACATAACCAATCCTATTAAAGGAACGTAACAAAGCTTTGTAAATAATTTGCAATAATTATAATGGGAAAAATTATTTTAATCCGTAAGTTTTGGGAAATGGTTAAATTTTAAACTATATTTCCAAAAGAACGAAATAAACCTTTCTTTTTTGAAAAAGTATTAAATCAGTCTCTCTTATCGATCAACTAATGATCAAACCTAACCAATAGCATAATGGATAGTGGTAAAATTGTCAATTGCAATCATGATATAGGATGGTGACATGTGTAAAATGGAGATAAAATGAGAAAAAAAAATGAAAACTAAAAAGAATGTGACTTTGATTTTTGTTTCTTTAAAAAAAAATCACATTTCAAATTGTGACCAGACACTCTTAATAGTCAACACCACTTTCAATAACACCCACCTCATTTCAATAACCCACACCCCACCTTGTTCAACAATGCACACCTGTTCACCCACCACCGATCGCTTACCCTCGACCACCACCGTCACCATTCGACAATCACCCACTTGCAACCGTTCGACCAGTTCAACAACCCATGCATGTTTGCTCCCCATTGTCAACCCGCCCCTATCACCTATTGTCAACCCACACACTGTTTAGCCCAATTTTTAAGTGGCGGTGACCATCTTCATCAGCTTAGGTGAGTCCATTAGGGTTTTTATATTGTAAATTTTGGTATGTTGGTTTTTTTTTTTTTTTGTGGGTTGTGCTAAGAAATTCCTTATGAACATGGGTTTGTGTTTATTATTCACCAAAAACTATGTTTTACTTGTTATATACAATTGTTGGATTGGCTAGGATTTTTGAAAGTAGATTGTAAGGCTTTTTTTGTGAAAGAATGGGTGTTTTACTTGTTATGTACAATTGTTGGAATGAGTTTTTTGTGTGAAAGAATGAAGCAAGAGCAAAAACTATAAAAATATTAAATAGATGGAGCAAAAATTATAAGTTGGAGTAGAAACTACCCAAAAAAAAGAAGCAAAAATGAAAAGTCGGAGGCTGAAGTAGAAACTAAAAAAAAAAAAAAAAAAAATCACATTTTCATTAAAACATTTAAGAAAAAAATTTATTGTAAGTGTAAAATGGTAATTTTACAATAAATAAATATACACCAAGATTGTCAGACAAAGCTACATGCACACAAAAATTGTCTAAGGGTAAAACTATAATTTTATGGAAATTACATAAAAGCTCATTCATTTTGATAATTCTATGTTATTGTAATATTTAATTTTATTGGGGGTATAATGATTTTTTTATCTATGTTTAACTGAGTTCAAGGTTAAAATTAGTTTTTTCACGGCTTTGGTTGAGTTTAACTGTTAATTGACTGATGGAAGACACTAACTTAACACCTTTTAAAAATATTAATGTTCATTTTATTTTATTTTTTAAATATAATTAAAAATTTAATTATTTTTTAAAATTTAGAAACTAAAATAAATTTTTCTCCTCGTTATAAATGCAGGCACTGGAGGCTTCATTTTCGGTCTGACATATTGCTTGGTAAATCAAACACAATCAATTCTGTTTGTCAGGTCTCTGTGTCGAACACAAATGTTAAAAAATTTGCCACATCCACACTTGCATGTTACTGACATGATGTAACCTGCCAAAAATGATTGACTGTATCCAATGAAGCAACCAACTTGGACAAATATAGTAAAAATTGTATAAATTAACTATGTTACCGTATCCAATGTCTTGTTAGGTTTTTGCTTTATTGATTGATATTTATAAAGACATAATTGGTGTTTGTAAACGTGCACAACTGGCATGTGTGCCCAACATGACAGAAGTAATAATAGTTGTTTTCATTGTAGCAATAGTAGTTTTGAAATTATAAACTTTTGTGCAAAATGGAAGAGTAAAAATCCAACATGACATAAGTTATAGTTGTGTTGATAGTTGTTATAAGCTTTTGTTCAAAATGGAAGAGTAAAAACAGGGTAACGTGTATATAGAAGGAGAAACAAATTTTAATAAATATTACTACAAACAATTTGTAAGCAATGCTCAAGTAAATTAATAATCAGTTATTTCTGGTACTTTAATTTCACGCCCTCATAGTAAAACTTATTGATTGTATAAATAATTCTTTTGAGCGGTCATGCTAAATAAAATTAGAAGTTTGATTTAAATTGAGTAACTTCAGCATTCATATATTTATTTAATTTAAATCTAGGGGTTATTATTTACTCTTATTTTTTGGTCTAGATCTACTATCGAACTAAAAACAAATGAATAGCTGAATATTGAAATCATAAATTTAAACCAAAATTTTTAGGGTGATTTAACCTAAGCTTATACAATGGGCTTATAATATGAGTAATGTTATATAATTCTCAATTCCCATCTAAACCTTCATTTCCTTAAGTGATGATTCATTTATATCACACCAAAATTAGATTTAAAAAAATATGAAGTTATATTAATTGCCACATGTCAATTAGATTAACTTACTAACATATTGTTTGAAATTTAAAAGTTGAAAAATTCTTATAATTAGTAGTTATTTCTTTGATATTTTTCTAGCCAAGATTAAATATGAGCCAACTTCAACACAAACAATTAAAATTTTTGGCATAATTAGACATATCAACTTAATTTTTTTTATTTAAATTTATTATTTTATATCTATCCATCAATTATAAAGAAAAGAAAATGATTTCATTGTAGATGACAATCCTTGACTTGAATGAAAATAGATAGATGAATACTGTAGTCACATATTTAAATAAAAATTTATGTTGATTTAATCTAACCAATTCAATGGTTAAGTAAACATAAAGGAACTCAAGATAGACGATAACTTTTGATTTGAGTGGAATTAAGAATACATGTTCAAACCATAAATTTAAGTCAAAATTTCAGGTTAATATAGCCTAACCCCTTTTCTATAATAATATGTTCATGTAGTTACCTCAATTTGTTGTGATCGACTACTAATTAGGTTATTTTTCTATGTCTATACAAGACTAGATTGAAAGGAAGCTCGTTAATTGACATGCAGCAATTTATGTGAAGTTTATCTCTATTAATTGATAACACTCAGCGCTAAAATGTAATAATTAAATAGTATATTAAGTAATATTAGACTTCTCAAATTTTTTATCTAAATTCATGTGTAGTAAATTATAAGATATTTACAACTCACATATTATATCATTTGTGTATGAATTTAGGTAAAAAATTTGGAAAACTTAGCATTACTCTAGTACATTTAGGAGGTGTTTAATTTTCTTATTTGAAAGACTTCTGGATTTAGGACTTAAGTTGGTTAAGATTATTTGTTTTTTCACTTGTATTCTATTTTAAATTAAAAAATTTATAGGTTAACTAATTAGCTTCCTTTCAAACCAGCCTTGTATAGACATAGTAGAATAACCTAATTAATGAGTAAATCAGTTTTTAATTTTAGTAAAAGTCTTATATGGACTTCTTTAAAAAAAAATCAATTTTTAATTAAATTTAATTTTTATAAATTTGGAGATTGATATCCACCGTCCAATCTGTTTAGATGAATGATGGTGATCTAATTTTAAATTATTTTTAAATATTTAAATAAATTTTTATTTATTTAAAAGAATGGTAATTTTGTTTTTCTATAATTTTTTGATGGTCAACCCTAAAATCTAACGGTCAAAGGTAACATCAGGGTAGATCTTTGTTCATAAAATGATAAATTAATTATGCGTGTTTGAGGGACGGAAGTTGGCTGGCCTTTTCTAAATTAAAGGGAGAAGGCCACAAACTCCTCCCATTCGATTTACTTTGGGGGAGGCCAAAAGGCCTCTTTTCGCATATGTATATATTTTTAATTTTTAATATAATATTAATAAATATTATAAACAACAATAATTTTTCTTAAAAAATAAATGAAAATATAGAGTTGAGATAAGGGGTATAATGGTAATAGTAAAACCACTTACAAAGAAAACAGATGAATTGAAGTATATTAAATATTAAGTCCTATTAGACACTTAATTAAAATAAGAATTTTGTTGTGAAATAAATTATAAAACAATGAATTTAGAATACTAATCACAATACTAGAGGAAGAGAGAAATAAGAGAAATATAGTGAATGAAATTCAATTGATGTGTTTTCAATGATTACAATATAGACTTATTTATAAGTAAATTGGAGAATTATTTTTATAATGAAATAACAACAAATAAGGTAAATAATATTATCAAAAAATGAAGTGGTGTTAAGACCATATATTCATAACACTCCCCTTGGACATACACCACTTCATAATACTCTTCAAGATTTTTGGATGTGCCAAAATGCTGCCTCATTAAAAACCTTGCCAGTAAGTAAAACCCAATAAGATAAAACCTGATCAAGGAAAAAGACTGCAGCACACATATGTCTAAAGAATATTCTCCCCTTGAAAAATATACAACTATCACTTTTGCAGTTTGTGAAGTTGACATATACCAATACCATATACTATCAAAAGTTGATGTTGGTAAAGATTTAGTAAATAAATCTGCAAGATCATTTGTAGAACATATCTGCTTGATATCAATTTGTCGACTTTCTTGGAGTTCATGAGTGTAAAAGAATTTTGGTGATATGCTTCGTTTTGTCTCCTTTGATGTATCCTCCTTTAACTTGTGCAATGCAAACAACATTATCTTCATATATTACTGTTGGTAAATTTGTAACTGGAAGCAATTCACAAGTACTTTGGATATGATGAATAATAGACCTCAACCATACACACTCTCTACTTGCTTCATGAAGTGCAAAGATCTCAGAATGATTGGATGATGTGGCAACAAAAGTTTGCTTTAAGTTACAAAGAAAACAAATGAATTGAAGTATATTAAATATTAAGTCCTATTAGACACTTTATTAAAATAAGAATTTATAAAATTTAGGACAAATATGATCATCAGCTTAATTATTTTCAGTGAAGGGCTGGGCAAGTCTCCCAAAAAAAATTTATTAACTTAATTAAAAAAAAAAAAAAACTAAATTTTAGGTTAATTTAACATTACCCTAAATACAAATATTTGTAATTGGGTTACAACTTAAAGCTATCAGGATCAACAGTAATCACTCGAAAGATGACTTTATCTAAACTCTAGAAGTAAAGAATTGTTCACAATTTAAATTTTATAAATTTGAATATAACCGTGTAAAACTAAAAGGTGAAAGGAGCAAATGCCCAATACCTCGGTGGAGGCAAGCCACCTTGTTGTGCTTGCATACCTATAGTCGACTCATGACGACCACTTTAGTAGTGGCGGTTTTCCCCTCTCTATGTATGAGGTCTCTTCTTTTTCTTCTGAAAACCATTCTTCTACTCCAAGGAGCCTTCGTTTCAGACCGCACCCTTAGTGGACCTTACTTAAAAAACTCGACACCACCTTCTATTCTAGTAATAGCATGCGTGTTGTAACCCAAAAAAAAAATAAAAAAAAAAAATAAGTGAAATAAATATTTAAACAAAAACTTGATTTTTGCCCCTATGTTATTTTCAATTTTTTAAGTGCAAATTTGCTCACGTGGTCCCTCAGCCTTTGAAAATACATCCGTACCGTTGGTCAAACATTAATAAACTTTAACAGGGAGAGGTGTACTTTTTCATCATTCCAATAGGATTTTCAAATTTTAACTAAAGATACAATAAATAAATAATAAATAAGGATCAAAAAGAAAAGATTTTTATTGTCCATCTAAAAAATGGATAGTGGAGATAAAATATAATTAAAATAAATTAAAATTTATGTTTTAAAAAAAAGATTTCCAATATCTATTTTTGAGAGTGATAGTGAAGATTATACTTCATAACAAATTTTCTAAAAAATGTGGAATTTTTGAAATTGATTGTCGACCTGGTTCATTCTAAATCATTTAATGATTTGGAAAGTTTTAGATTGTTCAAATGATCAGGTTTTAGATTATTTGAACGATCTAGAATAAACTAGATTGAATGATTTAGCATGAACTTGATCAAAGATTTGGTTTCACTAGATCGCCCATCTCCATCATACGATGGAGATAAATCCTTCATCGTCGATGATGGAGGTCCAATGGATATACCTTCGAATTTCCATCAGCTATGGATGCATGGAGATTTGGATTCGTCTTCATCTATGGTCGGTGGAGATCTAGATTAAATCTTCACAATCCATTCATGCGAATGGATGGTAGAGATCCAATCATATTGGCATGATTGTAACTTTTTCATGAGAGAAGTTTAAGTTTGAATGATGTAAGAGAGTGAAAAAAATAATAATAATTTTAGTTATTCATTAATTTTTATATTGATATGTCAATAGATTATCAAAAGTTTAGTAAAAAAAAAGGTAGAAAATCCTTACTCCTGTTTTACAATTTAGTAAATCCTTGAAGACTTTAATGAAGTGTGTTTCCAGAGATCGATCAATTGAAAAGTAATATGAAGTCATTTATTAATTTACAAGTTTAGAATTGTGTTCGTGGGTATGTATGTAACATACCTACATATACAAAAGCAAAACGGATGGATAATTATAGTGATGACAAGGACTCCGGTACCCACAAGAAATAATTGAAAACTTCAACCTCAAAACAGCCCCAATATAGGTTTCTCATGGTATCGCCATAAAACTGATAAAACACACTACCCATATATATAACACTGCATTAAATCCTCTAATTTAAATCCATTCATTTCTCTACCTGGAAATTTTGTTTTTGTTTTCAATAAAAATACTACCAGATTACATTATTTGCAGTCTCTTTCCATCTCGTGTGTTCAACTACTAGGTTTCTTTATTAGAACAAATAATGTGATTCTCCATATGTCATTAATCATTTGGGCCAACTTTTGCTTTATTTTCTTAGTATAATATTCAAAATTTGGATGAGAATGTCATTGATTGATCCTATATAAACGGTTGGTTGATGTTGCATATGATAATATGGGGTACATACCACAAGCTGAATTGAAGATATTTAGGAAAAGAAGGTTATATATATATATATATATATATATCTATATATATATATATATATATATGTATGCATGTACGTATACACACACATATATATCTTTAAGCTTTAATTAAGGTGGTTGGATTTCAGGTGCCTAAAAATGGGTTGTCATTATTTTCATTAATAAGTGATGTGGTCAAAAAAACGATATGCCACCAGAGACAATTAACCGCCACCTCCCATATTTACCTTTAATTTATTGATTTTTGACATGTATTAGGTTCTCCATTAAGAACAGTTAATTACTTTCCAACTAAAATTATAATGACGAAAAACCAAAGGATAATTTTCATAAGGGCCCAAACCAAATGAAAATTCGCTTAGTTTAAAAATTAGAGTGCAGATATTTTCACCTCTCTAAAAGTGTTTATACACCCTTTAGTATGTTTGCCCTTTTCTATTAACTAAGTTATAATTATAAAAGTAAACTATATAAACATCCCTCAAGTTTAGGTGTAGTTGCCAATAGATGAAAATTTTGATTGTAATTATACAAACTCACCTATCGTAAGTTAACTTTCATGAACTCATACCGTTGACCACCATTTTAATGTAATATGACTATAATACTTTTTAGGGGTAAAAATGTCTTTTAGAGTTAAAAAAAAGTAATTAATCAATTAATAATAAATGTATTTTTTTCAATAAATTTAAAACATTTTTTTTGAAAAAAAAAACAAAAACCATTGATAGTGGGGATATCTACTTGCAATAGATCAAGTCTGCTTTTCCTATGGAGCATGCTTGCATTGGGGATCTAATTCATACCAAATCTGCAATGAAGTTCTAGCAATTCTTTTTTTATTTATTTCATAAAAAATAAAAACCTTCCCTTTGTGAATGATATTCATTTATATTCCAGAGCAACTTAATTAAAAACAATTAATTATTTGCAAATTAAAAGATAAACAAACCAACTTTGGCAGCCAATCATGAATGAAGATAGTATTTACAATAATACATACTTTTAGGCATATCTTAGTAATATTTTTTCCATAAACAATCAATACATTTCAAGGCGCCAAGTCTCACTCCCCTACCTATTCTAACTTCCATTCAATTCACGTTCTCTTTCTTTCTTACCCTCCACTCCTAACCATAATTGACTAACAATTAAGACCCCACTCCCTCTCTATCAAACTCACTATATAAAACCCTAACACCTCCAAACTATTCATTTAACCATCCCAAACAAACTTTTCTCAATTTCTTGCCAATAGCATTTTAAACTTTAGGTAAACTTTCTTTGATTTTGTTTAATTTTTTCTTTATATATATATATATATATATATCTTGAGTTCACTGTTCAATCGATTCATTTTGCCTTACTCTAATTGATTATATATGTCATATGATCATCACAGGGTGTCGTATATCCCTGTAGGAAGCTGTAGGAAGTTCGAAATATTTCTTTGTAAAACTGAAAATCATGAGTCGAAGACGTGGCAGTCCGAAGCTTGAATTGGAGCTGAACCTATCACCTCCTAGAGGTAGAGATCAGCAAGTTCAGTCGCCAAACAGGTCGGTTTCGTCATGGGAAGCGTCGCCGGAGAGTTCATGCGTTTCATCAGAGCCAGAAGACACAACAATGCACTACGCAAGCAGCCCGGACGCGGCAACTTCAATGATGTTGGCGGGATGTCCTCGATGCCTAATGTATGTCATGTTGTCCGACGTGGATCCAAAGTGTCCAAAATGCAAGAGCACCGTTTTGCTTGATTTTCTCAATGAAGAGAACCTCAAGAAGACTAGCAACTGAGCAACAGATCACCACATTTCAGGCTTCATGCACTAGGTCTTTTTTTTTTTTTTTTTCATTTTTCATCTTCTTCGTGTATTTTCTTTTTCTTTTTATGTTGAAATTCTGCGGTTTTATTCCAACCCTTTGTCTCTATATGTTCTTGGTTTAGGATATTATTTGGTTGCCTACAAGACACAAGAAAGAAAGAAATTGACTACGTGTTCACAGAAGTAGGTTTTTATTTTGGTCGAACTTTTAAGTTCTAACTACATAATGATTCTCTAGTGTGAAATTACTCTGTTAACTATATTCATGCGGAACTTGATATAATTCAAAAATAATAATTATAATTAAACTTTTATATAATTTGTTATCAATAAACAATAATTATGAAACATACATATAAATTTTTTAATAAAAAAAATTCGACCATCAAAACTTTTTTTTTCATTTCCCAGTGTTTTACCCAAATTTTAAATAATTGGTTCTTACACTCAAAACATTTTCAATTTTTAATAAGTATGTTCCATTATTATAATCATCTAGAAAGCAAATTCTTATAAAAATCATGAAAGTATGACGGGTATAAATACAGTTGGTTTCTCATTAGAGAACAAATATTTCTTCGCTTTTGTCTTCTTTCAACCCAAAAAAAATGGATATTCCTTTGACGTTTTATTTTCTGAAACAACATATTCCTTTCACATTTTTTGTTCCAAATTTAAAACAATTATAGTGTTTCGCTCTGGTCCTCGAGTATTGTTGAGTGGTTTGCGTTAAAAGAAAAGACTTGTTGGGATATAAATATTAGTTATGTCATCGTGTTTCCATAGAAGAAGAAGGAAAAAAAAAAGACTTAAGGTGGTGTTTGGAAAATAATTGTTTTATGTTTTTTTTTAAAAAAAATAGTTAAAAGTTGTTGGACTATCTATTTTTGAAAAGATATTTTTTAAATAAAAACAATTTAAAAAAAAAATTATAACTAAAAAGTGGTAAATGAACAATATTATTTTTCATCATTTTCAAAATAAGTTTTCAAAATAAAACATGAGTCTTTCTTCCAAACAATTTTTTTTTTTCATTTTAAAAATAAAATCAAGTACATTTACATTTTTTTTATTGTTAAAAACAATTTTGAACAAAAACTAGTAAACATATTATATTTTTTAAAACGTCACGTTTAAAACATATTTTTTATTTTTAAAATAATTCTTAAATATTATTTTAAAAATGATGCTAAAAGCACAAAGTTTTCAATTTGTATTCTAACCATTGTACCCAAATTTGGTTTCCCACTTGTCTAACTTGTAGAGGACAAGTGTACTACTGATATCATAATTGATATAAGTGTCGCCATCAAAAAACAAAAAAAAAATGATATAAAAGGAAGTGTGGGGCACCCGCAAGGGCCATCGCCGCCCTGGATCAAATGAAATTTCACCAAAATTGAAAGGTGCAGGTTTATTCATTTGAACTTGGTGCAGTCTTTGCACGTAATAACTTCTAGTGGGTCATGCTGTAATTTTCAGTGGGCCCGCTTCTTTTTATATCCTTACATTTTTTTATGACATTATTAACACATTTATGGTACTATTCGATTTAGAACTCAACTCTAATTTTATTTTACTCTCCGATGAGTGGAAGGAAGAAATCCACGCTAAGTGGAAAATAACTCATCAATTAAACAGACTTAATAAAAATTTATTCATATATATATATATATATATTAAAATATAATTATCCATTTTTATGGACGGGGATATTCAAACTCTATTATTACTTGGAAGTAAAAGATAGGAGGGATTACCATCACACCACTCCACACAAGAGTTATATTCTTCAATCTAGTTCTATCATCCGACGGAAATTGCATCAATGGGCCCGTTTGTTGTTTTTCTTTGTTTTATAATTTTGTTACACCACCCAATGGTAGCTCGACACATTCTTGCATTATATTTAATTTTTTATTATTTTAATAAAATAATCTATTTAAATAATTTATCCTTTCTTATACAAAGTAGAAGATCAAATTATTTCAAAAAAAAAAAAAAAAGAAGAAGAAGAAGAAAGAAAATCAAATTTACTAAACGTCAATTATTAGCAATTACTTGTGCAATTGACAAAGTGCCTCCTCATCTTGTGTGATCGGTGTTCAGTCATTTTATAGTGAATATTAACAAACATAGTTTGTAAATACTTTTTTTTTTTTTTCAATTTTTTCCAATTCTGTGTTACATTACCTTTTTTAATGTTGCTGCGTTTATTTTGTAAAAACTAGAATATTTAATTTTGATTTGATCCCTATAGATCAATAATTTTGGCTCAGCCACTATTTGGAGTAGTCCTCTAGCTTACTCAGTGTTAGCTTCTTTAAAAAAAAAAAGTCAGTCCAAGATTGCTCACACCTTATTTTCTGATACAAAAAATTGGGATATAAATTTAAATGCATCTTTGAAAAAAAAAATGATCTAGCATATATATGTAATGACCCCTTAGTCTTTCTTGTACTAGAATTATAACCAAAATATCTATTGAGTTACTTATTCAAATATTGAGAATATCATCTTATCCATTTGTGGTTTAAGGAGAATATGATAGCATCACACCTCATCACATTCTACACTTTGTCTCAGATCTAAGGCTTTCAAGGAGGATACGATAGCACTCCACTTCCACTAAACCTCTTTGGGGGCAAGACCAAAGCCCACATGGATAAATGACTATTGTGGTGACTCTGCATTTTATATAATGACCCTTAGTTTTTGTCACTACGATGGTCATTTGTCCAGATTGGGTTTGGCCTTGCTCCCTAAGGGGTATGGTAGATGCTAAGTGCTTGTGTCATTCTTGAAAGTCATAGATCTAAGATAGAGTGCAGATTGTGGCAAAGTCAGAATGTTCTCATGTCATTTTTGAACCATAAATGAGTAAGATAATATTCCCAAAATTTGAACAAGTAACCTCATAGGTATTTTGGTTGTAAACTTTGTACTACCAAAGTTATACTAGTATGTAACCAAAACACCTATAAAATTATTAGTTCAACGAAGCAACACCCTGTATTCGCCACACTTTACACTTTATCTCAGATATGTGACTTTTAAAATGACATAGTAGCACTCAGCCTTCGCCACACCTGTTTAGGATAAAATGAAACCCACGTGAACAGATAGTCACCATGGTAACTAAGGGTCACTACAATGTATACACACACACACATATATATATATATATATATATATATAATCATGGTGATATATAAGATGGTTGAAAAAAGATTCCCTTACTGAATGCACGAACGGATTACAGCGCACGTTGGACGTTGGAACTTCCCATTTGAAATACATTGCATTGCCAATATTCTAACATGATAAATAAACCATGGCAAGACAAAAGTACAGCATACAAATATTACTAGAACTTTTATGCCACAAAATATAGAGGAACGGATTTATTGTTTGTAAGTTGAAAATTAGACATACCAAAAAAAGTAAAAAATTCAAAAAATTAAGTCCACACAAGGAATGGAATGTAGAGCCTAGTGGATGCGTCGGCTGAATGGAACAGCGAAATAAGTGTACAGCTGAGGCAAATTAAAGGCACTGGTCACTGTGGCAGTGACTGAGCTGACGAATTCATTTGACCTAACTTTTAATATGTATAGTCTGGGTGAACCCGTCGGGTATAGTTCAATTTTGTTTAAAGCCTTTTCCGGAAGTGACCTTTTTTTTATTTAAAAAAAAAAAAAAACTCAACTAGTATGACAAGTGATTTATATGTGTGGGTATATAAAGTGTATGAAGAAGAATGTGGTTGATATAAATTATTTACCACATTGTTTAGAACTTGTGTCTGATCCCTAACAAATTCCAAATAAAAGGGAGTTGTTTACAAATTGACGACAGTTTGTGTTGGTTAATCATTTGTACGTAAAAGTTATTTAATTTGTAGCTCAACCATTACAGCTCAAGTAGTTGTGTACTTCCCTCTCAAATTTATAATGGATTTTTAAGTCTCATAATGGATATTTATTAGTATTTAGAAGAAATATTTCCTCTATTAATATTTCATCTCTTGATGTTATGTGAGTAAAATTTTCAGATCCATGAAAAGATTTCTCATCATATTATGGGAAATATTATCTCCTAGTACTATGAAAATAAGATTTCAGCCACATGTGTATATATATGTAAATATTTAATGTATGGAAACTGCCCCAAACTATAAATTGATGTTTTTTTTAAAAAAAAAAATGACTAAGATTAATCCAGGAGACAATTGAAACTACACTAATAAGACATTGATAGCACAGTCCGAACAAATAACTTTCATACGATTAGAAGTCATTCACACTTAAGTGGAAGATAAATTATATTTATAAGAGAAAACTTTATCATTTTCTAAATGGAGGTAGAGTACGTATGTTCAAACTCATAAAGTTATGGGAGGAGGTACTGTGTTTACCACTCAACCGACCCCCTTTACACGGAAATTAATGTGTTTGAAGTGTTGGACCACACCCACGATATCATTACTAGGCAAGTTGGTCGACCAAAATCTACAATTATAAAAAGCCCATGTGATTGAAACCTTACGATGAGTAAAAGACCACGACAGTTGATGAAATGCACAAATTTGGTGCCAGCAAACGCATAGATTAATTAGGAAAATTTTGTCAGAAGGCGCGCTGCTGCAGTGGCAGCGCACTCTGCGTACTCTTGTAGTCACAGGTCCGACACAGCAGCGTAACAAATTGTGGCTGTCTTGAGACCATCATAGACGGTTACCGTTTTCCACCCAGAATGACTTTATACTTATATATAAAAATATAAAAGTAAGGACCGAATAAATGTAAATTTTGAAATTTTTAGGATTTTTCTGGATTCTTAAACCTATATAATTAAATCCATAATGATACAGTAAAAAGTCTAAAACGTGCACATCTTAATAGCTTTTTATATTCTTTTTCTGGAAAAGAAAAACTTGTGTACACTCACATTGCATTATGTAGACTCTATACACGGTCATATATCATGACATGTCATTTGTTGTGAGTGAGTTAAGCATCTTGCATCCATTCATATAAGATTTTCTTCTTTAAAAAAGACCTCATATGGGTTGGACATATGCCCTTGAAAATTATGTGAAATATATATATTTTTTAATTTATTTTTAAAACAAAAAGATACTCAATTTTTTTATTCATCCATAGTGGTATTTTATTTATGAACATCGATCTTGATCTATTAATAACCAAATGTAATTGATTAATGCATGTATGGAAACACACATAGATTTATACAAATTATAAGTACTTTGTAGTATACGAATTATTTATTTCTAACCAATTGTGGATAGCACAATTTACTTTGTAAAATTATAATGCATGTAACTTTCAAATTGATGGAATAACTGTGTCTACGCCATCTAAGTGGAAGTCTTCAATTGGAGTTAAAGTATTAGTACAGTGGCAATATATTAAGTTAGACCATAAATTTTAAATTATCTACATAAAGATTGCTATTCAAACGGATGAGGAGTAGCATAACAATATGTAGTAATAACAGATCTTAATTTAGGAAGAGTGGTGGAATTATATTGTATTGAGTAATTGGCTTATTTCAACTATCAACAAGTGAGACCTATTAGAGGCTAATATCTCACTAGGTTGGTGAGCTCATTATTTCAATGTGTAGGAAATATTACACACTTTAAGGAATTTTATTGCATAAATAGTAAATAAAAGTCCCCTTGTACAATTTCCTGTGGCAGAGATTCTGAAATCCATGCACGTGGTATTCTGTTGAGCATGTTTTCTTATGTGAAAATATCATTAGATATTACTTTTGATTAGGAAGTCAACATTTAAGCCCCACTCTATTATTTTTAACTCTTGAATCACAAAAATATGTAATGAGATAAAAATGTCCTTAAAAAAAAAACTAACATTGTGTCGTTAATCATGACAGCGTTACTATAATTAAGTAAAACACTCACCGAAAAACACTTGTTTGTGAATCAAATGAATTATAATGAATAATGATAATATTGTATCATTAGCCATAGCAATAGAAGCTATCATGACTAGAAAAATCCTCACTAGAAAAATATGTTTTTGAACTAATTAAGTGATGAGTCAACATTGTTTTGTTAGTCATGACAGTAAAAATGGTAAAGTAATCGATACTAGAAGAGTGAAGCCGAGAAGCTTGTAATTTTTGTTATTCAAGATTCAACATGCAATGTACATGAACACCTCTTTTTATAGTAAGCTGAGGTGTGTTTGCAACTAACTTTCTGATGATCAGACAAATCATGATCTGCTGATTATTAATGATCATGGGATGGCATCAATCTTGGAGTAACTGACTTTTGATGATCTGATAACGGTAGTCACAGGAAGACCTTGGTTTATATTCTTCTAGAAGTTGATCATCAACTGGAGCTGATCACAGTGTTAACTTGCTCTTCCTTAACAATGGCAATCTTGATTCTGAACGAATGATTATTCATGACAGTATTTTATCATTAGTCATGGTAATCTTTATTTTGAATAAGTGATTAGTCATGGTAATATTAATTGTGACATTAATCATTACACATTTAAGCGAAAAAATTATACAATTAATATATGGGCATAACTAAAAAAGGATTAAATTAATAAAGTGAACTTTGTTGTGTTAAATACATGAAATGACAATATATTGGGTTTTATTTGTCATTCTGATGTTGAGAATTGATAAATAAATAGAAATTATGAAATTAAAGCAGTAGAGACTATTTGCTTTTTCCATTTATAACTTGACGGTGCTGAATTATGCAAGTTGTTTTTGTTTTTTTTTTTTCTTTTAAGTAATTAAACACTTAAAACTATTAAAAAACAATTGAAAAAAAGGGTTAGAAATCTTGATTTTTCACTTAATTGTAAATCACTTAAACATATTTAAAAGATTCTATTTCAAGTCTATCCTCTCTAAAATAACATATTTTCAAATTTATCCTAATTTTATATTACTCAAATTTTCTTTTTTTTTTCCTTTATACTTACAAGAAATTTATTTGAAAAAAAAAAAAAACTAAATACATTTCATCCCAAATTGGTTTGGAATTAAATTATTGTAATTTAATTAACAATTTAAACATTAATTTTTTAGTTATTTTCTTAAATATATTAACATATATATATGAATATATATATGATTAATGCTACTATATTTTTAAGTATATTTTAATTATGAATAAAATAATATTCATATATACATAAAAATATTTTAGAATTTATTAAATTATTTATTTTTAGTTGTTTGCATTAAATTATTTAAAATTATATAACAACAAATAGCAAAAATTGTATAAATATTAAATTACTAGTTTTCAAATAATTTTAAAAAAAATTAGCGCTGTAAAGAAAGCTTTTTTAATAGTTTGATTTCTATATGTTGAACTGTTAAACTGTGTATGTGTGTGACTACTGAATTATTAAAAACTATAATATAATTTTATATTATAAAATAATGCAATGTAAAAATAAATATAATCATTTCCTTACTTTTTACTCATTTGAAATGTTTATTGTTTTATTTAATATATATCAAGGGTCTTAATAAAAAAGTAATAATATGTCAATAATATCCATTTTAAAGGTAAAAAAAAAAAAATGAATGTAACAAAATTTATTTCATAATTGTAGTAATAGTTTATTCCAACAGGCAAATGAACCAAAGAAAGAGTTCAAAAATTTGGAAATGTGACAATTAATAATTGTATTACAATTTCAGTAGTATTTCTTATTAATCTATGTAATATATAGTTATTGCTGATGAACAATGTTATTCGTATAAATGTTGAGGATTTAATGTAAAGGTTGAAAAATGCAATTATTATTATTATTGTTATTGTCATCGTCATCGTATCAGATTTATAAATGAAGAAATATTTTATATGCCAATATATTATCTTCTTTATTTGATTAATTATGTTTAGTGTAGTAAATAGATCTTATTCAGTAAGATTAATTGGTAAATTAAAAAAAAAAGATTAAGAAAATATTACTTAAAATTAAAAATATGTTCCTTTTGCTTTTCAGAGAAATCTGGAGATGATCCAAATCTGAATCCAAAATTTATAAATTTGAATCCAGACTACTTTATCAGTTTATGTGATCAGACAGGTCCTTTACCCCCCAAATCCAGTCCAAAAAAAGTTGGATCGAATCCGTCCAAATTCAAAAATTCAAAAAACTTTGAGCCGAATCTGATCTGTATGACATCACTATTTGTTGCTTGGTTAACTTTTATTTCATAAATTGAATTAAATTTCATTTATTTTTAAGAGTCTAAATTGATAATTCCCATTGAATATCTTGTGGACAAGCATAATTTCATAAGAGAAATTAAGAATTAGAATGATTTTGTTTTTCAAGCTAACACACGATTAGAAATCTGTTGGGATTTGTCAAGACAAAATATTAAACAAGAGATCACTATTCTCACAATAATTAAATAAAACTATTCATACAAGTTGTAATATGTATATTGTGGGAATTGATGCTCTAACCTCTTGAAAGATTTATGTACACAACTACTTGTGATAAGAGGTGATGTATAAATAAGTTGAGAAGTGAGATATTAAAGCATCTCCAATACTATTATGCATTTTTTAGTTTCTAGACACATCAATATATAAAATATATATATATGTATATATATCTTTTTTGAATATGGATATACTTTGGCCAAAAAAAAAAAAAAAGAAATATATATTTTCATTTCCAATACAATTATTTAAAACAAAATATACATTCACTTTTGATCAATCACAATAAAATATGTATCACACTATCTTTCTTTTTAGATTTTATAATTAAGAGAGAGATAGAGAAAAATTTTCTATATTTTTAAGTTGGTCAGAAAAGATGGGAAATCATTATCAACATTTTTAGAAAAATTTCTCAATTCAGAAATTCATCTCCATATTCTCTAAAAATGTTTTTGTCATGTCAACTCCATATTTGGGTTAAATAATTATATTGGAGAAAAGTTTTCTATATTATTATCTATCTATCTTATACGATAAAAAATTTATTTACATAAATAATTGTATTGATGATGCGATTAATATTGACGCATTAAACAAGAGTTGGGAAGGTGAAGATTAAGGTACAACCTACAAGGGTCAATGGGTAAAGTTTTGTGATTTGCCTTGAAAGGGTAAAATGGAACCATGTCCCAATGTACTTCAATGGGACATGCTGTATACAGTAAGGGGACCCATAAGTATTTTACGAATGCCGCTTATTATGTTGGAGGCCTTTGGGTGTGGGATCAAGCCCATTGTCAGAATATACCTACTCATGGTCCACGGATAATGCTATAATGGGCCAACGTCACATTGCCAATAGAGCAATTGTCACACCATATAAATACCAAATAATAATAATAATAATAAAGATAAAAAAAATTTATTCATGTCGTATTCTCCTTTTCTAAATTTTAAATTATATTTAAAACGAAAAAAATCCAACAATGATTTGTACAAGTACAAAATTGAATATAAACAAAACTCTTTCTTTCCCAAGATATAAAAATACGTATATATATATATATATATATTTCACCTGAACTCGTATGAACACAATTCCCATATATATATATATATATACATATATATTTTTTTAAACTAGTATTATAATTAGTTCAAGGTTCTGAAAAGTGACATATGACTTAAACCTACAATTTCATTACCAATGCAAATGCGAATAACACACACTGTACAGGTGTATACCATTAAATCAATTTTACCTCATTGAATGAAATCCTACTCAAAATGCACAAATTAAGAGAATTTAAGAAAATTTTGAGAATTATGATTAACTGTATTGTAACCATGCATTAATAAATTATTGATATTCTTTTTTTATCATCAATGATTGAATTTGATTCCATGAACCTGATATCCATGTCCAGAGAAAGCAAATAATAGCTAGGATTTTAACTTTAGACTTCGTATGTAGGATTGAATTGGATTATTTTGATGGGTTGGATTAGATTGAATAAATTAATGTTGTGATGTGTTTAATGTTTTATATAATTGGATTAAAAATAGCACTCTCTATTATTTGATCTATTATAGGTTGGATAAAAAATTATTATGTATTATATTATTTTGGGAGAGCTTAACTTTGGTCCCTATGATTTTAGAAAACTTTTTATTTTTAAATATAAATTCATTTATAGCGTTTATGATTCCTTATATTTCAAAAACTTATCAAATTAGCCCGTCTAATGTGATTTTTAACGGTCAACATCAAAAAACTGTTATACCCTTAACTTTATATAAACTTTTAATTATTGTTTTTAATTAATTTAAAAAAAAATCATTTGACACGTGTCCCTATGTCACCAATTAGCGTTAAAAAACAAAACTACCTTCACATGTGTAATGTTTGACCATCTATTGACTAATGATAGAGACTAATTTAATGAGTTTTTGAAACGTAAGAGATTATGAATGCTATAAACAAATTCACATTTAAAAAAGAGAAGTTTTTCAAAGACATAAAGATTAAAATAAAGTTCTCTCTATTATTTTTATAAGATAAAACTAAAAATGTTTTAATAGTATTTTAAAAAGTAAAATCTAACTCTTTAAAATTAATTTTAAAATAGTTTTATTTTGTTATTATTGAAATATATTATTTTGAATAATTTAATAAAGTATATAAAACTAATATTAAAAATAAATTTAATGTTTTATATAATTAATGTAAGAAAAGAAATAAAAAATTAAAAAAATAATAAAATAAAATCCCATGTTGGTGGTGTTGGGTTGAGTTTCCTTTTGTATGGACAAAATCTATAAAGTTGACCCATTTGTTGAAAATGAATGATAGACTCATTAAGTTTTTATTTTTATTTTTATGATATAAAAATCCTTATTTTCTCATTAGGATGAGAAGAGAGAGTGAAAAAGAGAGATGTAGCAACTAGAGATTTCTGTTGCTAGAAAATCAAGAATGAGAGAGGAAAGAGAAAGAAAAATTGAAGAAGAAAGGGGGTGAAATTGATATGTAAACACCTTGCAAAACTTTCTTGTAACTACTATTTCTCCTTTTTGCATCGTCAGATCGAGTTGGTTTTTGGTGAGCAGGGTAAGCACTTATAGTTCTTGAGGTTGAACAATGTGATCATATATCGGAGTTCCCTATGGTGAGTTTCGGTCGTCAAAACAATGCTGGTTGGAAAGACAGGGTTTGAACTGCGCAGTTTTGATTAAAAGGCTCTGATTCTTTCCTCCACCATCTGATTAAACTCAAATTAGAACAGTAACTTCATAAGACATGAATCTTCATTTTGTTCGATGTGATTTGTGATCGGAGCACTCTCTGGAGAGATATATTGCCAGAACAATAGCTTTGAGTTTGATTCCTCTATCTCTCTCATCTTATTTGATATCAAATTATAATTATTGTCAAGAATTGAATTTTTTAATGATGTTGCTGTGTTAAATCCCTTGATAGAGTTAGGGAATTGTTGTAGACTCACAATTTGATTCATAGTGAAGATTTTTTGGTGGACTACAATCTTGTGGTTTTTACTCCTCAAATTAGAGAGATTTTCCATATTAAAAATCGGATTGTGTCATTTGTGCATGCGTGGATTGCTTGATTGGTTGATTGATACATATAATTATTGTAGAATTGTGTTATATTTAATTGGTTCCTATTAGGTTCACGCATAACCGAAAAAATTTTATTTCGTTATATATTCCATTGTTACGCTTTCTCCCATCAAAGTGGTATCAGAGCTTTGATTGTTAGTTTTTATTTGTCATGTTGAACATGGAGACCAATATAAATTTGACCAGAATGATTATTTTGAATGGTTCAAATTATCACGTTTGGAAAAAGAAGATGGAGGATCTTCTTTATGTGAAAAATTATCATTTACTGATTTTTAGTGAAGAAAAGCCAGACAATAAATCTAATGTAGAGTGGACCTTGCTTCATCGAAAATATGTGGATTTATTAGGCAGTGTGTAAATGATAATGTGATGAACCATATCACTGAGGAGACACATGCAAGATCCTTGTGGAATAAACTTGAACAGTTATATGCAATAAAGACGATGAATAATAAGTTGTTCCTAATCAAACAGATGATTAACTTGAAATACAAAGATGAAGCTCTTTTGTTTGATCACATGAATACGTACCAAAAGATTTTAAATCAATTTGCTAGAATGAGTATTAAATTTGATGATGAGATACAGACTTTATGGCTTCTTGGTGCATTACCGGACTCATGGGAAAACTTTTAGAACTTCATTATCAAACTCCGATCCAAATGGTGTAATCACAATGGATTTGTTCAAGGAAAATCTTCTGAATGAGGAGATATAAAGAAAAACACAAGGTCAGAAATCCTGATTACTTAAAGGAAAGGAAGAAATAAAAGTAGAGGTCTAAAGAATAGAAATCAGCATAGAAGTAAGTCCAACAGATTTGCAAATATTGAGTGTTGGGCATATTAAGAAATACTGCGGATAGCTGAAAAAGGAAAATATAAACGACACAGGCAAAGAAAAGAAGAATGAAGATGACAACAGTAATGATAGAGCTGTCATTACTTCTCAAGAAGATTTTTTTCTTCTTTATGATGATGATTTAATCAATTTTACTTGCCATAAGAATAGTTGGGTAATTGATAGTAGTGCGTCTATTCACGCTACATCTCGCGAGGATTTTTTCATATCTTATACACAAAGTGATTTTCAAAATTTAAAATGGGAAATAATGGTCTAGCAAAAGTTGTTGACATGGAAGATATGTGCTTAAAGGTGACTAACAGTACAAGGTTACTTCCGAAAAATGTTAAACATAAACCTGACATTCTTGTAAATATTATTTCCAAAGATAAACTTGATAATGAGAGGTATTGCAACACATTCTGCAATGGCCAATGAAAGCTTACTAGGGGTGTCATGATTGTGGCTCGAGGTAAGAAATGTTCCACACTTTATTTGGTGCAGGCAAAAGTTCCCAAAGGCGTCATGAGGGCAGCTGAGGATGACAACAAGATAGAATTATGAAATAAGAGGCTTGGACACATCAATGAGAAAGGTTTGATAGTTCTGGTAAAGAAAAACCTTCTGTTTAACATGAAAAGTGCACATTTAAAGAAATATAGTCACTGATTAATAGGAAAGCAAAACAAAATTAGCTTCAATAACTCTTCAACTAAAAGAAAGTCAGGTAAACTTGATTTGATACACTTAGATGTTTATGGCTCATTGAAAACAAGCACCTTAGGTGGATCTCTCTACTTTGTGACATTCATAGATGATCACTCGAAAAAAATATAGACTTATACCTTAAAGACAAAAGATCAAGTGTTGGATTCGTTTAAGCAATTTCAAGCTTTGGTTGAGAGACAAACCGCAAAGAAATTGATATGCATTTGAATAGATAATAAGGGAGAGTATACAGGGTCATTCGATGAAATATTGCAGGCAACAAGGTATACAACATCAAAAAACAGCTCCCAAGACTCATTAGTTGAATGGCTTAGCTGAGAGGATGAATAGAACACTTATAGAGGGAGTGAGATGTTTGCTTTCACAAGCGTAATTATCAGGATCCTTCTTGGGTAAGACTTTAAGTATTGTTGTTTATATTCTTAATTTGACAATATGTGTTTTTTGTAGTTTGATGTACCAGACAGGGTTTACATTAGGAGTGACATTTCATATGATCATTTATGTGTCTTTGGATATAAGGCATTTGTGCATGTTTCCAAGGATGGAAGATCTAAACTTGATGTGAAGACTCGACAGTGTGTATTTATTGGCTATAGTTTGGATGAGTTCAGATACAGGTTCTATAACCTAGTTGAAAAGAAACTTGTGAGAAGTAAAGATGTTGTGTTTATAGACAATCAGACTATATGAGATATTGAAAAGACTATGAAACCCGTAACATGCAATGATGATGGTTTGGTTTATTTGGATAAAGCTCATTCAAAAGACTTTTCAACTCAGATTGAAGATAACATTCAGGATAACCAACAAAGTACAGTTGATACAGACGATCCCTCACAGGTTGGCAATGATGATGTTGAAACTCATAAGCAATTATCAACATCTAACATTCCTTTACAGGTTCCACTTAAAAGATCTACCAGAGATCGACATCCTTCTACACAGTGTTTTATAGATGAGTATGTATTATTGACTGATGAAGGAGAACCCGAGTGTTATGCAGAAGCAATGGAAGATGAACACAACAAGAAATGGTTCGAGGCGATGCGAAATGAGATGAAATCTTTACATAAGAATCACACCTATCAACTGGTGAAATTGCCTAATGGCAAGAGAACTCTAAAAAACAAAAGGATATACAAGATAAAACATGATGAAATTACTTTTCAACCTCTATACAAAGCTAGATTGGTTGTTAAGGGATTCAGTCAGAGGAAAGGTGTTAATTTTGATGAGATATTTTCTCCAGTGGTAAAAATGTCATTTATTCGTGTTATGCTTGACTTAGCTGCTAGCCTTGACCTAGAAATTGAGTAGATGGATGTGAAAACAATTTTCCTTCATGGTGACTTGGAGGAAGAAATTTATATGAAACAACCAAAGGGTTTTAGAGTAAAATGAAAAGAGGAGTATGTATGCAAGCTGAAGAAAAGCCCCTATGACTTGAAATAAGCACCGAATAGTGGTATAAGAAGTTTGAGTTTGTTATGGGAGAGCAAGACTATAAGAAGACAACTTCTGACCATTGTGTATTTGTCCAAACATTCTCTGATAATAATTTTGTTATTTTACTATTATATGTTATGAAATGTTAATAGTTGACAAAAAAAACTTCAAGAATTGGTAGGTTGAAAATGCAGTTGAGTCAATCCTTTGCCATGAAAGACTTGGGGCTAGCAAAGCAAATTCTTGGCATAAGAATTCATCGTGAGAGAAATGCTAAAAAGTTATACCTGTTATAGGAGAAGTATATTGAAAAATTACTTAGGAGGTTCAACATAAAGAAATCTAAAACGGTTAGTTCTCCTTTTGCTACACATTTAAGTTAAGTACTAAGCATTATCTTTCTACGAATAAAGAGAGGTGTAACATGGAAAAGGTTTTGTATGCCTCGATGGTAGGGAGCTTGATGTATGCAATGGTATGTATTAGGCCAAATATAGCTCATGCCATTTTTCGACGTCTAAATTCAATCGGCCCAAGTTCTTGATCCAATATCGCAAATAAAACAAAACAAAGGCAAAGACAAAAGAAAGAGAAAAGGAAGAATAACGAATGCAAGGAGATTTTTACGTAATTCAGCCCAAAAAGATACCTACGTTCACGATTGTTTTTTTTGTTATTTTGACAAAGTCACAATATATTATTGATTATTGTCTCTATAATGAATTTTCAACCCCTATTTATTGTATGAAGTATTATAATTTAAGTACAACAAAAATAGGAAGGAATTTTACGTTAATTATGCTTCTAAAACCGTTGTCTATCAATTTAAGGATAGATTCCGCTAAAATAAGAGTTTGATTTTACTTCCAATTCTGGTAGTTGACTCTTCCTTAACTTAGACTGTTGTCTTTCTGGAAAAATTCATTTACTGAGCACTTCTACCTATGAGCTAGACCTCGCTCTGGACGACCTAGACTTGAGCATAAGACAACCTTTACCATGATTGACTAGTGACCTGAGAACTACAACAGCGAAGTGAGAGCTTGTTTTTGCGAGCTGGACGTTGGTGAACTAGGTTTTTGTCTATTGGGTCAATCTATTGGATCAGTTCGTTGGGCTTTTACCAGCCCACTTATATGGCCCCAAATATACCTATAACATTATTGATGTTATTAGTCGGTTTATGTCTAATCTTGGAAGGGAGCATTAGAATGCAGTTAAGTGGATTATGAGATATTTACGAGGTACTTCCATTTTAAAGCTTAGTTTTGGAAATGGCAAGTCATCGCTAAGTGACTATATAGATACAAACATGGTAGGAGATATGGATACTCGAAAATCCATTTCTAGTTATTTGATTACTTTTGTAGGTGGAGTTGTAGCTAGACAATCAAAGTTGTAAAAATGTATTGCACTTTCCACCATAAAGGCTAAGTTCATTGCAGCAACTAAAGTTTGCAATAAGCTGCTATAGATGAAGAAGTTTACAGGAGAACTTAGCTTCAAGCAACAAAAGTATGTGTTATTTTGTGATAGTCAAAGTGTTATTCATCTTGATAAGAACTTTACTTTCTATGCAAGATCGAAACATATTGATGTGAGATACCATTATATTAGAGATGTTTTGAATGATAAACTGTTGGAAATTGAAAAAGTTCACACTGATCATAATAGTTCTAATATGTTGACAAAAGCTTTATCGAGAAGAAACTTGAAGTTTGTCGGTTGATTGTTGGGATGACAAATGCATCTATATAATCAGAAAGAGAGAGATTTGTTGGATTGAGTTCTCTCTTATATGTACATAACCCATAAAGTTGACACATTTGTTCAAAATGGATGATAGACCAATTAAGGTTTTTTTTTTTTTTTTTTTAATGGTATATAAACCCTCATTTTCTCATTAGGATAAGACTAGAGACTGAAAAAAAAAAAAAAAAAAAAAAAAAGGTAACAGTTGGAGATTTCTGCTGCTAGAAAATCAAGAAAAACAGAGAGGCAGAGAAAGAGAATAGAAAGAGGGAAAGATTGAAGAAGAAAGGGGATGAAATTAGCACAGAAACACTCTACGCAGTTTTCTTGTAACTGTTGTTTCTCCTTCTTACACTGTTTGATCAAACTGGTTTTCGGTAAGTAGGTTAAGCACTTATAGTTTTTGAGGTTGAACAATCTGATCGTAGATTATAGATCCTATAGTGAGTTTTAGTCGTCGAAACAATGGTGGTCGAAAAGATAGGGTATGAACTATGCAATCTGGATCAAAGAACTCCAACTCCTTCATCTGTTGTTTGATTAAGCTCAAATTTGGACAACAGCTTCATGAGATGTGGATCTTCATTCTTATGGTGTGATTTGTGATCAGAGCACTCTCTGGAGAGATACACTGTTGGAACAATAACCTTGAGTTTTATTCCTCTATCTTTCTCCTCTCATTTGATATCAAATTATGATTTTTGTCAAGAATTGAATTTCTTGATGATGTTGTTGTGTTAAACCTCTTGATAGAGTTAGGGAATTGTGGATCTTCATTCTTATGGTGTGATTTGTGATCAGAGCACTCTCTGGAGAGATACACTGTTGGAACAATAACCTTGAGTTTGATTCCTCTATCTTTCTCCTCTTATTTGATATCAAATTATGATTTTTGTCAAGAATTGAATTTCTTGATGATGTTGTTGTGTTAAACCTCTTGATAGAGTTAGAGAATTGTTGTAGACTCAATTGAATTCATAGTGAAGATTTTTTGATGGACTACAGTCCCGTGGCTTTTACTCCTCAAATTGGGGAGGTTTCCATGTTAAAAATCGGATTGTGTCATTTGTGTATGTGTGGATTGCTTGCTTGGTTGGTTGGTTGATTGTTGCATATAATTATTGTGTGATTGTGTTATATTTAATTGGTTTCTATTAGGTTTACACACAATGGGAGAAAATTTATTTTGTTATTCATTCCACTATTATGTTTTCTCCCATCAGGTGGGATAAATTTAGCCCACCAAAGTTGTATGAGATTAGAGAAATCCAATCTCATATAACTACCAAACAAGGGATTGAAGTGGAATTTATCCAATCTCTCATAACAAATAAGGTTTAAAACCTATGTTGACTGTTTAGTTAGCGTTCGTAATGGCGAGCTTTTTGGAACCTGGATTCGGACGCAAGAAACCTATAGTTAATTTTACACCTTATTTTTATTTATTTAAGCAAAAATTATTATACACAAATGGATTGCGATCCAACACTCGGCATTATCTTTTTTGAAACAGATAACTTTCATTAAAACCCAAAGAAACTTGGGAATACATCGTTAACATGTAAAAATAGTCAACAATGATCAACACTAAAAGATACAACAAGTTTGGCTAGTTTGTGAGCCAAGTGATATCCGTTCCTAGAAATAGCTTGACACCTCTGAAAACCCACCAAACTATATAACTTCATAATATCTTCTATTAACAAACTAGTAGCATCACAAAAACGATAGTAGAGTGCAAAGGGGGTTCAGCCGAGTGGTAAATAGTTGCACCATTCCCATGAATTGTAAGTCATGTGTTCGAGATTATACACCCTAACTCTAAATAAAATTGTGAGATTTTCTCTTATGTATATGAGTTGTCTTCCACCCAGATGTAGGTAACTCCCATATAAGAGTTATTTTATCTAGACTGTATCATCAGCATTCTATTAACTTGGTTCGGTTATCTCTTGATTAATCTTAGTAACACCAAAAAAGAAAAAAAAATGAAAATAATAAGTAGAGGTTATCCTATTAGCACTAGGCATTATCTGTTCACATTGCCGTCACATGTTTGATTACAGTTGCCTTTTGCCAATTCTGTGGACGATTGGATAAGATAGGACTGATTTGAAATCTGTGACACCCAATGAAATCCTTTTCTCTGATTTCTTAGAAGATTATACGCAAAATTATGAATTTTATCTTTATTTTTTTCTTTAGAAGAATTTCATCTTGATTTCGAAGAATATTTTTATACACAAATCAAAGAATACTGCCTGGAACCTAAAAATTATTAATTCAATTCAATTCAAATGATATTGTATGAAACATGTCCTTACTATATAAATTTTGAAATAATATAGCTAATAATATAATAAAAACAGAAACAATTTAAAGTTAAATTTTAAATTATCTAATATTATTACAAATCAAAATGTATTAAAAATGTTATGATTTTTAATTATTAGACAGTCATGTTAATTTCTTTCAAAAAATAAAAAATAAACAGTCATGTTAATATATATCTTAAGTACATAATTCTTATCTACAGTCATAATATACAATACCTTTTTCCACCTATTTAAATAAGATACTTTCATTTTTTTTTTTTAAATATATATATATATATATATATATTAACAATTTAATCAAATTTCGAGATACCGTATGGGTACGGTGGAATTGGAACATAAAGAAGAATATAAATTACTTGAGAGATCTTATTCTATATACTCCACATATTTTAAATCCTGTGATAATGTTATAATATTCTAAAAATAATTAATAAATTACGATGTTTATTAATATATATATATTTCCTCATCAAATCAATATAATTAAAATATAATAAAAAGCTGATGAATCTATGGCAATTGTAACCGAGTTTGAGCAGTGATTTCAATGCCTAATTGCATATACGTACTCAGAAATAAACAATAAAAATAAAACAGCAAGTCTATAATAATAATAAAAAATTAATTAATTAATTAATTAAACTGTTAGAGAGTGAAGGAAAGAAAGTCAAGCAGGGAGGGACGGTGAGAAATGCCGTCGAAAATGAGCAAGTGGCTATAAACTAAAAACGCGTATTAGTTTTTGTTATGAGAGCGCTTCGCTTGACCTTCTTTTGTCGTTCTTCCTTTGAATTTGGAAAGCACCTCTCCACCAAATTAACAATTAAAGTTCATTATTTTAATACTACACGATTAGGGCATGGTTTTCATGCCTCTCTAGTCTTGACCAGGCGCAACCGTCACATTCACTGCCTTTGTTTTATGTGTGGGAACAATGTTTCGCTATTTTAACCTATAATCCATTCCATCAAATCAACAAATCCCACCAAAAAGTTCATTCGTGGATCAAAACCCTGTCAATCATAAATTTCTAATATATATACACAAAATTATCGGTGCATAAATGCTGATATATCATATGGCATATGAGAATATTTTAGAGTGTGTTTGGATATATTTTTAAAATGATATTTACTCAAGAACAAAAAAAATATTTTTGAAAATAACATTTTCAAAAGCGATAACTTGTGAAAATTGTTTTAACAGAAGACTGTTTCTTTTGCAACAACCATGGACGTTTAACAGTTTTTGTCCTGACTTATTTCCATGTATTAAATGAGTTTCTTTTTCTTTTTTTTTTTCCTTTTTTTTTTTTTTTTTTTTTTTTTTTTTTTTTTTTTTTTTTTTTTTTAATTTATTTATTAGAGATATTCATTCACCTAAATTGGAATTGATCTCTTGGATGAATCTGGCTAAAAAATAGGAAAACTTTACTACTTTAATCTGATTTATTTTTGCTCGTTTATCTCTAATTAATCTTTTAATTTCCAGATATTTTTGGATAGATTAAAGGATAAAAAAATTGATTTGGTCTCTTGAACGAATCTGATCAAATTTATGACCAAATTCGACCAGCTATTAAATAAGATAAATATTCCTATTTTAAAGCTAATTATTTTATCTCTAATTAAATTCTTTGTTTTGTAGATGCTGAAGATAAAAATTGTTGCATGTTGACACTCTACAAAAGCTGACTGAATTAATGTATTTTTCTCAAGCGCACAGGCAGTGAGCTTCAACTATTTGAGAGGAACAATTTATGTAACTTAGGACAATTTTTCTCTAGGTGGTTTATAGTTTTACGAGGTGCGCTACTTTCTAAGCACTTTCAGCAATTTAGGCTTTTCAAGAAGGAAGAGTTGTACTGTCTTCTGAAAAAGATAGATCTTAAGGTTTTTGAAAGGAGTTCAAAAACCTATGGATCAATTAAGTCAACGGAAGTTCGCTATAATAAATTAATGGAGAGAGTACAATATTTTGCATCAATGGTAAAGAGAAAACCATTAGTTAAATCAGCCAAGTTGTGTATATCTGAACCTTCATTAATTAGTATAAATAATTGGGTATGACTTCGTGTATATAGAGTAAAATTGAACCACATTAAAAATGTTACTACCTTTTTTTTTTCTTGTCACAACACTTATCTTTAAATTGTCATTAACAATTTTTAAATTTCGTTGCAACCACTTTGACAATCTGTCACAATAACTGGGCAATTTAGTTATGTCCACGTTGGATTTCAGTCGACGAGTATTCAATACCCAATGCCTGCAATCAATGTGAGAAAGCATAAATACCAAGAAAGAGAACAAACAAGAACTGAGAATAAAACGAGGAACACAAAACTTTTACGTGGGACTGTCTATCTCTTAAATTCTGAATTCTGTAGAGTGACAGTATATTATTAATTATTTTCTCATCATGTTACAATGATTTTAACCTCCTATTAATTACACTTTCCAAATGGTTTAAATAAAATCAGAAAAATCAGGAAAGGAATTATAAATTAATTACAATTCCTATTCGATTGGAATAATATCAGGAAATTGTCATAATTATCTTGAGATAAGGTTGATTTTGAATTTGAATAAACTTTCATATCTGATGAAGGAATCACGATTTGATTGGATAACTGTCATATTTGGAGAGAGAATCATGATCAGATTAGGCAACTGTCTATTCTGGAAGATGCTATATTAGTTGTACCTCTGAGCGAGCTGCTATCTATGGCGGTTCCGAGCTGGAGCTCGTTAATAAATGAACAGCGAGCTGTGTTTGTTATGAGTAGTAGAACGAACTGCGACCTGACTATGAGACGAGCTGATTGCAGCAAACTGGGGAGATTGTTGGACCGAACTGTAAGGCCCACAGGGCTTGGAATTGATATTTGGGCCTCGTCTGATGGTCTTTACACTCGGGTTGACTTTATTGGGCCTTCTATTGGGCCTACACTGAGCTTTTACCAGCCCATTTAATGAGTCCGAAAAATACATACAACAAGTTAAAACTAAATATTGGTAACTTCAAAAAATAAGTCTTTTAATTGGTATCAAAGCAGAATCACTAGAATTTACTCAATGAGATTCTTGGGAGTTTTTGATATGTTTTCTTTGCAATATGTTGGCTTTACCAAAAGGTGTTTTGATTACCCGACCTCCATTACTTGATCGATCAAAATATCCATATTGGAAAGTTAGGGTGCATTTACCAAATCCATTAACGAAAGAGCATGAAAAGTTATTTTGACGGGTTGGACACATCCAACAATCATTGATTAAAATAAAAGACAAAACCTGAAGTGACACGGACAACTGAAGAGGATCGTTTGGCAAACTTCCACAACAAAGCATTGTATGTTATTTTCAGCTGGGTGAATGTGAATCAATTCAAATTGATTTCTACATGTGACACAATAAATGGAGCATGAGAGATCTTTTAGACAACTCATGAAGGAACTGGAGATGAAACGTTCTAAACTTTAGATGTATATTTTCATTTCCAATACAATTGTTTAAAATAAAATATGCATTCGCTCTTGACCAATTACAATAAAATATATGTTACACTATCTATCTTTTTACATTTTATAATTGAGAGATGAAACACAAAGAAAAATTCTCTATATTTGTTAATTGGTTGGAAATGATGAGAAATCCTAATTTACATTTCATAATTGACTAACAATTTAAAAGTTAGAATGCACTAAAACCGAATAAGCTATATATATATGTATATATATCTATATATATGTAGATACATACATATGTATATATATTGGTATGTCAACTAATAATATTTACTTCATAGTTGAATCTGCGTATTATTGTATATATTATGTTTTAATACTGTCTCATCTCATATAAATTTCTAAGTCCATCATCGAAAAACACTATATTTAATTCTCGTTAGACATGAAAGATACATTAGATATTTATGGTTGAATTGTCTCACGCATTCACAATTTTATTTTTAAGGATTTGTTATTTTATTGGTTAGATAAAGTTATGCATAAATAATAATAATTAAATATTCTTCAATAACTATTATTGTAAATAATTCAAATGTTATTATTAATGAGTAATCTTAACCAATTAAGAGGTCAGCATAACCTTATTTTCATACTAAATTAAGACAAAACATCTGATCCGAAGACATTGAACATAATGTCAAACTCATAATGTTGCAATGAACAATAGACTGCACAACAGTCTACAACAAATCAACTTCTAGAAGGGAACTGAACAGTAGCAGCAAACAAGGTTGCAACCTGCAACGCATCGCAAGGATTGTTATCACCGGCCAACAGATATGAAAAGAGACCGTATAATTTTGTTTTCTAATATAAAATAAAAGATTTTTTTAATTTTAAAAAAATAAATATATTTTAAATAAACAACAGCATTTGAATTAATCAAAAATCAATAAATGGACATTAAAATAACTGTTTGAGCAGTCTAATTATCTATTTCCACGATCGATAACTGTCGAAGCTAACAACCCTTATAATAGTGAAAGAAGATTATTTACACAAACATTTTCTTTTCATAATTCGAAAATAACAATTCTCACAATGAGGGCATAATATTATTCACTTAGGCTTTTAAAATGTTTTTGACCAGAATCGTACCCACCACCTAGGTGAACAAATAGATGCACATCCACATGTGATAAGAAATCATGTTCTCTATAGATATATTAGAATTGAATAATATTATATTTTGAAAAAATTTATTCAAAAGTTTTGTTAAACGATATGGTAAGCTAATTTATAATTATCATATTAATTTTTAAATAATATATGAATAATGTGATAAGTCTATATAAATTTATCATATCATATAATTAATGAATTTAGATAAATTTTTAAATAGTTTGGTATTAGCCATTGGAATTAAAAGTAAATTATTAATTTAAATTTAAATTGTATCTTACCCAAAAATAAATTTAAAATTCTATCAATAAATTTAAAAGACATCTCTTTTTTTAAAAAATAAAAAATTAAAAAATATATATTTTAAGTAATGTAAGACCAGGTCCGAATTGGAAACCGCGGTCAAAAGAAGAACGCGTAGACTCTGACAAGGCGTTACACTGTATTGAGTCGTAGTTACCTGCACTGCCCACTGTCCCACGTCTCCCCGCCTTCCAAGCAACAACTCCTCCCAGCCCCACCTCTCTCCTTGTATCTATTTATATGTATGCTCACTCGCCAACCCACCACTCCCCACAACACAAAACTCTCTCAGCAACAACTTCTTCCATTCATTGAATAGTCTCCACGGCGATAGCATAAGTCACCATGTTTGTTTCGGATTCAAACCCAGATACCGTCAAGATTCGTGAAGTATGGGATTTCAACCTTGAATCGGAATTCGAGTTGATCAGACAAGTCATCGATCTCTACCCGTACATCTCTATGGACACTGAGTTTCCAGGAATCATACATCGATCGTCCAAGCCTTACCATAGTCAACGCCAACCGTCCGATCATTACAAGCTGTTAAAATCCAACGTTGATGGGTTGAATTTGATCCAGGTGGGCCTTACCCTCTCTGATTCTTCTGGTAACCTTCCCGATTTGGGTACTGACAACCAGTTCATCTGGCAATTCAACTTCCGGGACTTCGATGTCGCGTCTGACGCTCACGCTCCTGATTCCATCGACCTTTTGAGACGCCAAGGGATTGATTTTGAGAGGAATAGGGAGGAGGGTATTGACTCGGTTCGGTTTGCTGAGTTGATGATGTCTTCCGGACTCGTTTGTAATGACTCAGTGAGTTGGGTGACGTTCCACAGCGCGTATGATTTTGGTTATTTGGTCAAGATCCTCACGCGCCGGAGTTTGCCCGGTAGTTTGGATGAGTTTTTGACCATTCTGAGGGTCTTTTTTGGAAATAAGGTGTATGACGTCAAACATATGATGCGGTTTTGCAACAGCTTGTACGGTGGGCTGGACCGGGTGGCCCAGACTTTGGCCGTGAATCGGGCGGTTGGGAAGTGTCATCAGGCCGGTTCGGATAGTCTGTTGACGTGGCATGCGTTTCAAAAGATGAGGGATTTGTATTTTGTGAACGATGGGGCAGACAAACATGCAGGCGTCTTGTATGGTTTGGAAGTGTATTGACTATTGTTGTTAATTATATTATATTTATTCTTTTGAAAAGAAGAAGAAGTTGTAAATTAATAAGGAATTTTGAATGATGATTTAAGAATTTAAATTCTATTAATATGGGAGCATTGGCTAATACTCGAATTAGAGAGCTCATTAATCCTTGTCAATTAGCAACCTGTAAGTAAAGGACATAAGGGATGAATCACGAATCTGAAAAAAATAAAAATACTAATGTATTCAATTTAATTTATTAAAAAATTTAAAGTTTTTAAATTCAGAATTTATTAACATTTAAAATATTTTAAAAGTTTGGACCTGAATGAATTCCATTGAATTTTATTGGTATATTTATTAGTGGGATTAGCAAATGAGGATAAGAAATGTATATGATTGTATATGTTTATTTACTTTAAATTAATTTATAATCAAAATAAAAAATATATGTCCAACATAAATTTAAGGTTATAGAATAACATTATTATCTACCCCACCCCTTTTGGGATTCTCATTTCCATTATCTTTTAAATATTAAAAAATCTTGTATATCTCAACTTAAAAAGTAAAAACAAACAAAATTGAAAATAAAAAATATGAGAAAAATATATTTTATATTTATCAATTGTGTAATAGATAACATTAAATTATCTGTACGGTTTTTTCTTCTTCTTGAGTCTATCTCTCTTTAGAAAGCTCTAGAGAGGGAAAACTTTGTAGAAGTTTGCTTGTCTCTAATAAGATCAAACCCTTTGAATAGATTTTTTGCCATTTTTCGTTGGTTTTCTTTCTCTTCTCAGAGTTTTCTATTAGATTTAGGGATTTTAGGGTTTGATCCAAAGATTTTATAGATCTGTCCTTTAACAACCAATTCAATGTACAATTTGAGTTTTTCTCTGAGTATTTGCTAGTTTTCTTCTCATTTTTCTCCTTCTCTCAATTTCTTCTAAAAGGTTTGAGGTTTTTAAGAATCGGATTCAGATGAAATCTGGATCTAACCTTTAAAAGCCTTTTTGTTTTGCAGGATTGGAGGTCAATGATCATGCTTTTGGATGAAGATTGACAGTCAACTCAAGCTTCCTTGATGGCCAAAGGTATCGGCAATTTCTAGAATTTTTCTTATGGATATGGTGACATAAATTGTGTTTTACAAGAGTGTTATCATGGTGGCCATATTCAAACCGATGAAAGTTTCTAGGTTGTAGATCTGATGATGTTGTCTTCTTCGGTGCAAGATGGTTGATTGTATAGACTTTTTTGTGTTGATGTTGATTTTCTTTATGTTTTAGTGCTTTGTGGTGTAATTTGTGGTTTAACTTTATGTGAATGGATTGGATTTCAGAGGTTTCATGTCATTTCCATATTTAGGAATCATTTGACATTCCATTTGTCTATCCTTACTTCTTCCTCTTTCACGATGAATCTAGATGTATTGGGCATATATTCTGTTTTTTCAAACTTGTCTGATTGATTAGTGTTTGTAAGTTTGTTGTTCCCAAATTTGAGAAAGTGTTAATAAATTTTCAATATTTCTTAAAAAAGAAATTATTATTAAAAAATAGTTTAATAAATATTATTATAATAAAAATGCATATTCCTTGATGTTAAAAAAAAAAAAAACAACATAATTTTCTTTCAAAAATACTAAAGGAATATATACACATATATATATTTTGTAATTTGTAAACAATTCATTATGATTTCAAATTAAAATAAACATTTTAAAAGGAATATTGTTAATTACCAATTCAAGTAAACAATTTATTATGATTCGGATATGCTAATCCAATTTTAGGCTATTCAAATTCCAAATCATTCTGATTTCAAGTTATTCTGATTACCTGAAAATAAATGCACCATAACTATATTCAATCCGAATTTGTATGAAATTTATTAGAATCTATGTGTATTTAATTTAAATTTTTATGGAATCCAATGCAACGTGCTGGCATGTTTACTTATTAGGAATCCAAGATAGAGAAAGAGAACTTAATTGCAAAATCTGAATTCCAATGTTTACTAAACTTTCCTAAAATTTAATTATGTACATCCCAAGATAAAATCAAAAATCAAGTTCTAAATGGAAAGGGAACTTGATTCCCCCCTCTCAGCTAAGGAGTCAAGTTTCCTTTTATGATTGAATAGAATTCAAATAATTTTACTAATACATCCTCAATTACTATTAAATAAAAGAAAACAAGTGATTCATACGTGATATACATTACTATTTTTGTAATTAATGATGTTTTGTCGATGTCCATTAATTTAGTAAACATTGAAAAGGAAATTTGATTTGATTCTAATTTTAACAGTTGAATGTAATATTGTAATTTAATTCCGATTCATCTTCATTTCTTTTCTATTGTAATTTAATTCTCTTTCCTTCTCATTCCTGATTAGTAAACATCTTTTAAGTATTCAATTCAGATTTGTAAGTAATCCAGCAAAATTTAGATGTATTCAAAAACTTCATTACTTTCACTGATTTTATTTAAAATGATGGATTTGGATGATTCTATAGTGACTCTTATAAAGAAAAAATCTATAACAATCTTATTATCCTCTTAAAGATTTCATTAGGTTTCATAAAAAATTCTAACAAAATAAGTATGAAGTCCATAGAATCTATGAATTCCACTTAAATCTATCATTAAAAAACAAATCCATTAAACTCTAATTAACTCTTAATTGAATACTTTAGATTCAATCTAAACTTTATTGGATTTTGTTGATTTTTTTTTTTTTTAATGATAGATTTTAGTGGAATTTATAAATCCTATATACTTCATGTTGATTTAATTTGTTAGAATTCTTTAAGAAATCCAATAAAATCTTATAGAGAATAGTAAAATTTGTTATAGTTTTTTTATTATAAAAATCAATTTAAAATTCATCCAAATCCATCAATTAAATGAAATTTATGAAGTTAATGACTTTTTGAATATACCTAAATTTTATTGAATTTCATACAATTTTGATTTAAATACACTTAAATTTCAATGAAATTAATTTAAATCTAGATTAAATACACCTCAATTTTTAAAATGTTTTAATAATACACCCTAAGGAGAAATGATATTAGATCTGCTCTCAAATTGTGGAAACAACAAAGAGAAAGCTTTAATTTTATTTCTTAAATGATATTTTTTTTTTTGAAGCATTCTTAAATGAGATAATCAGACCTGACTCACGTGAAAGCAATTTGCTTAAGGGTTTTATGGGCGACGAGTCAACCAAACAATAGTCAAGATTGGAGCAACTTGGTTCAATGCGGGCTGGTCTATTGGCTTTTGTATGTAGTGTGAAACGCATAAAATGGGGAGTCGCCATATTTCTACCCCCTAAAAATTGTATACAAATCGCCTTTTTTTTATATACACTCTATTAAAATTTTTAAAAATTCATATTTTATAAATACACCTTATGTATTATCAATTACATTCATTCATTTTTTTTTAATATTATAAATAAATAATTATAAAGATAATTAAATTAATTAAATTAAATCATTAAAAAAAGTCAAACTTTCCTTTTTAAACTTATTTTGATGATTTATTTCATGTTCATAACTTCTCTATCTTATATTCTCTCACATTTTCACTCAAAGTTCTTGTATTTCACCAAAAATTTATATGTAAACCTATCAAATAAAAATAAAAACCTCAATTTTCATTCAAGCTAAGCTTTAACCGATCCAAATAAAAAAAAAAAAAAACACAAGACAAAAATACAAAACTCTTCAAAATTAGACCGTCTTTTACCATTTATAAAACCTCTAAAAACAGAACAAAAACCTCTTATATTTGATTATCCTATATCAAAATAAAACAAGTTTTTTTTATTGAGATTTAAAGTTGGAGTATTTAAATTTAATTATAATAATAAGAATATCATCTTTTAATTAAAGTATTAACAATTAAATTTAAGGGTAATATTGAAACATTAAAAATATATAAATTATGGGGTGTCCATACGATTTTAGAGGGGTGGAAATATATCTACTCTAAAATGGGCTGGCCGAGGGGAAGGCCGGTCCACTTAGAGCATTGCCATGTACAATGGGATCAATTTATGACGAATCGAACTAGTCTGTTTTCCCCTGAGAAATTTGCAGTAATTGAAAAAAAAAAATGTGAAGCCTTATAATTATGTTTGTTTGAAATACTGGCCATATAAAACGCTGTTGATTTGTAAATGTACAGTGTCAACTATGGTCTTAAAAATATGGTAGTTGAAAAACTGATCCCACTTCATCTACCCAGAATTTTCGTTGTAAATGTGAAAGAGAAGTTAGTCCCAAGCCAATGCCAGGTTTTATTCACTTCATTAACAATTGCCCATTTAATTTCTCGTCCATAACATTCTCAAGATGCAAATATATTCTTTGAGAGTACAACTTTTTAGGTGAGATAGACCAACTCACAGTACAGCACTTGCCTACTAAGTAAAGCATGACAGAGCGCATATACATGTGTGTGTCTGTTAATCATTTAGAAGGTTAACTATATAAGAGCGATGGCACAGCCAATCATATATAAACATCTATGTCATCTCCTTCTTTGAGATTAGGTACCGTAGAACATGATTTCTAATTATTGTTAGTTTATGCTCTTAAAAACATTTTCTTTATATAGAGAGTGTTTTGCTTTGTAACATGTGTTTTGTTAACTTATGTTCTCTCTTTTGTTATATATCCATCCCGGAATAATTAATTCAAGTGTCTTGTTGCTGACAGTTTAATGCTTGATAAATTTCTCGTTTTGTTAGATTAGTTGATTGAATGTCGAATTTTCTCTGAACACAACAAACATATCTAACATTGGACTTCAACTGAACTGCGATCACAGTTACCATGAAAGATCATATCAAACTATATACCCTTCTTTCGCATCATAATTTAAAGAGTTACTCGATATTTAATATATAATAAGACCTCAAAATCCAAGATAGGAAATGAAGTTCTTTTTTTTTTTTTTAATATATATACATATGATTGGGACTGACTCAGTAAACTATTAGAATCTATCGGAATAGAAACACTAGTAGCGCGGTCCAATAAACTGCTCCTAAATAAGAGAGATCCACCTTTACGAAGATAGAAAAGAAATCCACACGAGGGTGGGGGTCAGCCTACACATAACCTGAGAGAACAAATTTATTGGCTTACTCTGGTGTTGAACTTTGCCATTGGCAAGGGGCAACTAGCGCCTATACCAACGGCTCCAGCCGCCAAGTGGCAAAGGAAATGCAGTTTCCAGACGAAGAAGTGTTAAAGAAATGAAGCTGTCTTCATACTTCACGGACGTCGCAAAGGGCACGACCAGAAGTACTACTTCATGGACGTGGCCTCCTTTCAAGCCCCGCAAAACCATTTCCCGCACAGCAAAATATGACACCCTGAAGAATGTCAAGTCAGTTAAATGTGATACAGGCAAGTCTGCTGCAGTGCAGAAGGATTCTGTAGGAGAGATGGCTACCAAGGCATTGGAATCAAAGAGGCTGATTTTTCAGCCAGACAACACAGGTTCAATACTTGAGGTAGCCAAATATCAGTTCAAGGACTGTGTGACTCTGACCATAGATTCTGAGAATCCTTACTGGGATTTTCGGAATTCGATGGAGGAAATGGTTGAAGCTTATGGACTCAAGCGTTGGAAGCACCTGGAGGAGTTACTGGCATCGTATTTGAGGCTGAACAGGAAGAACAACCATGGCCTTATTAATATTAAAGCATTCAGTGACATTTTTGCTGGAATTTTTACTGTTTCTTCTCCTTTGTCAAATAGCGTTGCTTCTTCATCTTCAAAAAACAAAAGGTTGGCTGGAGACCGACAATGAGATCATCCAAGCACTTCTTCATATGTATGCTGATACTAGGAATATTAGTTTATCTACAATTTAAATAAGTTCCATGACTGATGGGTCAGTGTGCACATTTGAGCATTAACATGATATCGCATCAACATATATACATATTGTAGAGAAACAAGTGTACTGTTTGATTGACACCATTAATTCTCTGGCCAAAATTGAATGACTTTGATTCTCCTTGAAGGCAGCATGTTTCAGGACAAAACTTCGGCACAAACTGCAGAAAAGCAGTCTATTATTATTATTGTTATATGCATGAGGCAATATCTTTTCACATTTTCTTTCTTTCTAATCATTCCAATAAACTCAGTTTTGCTTGCTATTTGAGAGCTAAAATTTGTTGCCTTATCTCTGGTATCGTCTTTTAATTCGAGCAAATGAACTGCACAATGTCATATGACATACTAAAATGGCAAGTTTTTTGTCATTTAAATACACGTCAGCTTATAATGTAAAAATTGACCAACAAAAAGTGATCATTCAAAAATTAATAGACAAAGAACATCATCACTAATTATAATAAGGGTTTAATTTTCACAAAGCCCATTTTAAAGTTTGTGAGAATAGTTTTTAATTGTTTAATTTATGGAAATAAATTTTTAGTTATGCAAGTAATATTTGATCCTAATATGTTTCTTCACAATCCTTTGACTTTTCGGTATGTATTTTTAAAGGAAAAAATAATAATCGACAAAGTACCCACAAAGGGCCTTTTAATATAGATCAAAATGAAATTAGTTCATATATTCTTACATGAAAATGATTAAAAAAAAATTAACATCATTAATTGATTCTGTCGTGGAATTAGTATCAACTTAATAAAAGTAGCTTTTTTTTTTATGTACCGTCCAAATGTTTTTTTATGTTTTTTTAGATACAAATTTATTTATATTTATTGAGACCCTGTATGATGACACTACTAAATGATTCGGAACACAATATATAGCTCTATTTCCTATAGGCTGGAAAGGAGAAAAATAGTTAATGAGATAAATTCTCGCTCTTTTTTCCTCTTGTTGGATTAGTACCACTACCAACTGACTACAAGTAGCCTTTTTTTATACTGTCCTAAATGTCCTTTATTAATGAGATAAAAATTCTCGTCCCTCTTTCTCTCATAGTTCCCTTTCCCCTCTCTCACCATTTTTTTTCACCCTAGACTCACATTTGCCCTTTACAAAATTTATTTTTTTAGAAAACTGAAAACCTATAAAAAATTTAAAAAATAAATAAAACCTTCAGTGTTTAAAATCATGATTTATTTTGTTGCTTATAATATAAATATTATTTGATTTGTTGTTCGAGTATATAGATATTTCTTTCTCTATTTATTTATTTTTTTGTTGGAAAAAACATTACAATAAATTAGAATTTTGGAGAATGAGAGGTAACTTGGACTCATAAATTTCATGGTATAAGCATGAGAGATTACCAGTAGACCAACTTTTAGAGTATAAATGTTTCTTAAAAGTTGTATTTTTCATTAATTTCAAATTTAAATTTCTAAGATTGTTTAAAATTTGTATATTAATTTCAAAGTTAGGAGAAAATTCAAAACCAATAAAATAAGACCTCCAAAATGTGGAAGTCTCCGTATGGATGAGAAAATAACAAGTACTTGACTCATTTGAGACTTACATAATAATTTGCCTCTTTCAAGATTTTTTTTTTTTTTTTTTGCCTTTTCCCTTTCTGTTTCATTTTACATTTTTAAGACATTGGAGTTTCTTTCTTTTTTTCTTTTTTTCTTTTTCTTTTTTTCCTGAATACTCTTTCTGTTTTTAATCTAAATTTACTAAATTTTCTTCTGGTTTGAGTTTTCTTCTCCTATTTTTTTTTCTTTCCAAATTTATTTATCTCTCTTTTTCTTCTTGGTTTTCATATCTATTTGTTCTTTCTCCTATTTTTCTTCGTTTCCAGATCTTTGTGTCATAGTGGAAAAGGAATTTATTGGTCCAAACACAATATTTGCACTTTGCTAGGTTATTTCAATCCAAAAACTATTTTAAGCGCTATGAAAGTTTAAGTCATTAAGTTTGTTGTAGTCCCACACAATAATGGTGAATAATGAATACTGCTACAAATTTTAAGAATTCTTTGTACTTCATAACTTTTGCATAATTTAATTTATTTTCTTAAGTATTTAAAATTGTATTTGTCAATTTTTTGACAATCATTTTCAAATAACATATATACATATTCAGAGTAAGTCGATTTGATTATAATCATTCAGAGAATAGTTAATTAATATAAAAAATTTTATTACAATAGGTTCATGTTGAAGCTTTTCTTAAAAAAAAAAAGATAATAATTTTAAGCGGTTAGTAAGAAAAAAATATTATATATATATATGTTAGTTAGAAGGGGAAAAAGAAAAGAAAAAGAAAAAAGGCCCAGAGTTATTAAACATATACCCCAGCCAGCAAAAAATTTAAATATGGCCAACTACTATATTAAAATCTTCACGGTTAGATGTCAATAACCATCTTATTATTATTATTATTATTATTTTGGAAGCAATGACCATCTTTATTTTATAAATGAACGCTTACATATAAAACAAAACATATATATCAAACTTTTACACGATTTTTTTTAATTTTTAATTTTTGTATATTACTTTCACAAGGAATTAACATTAAAAAAAAAATTAGAAACCCTTGAAACGTCGAAAGGAAAAGACACAGATAAAAAAAAAAAATCAAAAATCAAAAACCTTGCCTCATGAGTATCCATTAATACTCAAAATTAAAAATATATTTATTTATTTATAGATTCTTTTGACACAACATCTGATGTTGAGGAACCAACATGTAGTTTCCCACGAGCGAAATCAAAGTCCTCACATGGGCTTCAACACGTGCCGCACCTAGCAAGCTTGCTAGGAGACTTGGACTCGTGAGTGATCTCCATGAACGTGTGGGTGGAGCTCTCATTAAGCCTCCTGGAAATGGAAGCCTCATTCCGGATCTCGGTGAAAGCTTGAACAATAACATCATGATGAACAGAAGAATTCAGTTCCAAGAAACAGTTAAGAAGCTCCTGAAGATCCTCCTTTGAATAGATTTCCTTTTCCATGATCATTTGCATCATCGAACGGCGAAAATCTTCATAGGGGTCGATTGAGTCCTTCACAACCGCCACGCTGTCAAAGATTTTAGGGCAAGAACTGAGTGTCTTCGTGGTTTTTGAGTCGGTTTCCGATTTACAGCTTTGTGTCGATGTGTCTACATTGTTGAAGGAGATTGTAGTGGAAATGTAATCTTCAGCATTATTGCTTTTCTCTAGAGAACTTGAAGAGGAACAACAAGGGTTTGGATTGTTTTGAGTAGGATTAGAAATGGAGGTCATTTTCGACTTTGGTTTGGGTTCAATCACATCTGAGGGCTTTGGCTTTCCACAGCTACAGCGTACATTGGCTGTCCATATGCTTTTCAACAGATTTTTCTTGTTGTTTGTAGACATTGTAATGGGGGAGCTAAAGAGATCTAGACAGAGAGAGAGAGAGAGATTAGAAACAGTGATTTTAATGTATTGTAGAATAGAGTTGTGCACTGGATTTGTTAGCTAAAAAGGTGTTAATTGGTGGGAGTCTTTTTCAGGAATGATCACCACTGGCTGGCTTTGGAGAGTGAGAGAGATTTGAATGAGAAGTTGTTTCGGGTAGGACTCCTTTTCTGTTGAGACGGAGATTTAACAATTTATTGTGCATTTTTTTCCTCCGATTAGTGAAAATAGCTTAGGATGCTGTCGGGACCAAAGGATTATCTGCCAGTAAATGGAAAGGATCAACTCACATGCGTGGAAAAAATGTCTATATATACTTATACGAGTAGAACCATGACCTCTAAGGATAATATGGATGAATAATGGTTTACCACCAAACCACAACAGTTAACTCAATTTATTGTACATTTTATGTCTTCAAGGTAGGATTAGTCAATATTAGTTTGTATTTTTCTTTCTCATATATATATATATATATATTAATATATCTATATATATTTTTACAGCTAGCCTTCAACAAGCGGCAGTCGTTTTCTACATTTTATCTTGATTTCAATCTTGCCGACAATTGTGGTGAATTATCACAAGTTGTCATGATGCTTTAATTATTCAGATAATAACTCATATATTGTAAAGGAGATTTGCTAAAATACTCTCAGGTTTAACCTCTTTCTAAACTGCACTCGCTAATTTCAAATTTGGACCCATTATTATACACTACAACCACTTTATAGTTATAAAATTTAGTTTAGTCGATTCCGAACTTGTGTATCATAAACCACCTTATAACTTTTATTTCTTTTTATCTAAATACAAAACAGTGGTAGAATGATGGAATCTCATGAGGGGCTTTGCCTAACTTCGTAAAAGGAATTAGTTGTGGATTCTCATTATGTGTGCACTTTACACACTAAAAAACAAAACCTAATAAAAATCATATTTAGTTTTTGATGGATCAATACATGGTCTTTTTGTGTTTTAAAACAATAAATATTTTTTTAAGAAAAAACAACAAATATTTTATTTATTTATTTATTTTTGAATAATGTATTTTATTTTCTTAATTCTTTATATGGGTCTAACATAATCCATTAATTAAAACGAATTGGAAGAGATTTCATTTATTTACTTATATATATATATATATATATATATGTGTGTGTGTGTGTGTGTGTTTTAATACCGCTAAGCCATTTCTAAATAGTCGAATAAAATACTTTCATCAATTTATATTTTTTTTACTAAAATTAAAGGAACTCTTAAAAAAAATGAAATGAAAATGTTTTTCTTTTCTTTTTTTGTTTTGATTTAAAGAGAAAGAATTCGAACTTGAAACTTAACTCTATAGAGAGGTATAATTACCAATCAGAATATAAATGTAACTAATGTTAATAATATATTTTAATATTAACAAAACTATTACGTGTAGATAAGTAGTATTTTATAAAATGCATGTAATAGATATTTTCTAATACGCTTTGATTTGGATAGTGCTGTATATTTACCGGTTTTATTTTGTTCTTACCTATAAATGTCTCTTCTAAGGTATAATGTCGGACATATACCCAACCTCAAATCCCTCACATGAGTAAGATTTTGATTCATGATCTCTTGTATGAGATATCTTATCAGCTTTAGTGAGATTTATATATATTGTATCTTGTACAATTATGAAAGATCTTATCAGATAGCTTATTAATACTTACATTTTTTTAAGGAAAAAAAAAACATATTTTCATACAATTTATAGTTTATGTACGTAGTATAATACTCATAAAGTTACATATAAACATTGAATAAGAGCATTATATGTTTAATATTAATATTATCCACAATCTAAATATCTAACATGCATAAACGGAAGACAACTATCCCATAATAAGTTTATAGCATTTTTTTTTAAGATATCCACATGTATAATCAGAAAACAACTACTCCTACAATATAAAGAAAAAATTATTTACACAAGCTTTAAAATACTATTGATGAGAAATAAACCTTGATCTAATATCTTAGTCAGTGAAGTATTGCTCAATCACTTACACTAAAAGGTACTATGCACAATATACTCCGTAGTATTGATTCAATATTTATCTCCATTTCATGTCTTTGCCATCACCAGCAACATTGACTACTATAAATATTGGCATACTAACAACATTTGCCAGGCTCAAAAAGCAATTTCATCTACTTCCCATGGTATCAAATTGTAACGGAATGTTTTTGAAAAATGATTGCGAAAATATTATTATAATTTTGTGATCTTTCACTCCTTTATTTTAAAAAAGAAATAATTGTTACATACAGGTGCACCAAGCCTCTCACTTCTTAATACAGGATTGATTTACACCAGAACCTTCTATAAGAGGGGTGGATATTTCTTACATTATTAACTAATACCAACTTATTATACTTTTATGTACATAAACAGCACTTTCGTTAAAACATAGCACTAATAGCAATTTATCATATTTTTATGCAGACAAATAATATACTTTCTTTGTAGAATGGAAATTATAGAAATCCGGATTACATTCTAGTACCACTAGCTTTTTATACAAACTACGAAGGAAAACAGGTTTTAAGGAAATGGATTGATGAATGCGTTAATGCGACGGATAAGATGGCAAAATCGCCGAAGCATTAGCTGATGCTGATCAATTATCGCAAAATAGATTAATCTGGTACATATAATTAATTTATATAACAAACTATCTCCAATTTATCATTTATAGTTTAAGAGAGGAATTTAGATCTTTCATTCAGTGTCCCATTCTAATCTCATGATATATAAATATTAGAATTAATGAATGGTTGACATATGGTTATTTTTTATATTTACTTTGTCAACTATCAAACATGGTTCAAAAGAGGATCCCAAATCCAAAAGAGAGACAAGTCGTAGATTATCAAAATATTTCTTTTTTATTTGTAAATTCTCCAATCTTATATTTCTTTGATGATTGATGATTTCTATCATCTGAAAATGCAAAACTTTCATAAATACCATTAAAATTTGTAACCTTACAAATATAAGTACACTATGGACTTTGAATTCTCACCTAAATTGATGCTTTTGCACGTAGGTACAACAATGAGATTTATTTATTTATTTATTTATTTTCCTCTCCTTCCTTATTCTTAAATGCAATATATTGTAATTAAGTATTGTATATTACTAAATAAAATTGGTATATGAAAGGATATCAATTCTTAAATTCAATCACTCTCACATTTACACTGATAAGGTCATGTCACCCTCTTCTAAAGTTTTATAATAATAATAATAATAATAATAATTTGATTGACAATATCAGTACGTTTGTTTTTGGCTAACCGCAAGAGTATTCTGATCAAATTCTAAAATTGCAAAATTGTTGAGTTTATGAAAATTTTCTTTAAAATAAAAAATAAAATAAAAAGGAGCCAGAATGGGAATACAAAAATTCTAATTCTAGTCTACGAAGGATATTAGGATGAAAGCTGCATGTGATGGGCTCGATTTGGATTTGAGATTTAAATCATGATCAGTTGTAATCAGTAGAAGGATTGTCGTATAATCTTAAAATTAACAATGACTTCCACGGACCACATCGAACTGAGCCTCCAAGCTATCAAAAAAATAAAAAGCTGTATCGGCCCCATATATCTGGCTTCCTACCATCCTTGCCTAATTATTTGGTAAACACCGGAACATCAAATGCTATATTTATTACCATTTCCGGATCACCTCAATGTTAGGTTGGTGTGTTCAATACAATATGATCTGTTAGAATTTGCAGTTCAAAATTGGATTATTGAAATTCTATCCAAATCAATCTGATTTGATAGAATTGGAATTTGACTTGATTTTATCCAATATAAATTAGATTAAAAATTGATAATGAGCTAAAATAAAAACTACTCTAATGCAATTATCTAACTAGAGAGATCAAGATACATGTTAAAAACAAATAATAATAATGTTGATGTCTCGCTTAGAAATTCAAAAATACATGATAGTATTAAGATGCTCTAAGTGTAATTGTGAAGATGAAGAATTAAATTATAAAGATCAAATTGAGGTTTATTTTTATTTTTATTTTATTTTTTTACAAATATCAAATTAAGGTTGATATTTATTTCAGTTAATAAAAATTTATAGAATAACATCTTGTTGGGTTATATTTGGCATCATTTTCAGGTGTTTATATTGAAATCTATATTTTCAAATCTTTATGATATATGTGTATTAATTAATTATTTTTTCGAAATTAATTAATTAATTGGGTTCATATATAAATTTTTTGGACACGAAAGTGACATTATTATGTATGATTGGATTTTGTCTAAATGATCTCAAATTTTTATTGTACAAATCATATGTTGCAAATTTTGAAAATTAATGTATACAAAATCAGCATCTAGCTAGGAAATACTGTCATATGATATATAGACTGTACAATATCACTATTCACATATAGAGGAAAAATCTCACGTATGTATATAAAATGAATTTGAATTCTCTCTTAGTCTAAGTAGTTTCTTGATCTATCTTAATGTCAGGACACATAAACAGTATAATCAATGAATTGTTGAGATTTAAGTGTTTTTCACATTTATTTTTTTAACCACTAATCACATATTTTTAACATATTTGTATAGAAACTCAGGATAGGAAAAGATCTGAGTCCGTGAAATAGAAGTCTTAAATTAAGATCAAATGGTCAACAACTCGATAACAAAAATGTGATTACAATTACTTATGGAAGAGTACACAAGATTTTTTTAAAAAACTATGACAGCTGCAATTGAATATCAACCTAGATTTTAAAAAAATAATAAAAAAACAAAAGCTATCTACCTAGAAATTAATGTATAATTTATTGTAAGTTATATAATATAACTTCATAACAACTAAAACTCTAAAATACATTAACTTGTTATGAATACACTAGTAATGAATTTATTAATGGAGAGTTTTCTCCACTTCGGTCGGCTGCCAATTTTGGATTTCATTCGATGCAGTCAGCTTCCCTTAACGGCCTGTAAGCTGGTGAGAATTCTTCCTCTAGGGCTTTTGGGTTTGGATTCAACTCGATCAAAACTTAGGCCCAGCAATTTAGGCTTCACTAATTTTTACCATTTCAATAAGGGTGACGATAACTTCACCCCTCAAAAATTATACGTGCACCCAAAGTTAGCAATTTTCCAAAATACAATATTATTTTTGAGTAAAATTACTAAAAGGATAAATATGTAATAAGTACACCCATCAATTATTAATTAAAATATAATATATATCATAGACTCTTTTTATTCTTTCAAACTTTTTTTTTTTCATTTTATCAAACCCTAACTTTTCTTATAAATTCTAATCTTAAAGACCAAATTTGATTCAAGGAATAAAAATTGATTGCAAAGTATGGAGAATGAAACAAAATTTTCAAATAAAATTAGTTGTAAAAGGGTATGTTTTACATTAATTGCTAAACTTATTTTTAAGAATATAAAAAATTGATTGTTGGAGAAAAAAGATTATTAAAAACTGATAATTACCGTTTATCATCCACAACTAGAACTTTGACGTTTACCAAAAAAAAAAAAAAAAAGGAGAACATTGAAGAACTTTCAAGGCAAAGTTGAAGAACTCTTTGAAATTAGTGGAATAAACATATGGTGGAGTCGGCAACACATGCATCAAACGGAAAAATGGAGTCGGCAGCCCATATGGTGGCTCGAATGGATTTGATCTTCGATCTGCAGTGAATAAACATGGTCTCTCCTCTAATTTATGTTTTCGTTTCTTCCAAAAGTCAATACAAAAACAGTATTGATATATAAAATTAAATAAATAATAAAATAAATACTGACGGATGTACTTATAAAAATGTATATAATAAAATTAAGAGAAAAGGATAATCTTGATATTACGTGGAGTGTAAATACAAATTAGAATGATTTTAATTTTTTTATAAGGTGTACATACAATTTGAGAGGTGGAAACATGGGCACTCTTACAATAATCAAATGCTAAAAGTGTTGATTTTACTACACATAAAACTTGTTTAGCTCATTTACCCAAAAAAAAAAAATACAGTTTCCCGCCGTCTTCAAAAGGGAAAAAAAAACAAAAAACAAAAAACTTGTTTCCTTCACCCATATAATTTATTAAGATTTTATATAATAAATAATAATAATAATAACACTATAAGAATTGCTCATAAGCTATTGTATCTACTGCCCTTTTGGTTACTTCCAGAGAAAAGAAATTAATTTGTCCAATAAAACGGTCGCATGAAAGGAACAATTATCAATAATAAAATGACAGTCTACAATTAACATATATCAATTATTGATGCTAAAATTAATCACATGAATTATATCAACAATAAAATTGAAATTCAAGGATTGAATACAATCTAGAAGATGAACTCCTAGGTTGTTGGCAGGGGCCCGTCAGGGGGATATGACCTTTAGGCAGATGCTACAAACTGTTGATGGCAAGTGATTTGAGTATCCAAGGCCCTATTACAAATGCTACAAACTGTTATTGACAAGGGATTCAAGTACCTGAAGCCATATTACAGATACTATGGATTGTTATTGACAAAAGACTCAAATATCAAAAGTCTCCCTCCTTCCTGCCGTCAAAGATTTGCCCAACTAAGGGGACTTGTTCCCTCAGTCGAACTGCCCCTCCTTTTAGGATAGTTGAGCTTCCCCTCCCATCCTTCGCTCCTCCCCTAGTCTCACATGTAAAATAAGGAACCAAGGTCATAGATCGTTGGTGCTTCACTGGTGAAAACTCTCCGATGTCCAAATCAATTGATTTTCGTAGGGGAAGTCCCCTTAGCTTGAAGCCTAGAGATTTTTTTAGAGAGGCATTTTAGAAAAATAGAAAAATGATGTGTGATTAAATAACTAGATGAACTTAGGGTGCAACCTAATATTTTTGAGGGTCTCTCACAAGGAAGTCTCCTTGCATACTAGGGCATCCCATCTTTTTTTCATTGCTTAGCTCTTAACAAACAGTTATCTCCTTATATATGTTACTTCTTACACCTTAGGAGGGGCTTGCAAGTCACTTTCGCATCCCCTAGCATGGTCATCTCTTCAACAGCATCCCTTCCATTTTCATCTCTACTCCTTGTCGTTTGTTTCCTCTATATTCCGTTGCCTTTCAGCTCTCCTTGTCTATTGCTTACTAGCTAGACGCAAGGGACACGTGTTCCCTTTTTATTAATTTGTCTGACTAGATGGACATGTGGCACGTTGTTGACCTTTCTTTTCATTGAAGCCTACTGACCCTGCATTATGTCAGCACTAGGCTTGACACTGACTAATTTTTGGGTGACGTAAGGGAGATTTGTTGACTAGAGGGGATCTGTTTTTGTTTGAAATTTCCCTCCTTCGGTTCTCTTCCCCGCCCTTTAGTTAGGGTAATTTGACCCTCTCCAACTCCTCTCTCTTTCTGGGGGGCAAATCGGGTTTTGGATCATCTTCTTCTTGATTCATTCTCATAGGTACCCCCGAGGCCAATTGAATATAAATTGGATTACCCAATTTCAATTGGCCATAAAGAGAGGCCAATTTATTTTAAATTATATTGTCCAATTTCAATTGGACCTAAAGGTGGTGGCTTTTCTTCTAAACGTCAATTATTTTTGGTATTAAATTGTGTGTTTTAATCAAATTTTATTTTCAAATTATTTTTGTTGAGAATATTTTCAAATTAACTTTGATGGTGGGTGTATAAACAAAATTCATTGTCGAACATTTGAACATGCTAATGCTAATATGACTTTGAAACTATGATTTCATTCATATATAATTTTTTTTAAAAAAAAGTGTTCACCAGCAACTACTAATTTGCGTCGTCCTGATCAATTCTTCTGAATCCACCGCCATATGGAAACTAATTTTGGGATCCATCAAGTAAAACAATAACGAAGTAAGGAAAGTTTAAACCTCCAAGATATAAATACCATCCACCGGATCCCATCCGATTCTATACTTCTTAGTAATGATATTTATTTTTATTTGAATTTAGCTATTACTTACTATTATACTATATCTTTATATTTACAAAATGGTAATGAGAGTTATTAAATTATCTCTTAACTTTTAAATTTTAATGATCTTTTTCTCTAAGTAGGCCTTGCCTGTCTCTGTCTGGGTTCTCTCCCCCCGCTTTCTGATGTGTTTGACTTGCCTCCACCAATTGGCGTATGCTTGGGTTAAATAATTGGAGGCTCGTGTTTATTGCCGACACCAAAATTATCTCTCTCTACAACCCCATTTATACTTATATCCAAATAAATTCTTAGAAATACAAGGAGTCGGTGTCATTGTCATTGCAAACAAACTACACTAAATTAAACAACTAGATGTCATAATCGATGTCAGACGCTCACGAAAACTTAATAAAATCAGAGGCTCGTAGTCGTAAGTCTTCTAACAAAATTTGTCATACCACTAGGGCAGGATGAGGGGGCCAATAGTGACTTTTCCTCAATCAATGAGATTTTTTTATTAATTTTATTATATATTTTTTCATCCAGACACCTTATCTAAATTTTAATTTCAATAATTTAATTATATATTCATTCTATAAATATTTTTTACTAATTTTTAGGTGGTCTATTTTGTCTAAATTTTAATTTTTATATGATATATTATATATCTCTTTGTTGATTATTTAATCATAATTTTATATTTATTTCAATTTATATGTATTGTTTTGAGTTTTTATTTTATAAGAATTACAAATAGGATGCTTCTATTGCCGCCCAAAAAGGTTATTCCTACACTTTTTTGAATAAAATTTATAATTAATTTCAACGAACACTAATGGCCTCCTGGTAATTATATATTATATAACCTATAAACTATATGCATCAGTGAAGATCTAACAAAACAGACACCATACTATTATTTCTGTCACGGAATGCTACCCAGATACATAGAAGTAAACGTAATAAAAAAAAAAGTTAAAATCTAAATTAAAGATGAAAATGAGAGTGGTCTAGACACTTGACTATTATTAACAAGAAGTTAGCTAGGCAGCTGTCGGGCAAAATATGTACCACCAAGCTGACGCTCATGCATGCATGGCTTCATGTCACTTTACACAAATACAGTGAAACGAATTGCTTCCACTACTCGACCAAATGCACGAGTGATCTTCAAGATGACTTTGTTGGTGATGAACTTGACGGAAGCATCTACAGGAGGCTTCAGTTCATCTCATAGTCTCATACACAATTGAAAAAGTGCTTTCCTAAACAAGTTCTTACTCTTTTAGGCATTGGCTGTGAATAAGCCCATGCTGCGTTTCTATTAAGGTTTGTACGTACTGGAATCTCATGAATAGATCGAAACGCCAAATCGCTTCTCAAGGGCATCAAGTCCTTCAATGAGGTATATGTTATTGGAGCAGAGTCTGGATTGAGCTCCTGAGATCCTGTGGCTGAAAAGTGTCCATTTTCATGATGATGAGAAGCACTTCTGGAGAAGTTGTTGCTATGAAATCTGGTTGTGAAAACTAATTTCTTGTTGGAAGATGGAGAAGTCATGGCATTTTTGGCTGGAGAAGGGTTGGTTGTCATTGCTTTGGGATTCTGGATTGGATTTTTTGGTTGAGTGAGGGGCGGTTATCATCTGATTTTGTAAGTGAAAGGAACTAACGGTCAAGTGTTTGGTTTAATTTGATTTATTAAAATTTATAAAGATTTATATGGATAGAATATCTTAGTGGATTACTTTTGGTTTTAAAACACGATCATATTTGATAGAATGATTTTTTTTAAAAAGGAAATCAGTTTTTTTTTTTTTTTTCAAAGGTATGGTTGGAAAGGTTGGCCAAATTCTAACAAATTTAGGAGATTTTTAAGATGTTGGAAAGTTTGACAAAATTTTAGCAAATCTAGGAGGACTTTTAGGAGTCAACTATGTAATTAATTCTTTTGTTTGTAATTGTATAAGACTAATGCTGGGTTTTCCAAATATTTTTATCCAAATTTATGCTCAAATAATATAACATATAAGTTGTTAAGATCTTATAAATTATGAAATGATATAATAATTAATAGAATCTTGACAACCACATATCATATTATTTAGACATAAATTTAAGTAAAATATTTAAAGAGTGATGTGACATATAAGTTGTTAAAATCTTATAAATCATGAGATGATATGATAATTAATAGGATCTAGATAACTCACATATCATATTATTTGGACATGAATTTGAGTAAAATATTTAAAGAGTATAACATTATTCATCCTATAATTATTAGAAGTTAGGAATTTTGATTATGTAATTGATCCTAAATTGTAGCTCTTGATTATGTAATTAGTGATAATTTGCAGCTAGAAGTACTTTTATATATAAAGGGGGTCAATATAGTTGTAAGATATACAATGAAAATATAATAAAATCATTCTTCAAATAAATCTTCTTGGCATCAGAGCTTGGTTCGAACTTTGAAACCTAGGATATTCTCGAGATATATTAGACTTACTCTAAGACTTCTTTCGGTTTGTTCTCTATCATACCTAAATCTCTTTCCAGTTCTCTGACACACTTGAATCCTTAAATAAGGCTCATTCCAGTCCATCCACTACCAATATTGTTGAATAGCCCTATGACGGGACCCTTCCCGAATCCCTCTTCTTGACTCAAGAAAGACCTCGTAGCACCCCAAAAGAATTCCCATGAACCCTAACTCAGTCCGAAGGAATCCCGTCAGGGCACCGGAAACTCATCTATCTAGATATTTTAACTTCTTTTACAAGGTGATAGTGCTAAAATTTTTTCAACTTTTTAATAAAAATTTCGACAGCATGCCGTCTATTTTCTAAAATATGTCACCCTGCAAGTTTCAAATACAGTTTATAAAAACACTTTTATGAAATTCATTTCTCAACTTCCAGAGCCTCTTACTCTTTTCTCATAACGCAACCACAAACAAGTAAATAAAATATGAAAACTAAATTTTAGAAAACTTTAATAAAATATTTTTAACTAATGCATCCACTATTTCTTTAAACTATTTACAACTATATATATAAACATATACATGATCAAAATAAGTGTCGTCCTATGCGTTCACCTGCACGTCTGACTGAACCTCGTCGGCTAGACGACTAGCTCCTGCGTCTGTGAGAGAATTTTTAAGAAAAACATTTTAAAAAAAACTATGAGTATAACTCAATGAGTGGTATAAGTTTTATATACACTAAAGCTTATTTCTGTATAACGTATTCTCCCAAAAACAGTTTTTAAAAATTAACTTGCTTTCTAAAATTCTTTTCTAAAACACTTTCTGGAATTTTTTCTTAAAATATTTTCTGATGCTCGCCTAAATGGTAACCCAAGAAATATCTACTCCTGGTGTGGTAGCATATGAAATCTAGCTAACCACTAGGAGTGAGAATCTACCATGTGTAGTCGCCGAAAGCGGGCCCACGCCGCGGACCGACTACACTACCCTATACGTGTATACAGATCACTCATATCTCGCTCACACAAGAGTCGACTAGACTCAAATCTCACTGACTGACTTCCTCTCATCTACCGTATCACGTATAGGGTATTCGGCCGGGTACTAAACTGGAGCTATGGTAAACCATAGGCTATTAAAATATCTTTTTCTTAATATACTAAAATATTCTAAATCTCAAGACAATAAACCTAAAATCTTTAATTCTAGCACATTCTCATATACATAAATAATAAACTAAAATATTTATGCTAGAATTATAATATAAATTCAATTAATAAATAAATAACTATTTATAATAAATTCTTTTAACTTTAAATAAACTTTAAAGAACTATAAACTTTAAAAACTTGTATTTCCACTCACAACACGTCCTCGGATAGAATCCGATTCTTCTCCGTATACCTCTGGAGCTCTCCGCTTTTACCCTAAAACATCAAATATCTATTTACGATTACTTAACTCATTCAAATAACATTCAAAATCAATAAAAATCTCATTTATCTCTATTAATACCCTTTAATACCTAAACTTTCGGATCTCAATTTCTATTCAATCGAGGTTTTCGAAATCCGTTTTCTTTACATAAATCCTACTTATTCTTTCCTAGGAATACCTCATATACTCAATTTCATCGTCGGATGCTCGGAACGAAATTCGCTCTATTGCGCTTACTAATAAAAATCACTTTTTGTTTCGAACGTCCGACAACTTCAAAAATCAATTCTCTAGTGTTTTAACACCCAACCATGATTAAATAACTCGTTTCGAACGTTAAACGAACGGATTTGGAAGGATTTCGGAAAACACCCTTCAACTCGTCCGTTTAACTCCGAAATCGATCATAAACTTTTCGTTTTCGAAATCTAACTTCATATTATTATTTTCTAACCTCTAAAACACCTATCTAGTGCCTTAGAATCGAAAACGAAATCAGATCTCATAAAAACTCATTTTGGCCATTACTTTCTCTCTCTTTTTCACCTATTTTTCTTCCATCAAATTACGCATAAATCACACCAAAATCATCCTTACAAGTCCCTCTTATCATCCTTAAAATAAAATTTGAAAAAGAAACAAGAGCGAGAATGAGTTTTCATATAAACTAACAAACTTTAAACTGAAATAACTCATCAAATAGGTAATTTTTTTGCTTCAAATTTTTGGGTTAGTTAGAGAAGATGATGAGGAACAACTTTTCTAAAGAAACCTCGAGGAAAATCGGACCGGATCTTCCTCTCTCTCCCTCTCTCTCTCTTTCTCTTTTTTTTTTTCTTTCTCTTTTCTTTCTTCTTCTCTGGTTCTCTTTTCTTTCTTGACAACAAATGTCTCCTAATGAGACAAAATTTGTTTTTTTTTTTATATATTTATACTCAATTACAATTTAGTCCCTTAAGAAAATTTTATTTAATTACTTCAAACTTTCAATAATTTCACTAATGCCAAAAAATATATAATTTTTAATTCCATTGGTCCACTTGACAATTTCTCATCCATTTATTTATTCAACCATTTACTAGATGATATGTGGCACATCCATAGCCACTACTTTTCAAGTCACTTATCTATTTTCTTATTGGTTGAATTAAAATATCTTTTACTTTATTCCGTGAGCCCACATCGCTTGATTAACATATAATTCATTCCTAATCCTTTCGAAAAATATTCCACAAATATTCTACATATATCTTATGGCCAATTTAACTTTATAAGCTTCAATTTCGACCTAATACCTTTCATATATACTTGATAAAAAAAATGTTCCTAACCGAAATATGATTGAATAAACCGATAACTTTTTATACCTATTTATAGCTTAAATACTCGATTTTTATGTCCATTCTCTTTAACTCATTCTCATTCACTTGGGTTACACTCCTTGAAACTTCTGCGTATTATGCTCACGCGCGATCCATGCATACTTAACTTAAAATGTCCATTTTTGCTCTTTTTATAATATAATTTCACTTCGACCGGAAAATATTCTGAAAATATTCCATGGTCATCTAATCTTCAAATTGACCATGAAATACTCTAATTGGATGTCTTATCCATCAATCTCATGCTTCGAAAAAATTTTAATTGGGTTTAAACTCATTAAAACTCATTAATCTCTCATAAGGGCAATATCGTAATTTTCTTCGGATTGCTTAAAATTGACTCAAATAGTATTATTTTTTATCTGTTTCTGCTTCTCTATACTCTCCTACTATTTTCAGACCTTTTCGACCGTTAAAGTCAATTTTCAAAAATTTTACTATTCATTCGAGAATTTCCGTTCGAAAAATACTATTCACCAAAAACTTTCGTTTCCAACTGAATCTCAATTTATGACCCTAGACAATATAACTGGGTCCAAATTTGGTCTTAAACACTAATTTCGGATCTTTTTCGAAAAAATCACTATTCGTTCTGGATCCGAACATTATTCACCGAAAATTCTCATTTCTTCCTAACATGACATTCAGGGTCTTATAAATATAATCGAATTCTAACTGGGCCCCTTGCACTATTTATGGACTCTTTATTCTCTATTCAATCGCTGGAAATGAATTCTCCGAGAAAACTAGGATCGAGGTTTATCACCTTACCTCAATAGTGAGTCGATTAATCAACTGTTGAAGTTAATTACACTCAATTCAGGTGCAAACATCTCCATCCCTAGTGGTTCACTTGTTCAATTAAGTATATCCTCTACTATTTTATTTAGTTCTTTTACAATTGCACCATGGATCATCAATTCAGGTATCTCTGACCACATGATTAGTATCTCATCATTATTTAAAACTTATCTCCCTTGTCTCAATAATTAGAAGGTTAGATTTGCAAATGGAAGCCTCTTTTCCATTGTTGGAAAAGGTTCGGTTCAAATTTCAGAAAACTTTATTTTAAAATTAGGAAATTTCATTTTGGTCTTTGAGGTTTCGAAAAATATCAAATTTTTAAAACTTTTTTGAAAACAACTCTTATTATCCCTAACTTTTCAAAACTATCCAAAAAAGTTCAAACTGTCGGTCAATTGACTGTCAACGGTAACAAATTGTTTGGAAGGAAAAGGTAAAATGATCTTTTTATGTGAGAGGCTAAGATCGTGACAAGTGGATTACTAGGATTTTAAATATATATAAAAGAAAAAAAATAAAAAAACCAAAATTAAAAGAAATTTGGATTTGATCTTCAACCTAGCAACCTAGTCTCACTCCAACTGCCAATGCCAACTTGTCAATAAGCTAAAATACACCTAGCAACCCCAAAACATCAAATACCAACCCCTAACCCTCAACATCTATCAAACCCAAACCCACACACCAACCCAACAATCACCAAAAAAGAAGAAAAGAGTGGTGACAACAGAGAAACTGAGAGAGAATAGAGGGAGAAAACAATGTTCCTACTCAACAAATCCCATTGTCATAATTTCCTCCATTCAAATTACACATAACCACGTTCCAATTTTTACAATAGAGTTCTAATTTTATAATTTTTACAACAAAGTTGCAATTTTTACAACCAAGTTCTAGTTTTACAACAAAATTGTAATTTTTTTTTCACTAGATTTAAATAAGTCATACGACTCATACCTATCTCCAATTATCAGCGATTAAGCAACCGAGAACATCTAGACTGACAATCGACACATCATTCTCTCCCACCAAGCCGAAAGACTTGCTCCTCACTTTCCCACTAATTGCAACCAAAATTTCAGACCACACAATTCATTGAACATGTAATTGACATTAAAAAGAATTAATAATAATAACGCACGTGTGTTTAATTGCCGAATGTGGATGATGTGTTGACTTTGAGAGAAATGACCATGAACTACAATGATGGCGGCAATGGTCTAAATTTAAAAATGCAAATTCGGTTATTGAAAAATATTGATTTTTTGGATGATAGAAAGTGGTGCATGAGAGCTTTGCGATTACGAGATCTAGTTGTGTAATTTGGTTTGATTTTTCTTATGTTTAATTTTTATTTTTATTTTAAAATGTTTCCAGATCTTCAACATTTATTATTTTTTTTTTAATTTTTTTTTTCTAGTTTCTAGATCTTTAAGCTTCAACTTGAAGATTCGGAACTCTTTTTTTCTTTTTTAATTTATTTTTGCAGCAATTTTTTTAATTTTATTTTTTGGGTTTCAATTTTTTTTTTTTGAAAATTATGGGTTTCAAACCTTATTGATTGTGACATTATGAATAATTGGGTTGATTTTTTCATAAGAATAACTGGGAGAAAAAATTTGTTAAGATTCATATATATTGATTTTTTTTTCTATTTTTTAAAATTTTTTTCTTAATTTTTTCTCTGATTTTAAATTATTGAGATTTTCACCTAGGTTTAATTTTCTAGAAAAAAAATTCATTTGGGTTGAAATTTGTTTTTTTTTTCTGAATTTTTTAATTAATGTTTAATTTAAAAAATAATATTTTTTAACAAAAAAAAGATAATCATATTATTGTACATGTGTCGATTTTTTATTAACCAAATAACATGTAATATTTTGATTTCATTAAGGGTCAAATGGCCATTTTATGTGAGGAGAGGCAATTGAGTCATTTTCATTTTTCAATTTGGTTTGATTATCAATTGACTGAAGGGTTGAATTTTTTTGAAGAGTTTAACAAAAATTAAGGATGAAAAAATTTATTTCTAAAAGAGTTTTGGAAAATTGATATTTTTTTAAATCTCAATGGCTAAAATAAAGTTTTCCCTTTTAAAATTTGTATTGCATGTCTCTTGCAACTTGTTATCTGTTAGTAAATTGCCTCAAGATTCTAATTGTACTATTATATTTTCACCTTATCATTGTGTTTTTCAGAACATGACTTGGGGACGATGATTGATGGTGGTAGGATGCTAGGTGGGCTCTACTACTTTGAGGATTCTTTGAGTAATAGGAGACTAGCTCTAGGGTTAAGTTATAATGTAAGTTCTCTTCCAGTAAGAGACCAAATAATGATATGACACTTTATATTTGGTCATCCTAGTTCCCCATATTTAAGGCACTTGTTTCCTAATTTGTTTCAAAAACTTCCTAATAAAGATTTTCAATGTGATATTTGCTATTTTTCTAAAAGTAAATGTAATTCTTATGTTTCTAAACCAAATCATGCATCTAAACCATTTTATCTTGTCCATAGCGATATTTCCCCCCTTTAGGTTGAAAAAGATGGTTTGTGACGTTTATTGATCATACCATGTTGTGTTGTAAGATATAAAAAGAAAATATAATAAAATCATTTTTCTGATAAATCTTCAAATATTAAGTAATTTATTATTTGTTGGTTAATGAACTGTGTGTGTATATTTGCTTTATTAAAATTAATAAAGATTCATATGGATAGAATATCTTTGTGGATTCTTTGGCTTTTGGGAATTCTTAAAAATCCTAAGTTTTGACCCATTTAAAAAACAACTGTCTCATTTTGAATTTAAGTGAAAATTACATTACCAATGTTTGATTTTATTTTTTATTTTTAATAAAAATAAAGAATATAAAAATCATTTTAATTTTTTTTAATACCACTTCAACTCTTTTTAGACAAAAAGTTTACTGTATAATAATTTCACCTAAATTTGAAATTAGAGATATTTTTTTCTACGCGCATCTAACCTCAGGGACATTTTTGAAAGCATCCTTTCTGGTGTGGGTAATTTAGGTCAAAGAGTAGCCGTTCTTTTATAAACGAAGCCTCAATTTATACTTTATTTACAAATAATTTAGATGAGGTTTTTTACTATAACAAAATTACATAAATAATATTTTTCATATTAAATGGGTCATAATTATAAATTTACATATCTCAAGAACAAATAAATTATAAATTTAAAAAGTTTTAAAATATTTTTTAAGGAGGATTATTTATAAATATTAAAAAGAGTATACTTAATAGCAGATGCAAACATCACGACTCACATGATAAAGAATGGTGATATTTCCACCCCTCTAAAATCGTATGTACACCTCTTAATTTATATATTTTTAATATTTCAATATTATCCTTAAATTAAATTACTAACACTTTAATTAAAATATGTTATTATTATAATTATAATTAAATTTGAATACTTCAATTTCAAATTCTAATAAAAAAATTTAGTTTATTTTGATAAAGAGTCATCAAAGATGAGATATTTTCGTTGTGTTTTTAGAGGTTTAATAAATGATGAAAATTGAGGCATAGATTTGAAAAGTTTGCCTTTTTTTTTTTTTTGGTTGGTTACAGTTTAACTTGAGTGAAAATTGAGGTTTTTAGTTTTATTTGATAGTTTTACATATAAGGTTTTGGTGAAATATAAGAATTTTGAATAAAAATAAGAAACTATATAAGATGAAAAAACCATGAACATGAAAAAGAGTATCAAAATAAACTTAAAAAAGAAAATTTGACTTTTTTAATGTTTTGATTTGCTTATCTTTATAAGTATTTACCTGTAATATTTAAAAGGTAAATAAGTAAGTGGACATAATTGGTAATAAATAGGATATACTTATAGAATATGAATTTTTTATAAAATGTAATAAGGTATAGATACAAAAAGAGGTGTATATCCATTTTATAAGAGGTGGAAATATCGTTACTCCATGGTAAATTACGGTAGGCCCACAAGCCGAGAGTAGAGTGCTTTTGGACCCATATAGTCAGGGCCCATCAGATGTTGGGTTCATAGCACACTGGGTTGGACTGCAGCGGGTAGGTTTGGGCCTACCAGTTTAACACCTCTAAAACAAGCGTATGGTTCCATCTGATTCTCACCGGCTTTTCAAGGCATTTTAGTGCTCCACTTGGCCCTTTTCTTGTCCATCAGTTTTTTGAAAGACACACTATGCCATAATTACTATAATAACCTTCACACTTAATTAGTTAGATTTTCACTGATTTTTCTCTTACTTTCGCTTCACATTGTTTTTATTATTTGGACCAGCTCAAGATGCTTTCGAGGACCAATTATGATATAACTTTACAAGGCAGTTCAAGGATCAATTCTCAAAAGATAGGAGAGAGGAGTAGTAGGCTTTTGATTTTTATCACTATACCAAATCCATTTGCTCTATTTTCACTTCATCTTTCTGAACAAAACGATTTATTGATATTTTTTATTTAACTACAAAATTTTATTTTATTTTTTTTTAACTTAAAAATTGAGTGTTAAAGATCTATCAAAATTTGTTGACTATATATGTTTCAATTGTATAAACAATAACTAATTTCGATAAATCTCAACGGATCATTTTAACACGTTAAATGTTAGCACATAATAACTCTAAAATGTACAAGTTTTAAGAATCTATGTATTACTAAAAATTAAAATTCTGCCTTACTATACAAATTGAAACGTAATATAATATTATTATTACAAATAGTAACCAAAAGCTGAAAGGGCAAGAAAGTCAATGAATGTGCGAAGAACATTGCTTTTGTTTCGTGAATGGTTAAACGAGTTAAAGATAAAACCAGAGCCATACATGATACATGTATCTCAAGCATTGCTTATATTTTTTGTTTCTACTTTCCTCAAATCAGAACTCAAAAGGGTATGCTTGAAAGCCTTGAATAGATAAAAAACTAATCATTTTGTTTGCTAAAAATGGCAACAATTTCGCTGGCCCTCTCTGTTGCTCCGTTGTTGAACAACAACAGCTCCAAACTCAGTTACTTCACTTCAATTCAAACTTGCAAGTCCAAACCCTTCAAAGTCAGAGCTATCAAAGAACAAACACAACCAACTTCATCTGATCCTGCTGAGGAAGTTACAAAGAAGTATGGCCTTGAAGTTGGCCTTTGGCAGGTACCCTTCTCTCTTATTTGAGTCTACCAACTCTTAATTCTTGTAATAAACATTTGATTTGTTCTTTTTTTTTTTTTTTTCAGTTTGTTTATCCAATGTTTTTACTAGTTGCAGGATGTCAATAGATTTCTTGTTATTGCTTTACTGAATTTTAAAAAATTTAATGTTAAGGTTTATGTTGTTTTAGCTTTGACAACTTAGTTCATATATATAAGCTGAATTGTAGTCAATTTAGCTTGAATAGGGAGGCAACCTCCTGAATTTGAAAATTAATAGAAAAAATGATTAGTCTTGGATTTTTTTTTCCTTAAATTTTTGTAATTTATCTTGCAAATTGTTTATCACTACTTTTGATTGTAGGATGGAATTGTGGATATGTTTTCTGTACCAAATTCACACTAAGACTGTATGATTTCGGTGAAAGCAGATGGAAAGTGTGTGAAAAGAATATCTTTTTGTGATAGTAGATAGATTACAAATATTAGTAGCAACAGTTTCCTTTAGTGAAGTGATCGTTAAAGCTTTTTTTTTTTTTTTTTAAATTGATGGTTAAAGTATTTTGTGTCTATGATTTTTATTTACATTATTGTAAACTTATCTCTGAGAGTTTCTTATGCATATCAATTTACATTTACAAACTAAAAGTAGAGAAGAGTTAGTTGTTGGACTTTGAACACCATGGAAGATTTTTTTGCAATTAATTTGAAGAATAAGATGGAGAATGAATACCCTTTTTTGTCCTTGTTTTGCCTGATTTATGAAGTTTAAGGACTAAACACTGTTTCAGGTATTGTATGTTATGTTTCCTGGCTTGTAAAAATAACTACCTTGTATGTTGTATCTTTCGTTCGTACAATTGTGGATTTCTACAGATATTCAGCTCGAAGGATGAAGAAAACGGAGAAGGTGAGAAAAAGAAATCAAAGGGGGAACAAGCCAAGGAACTGCTAGCAAAATATGGAGGAGCATACCTGGCCACCTCCATTACTCTCTCCTTGATCTCTTTCTCACTTTGCTATGTCTTGATCAGTGCTGGAATTGATGTTCAAGCTTTGCTTCAAAAGGTAAAACCATTCCACATTGTAAAATTTTGTTGCTATTTCAGTACTCCCTTGGAAGAAATCTCATTCTTGGTAAGTTTTAGGTGGGGATTGCGACTAATGAGACAGGTGAGAAAGTTGGGACCTTTGCTTTGGCATATGCTGCTCACAAGGCAGCATCTCCAATTAGGTTTCCGCCAACTGTAGCTCTCACTCCCATTGTTGCTGGTTGGATTGGAAAGAAAGTTGAGAAGGAGAAATAATCTGTCTAAGACACTTAGATATCAGCATGCTTTATGTGTAGTAGTGGTACACTTCCTTCTCTCTATAAATATTCTTTATTCTTCCTTTTTAGTCTTTAACCTTTTTTTTTTCTGGTGTTGACATTGCAAAATTATATTCCAGATTATGTAGTTTAATCCATCTTCTAATGGAAATTACAAATTAATAGTTAAATTTTACAGCTCCTTGTAGTTGGATTAGCAGTAACATTGCATTATCTTTATTTTTTATCAAACCATGTTGGAAAGGCATGTGTCACTCATCTTGTCTGGTCTAGTAGAAGCTTGTATAATTTGCTCTGTCGTAAATCCAACATGATGCTGAAGCTCAGACTTCAATACTTCATTGAAACATAACCATGTAAATGATATTTTTGGATTCCACAGATGTTGACCACAAGCTTCTAATAAACACAGCTGAATTGTAGCACTTCTAGTTGATGAATTGTCATGATAATGGAAAAAAACAAGGGAAACAGTTCCATTATTCATCTAACCTTACGATCATTAATTTGTCATTACATGATATATGCTATATAATCCTATCCATTACTTACCAGAAAACCTAACAGATATACTTGTCAATGCAAACAGAAGCAATAATACAAAGATCACATGATGTCATCTGTACTACACTATACAACCACCACCCAGCTACCTCCTTACACTTCTTTAGTTCTCCTTGGAACCTTCAGTCGTGCATGTTTCAGTGAAACTGAAGGACAGTCAGACATCATAGGTTCCCGATGTAAACATGCCCGTACATTTCACCTGGATTATAACCATCGTTATTGATACATCTCATTTACCTCCCAGCATCGGTAGAGGGAAGTTCTGTTGGATTGGTTGGAGTTTGGGCCTGTGGTGTACTAACAGTAGCCATGGCATAATCTTCATCAAGTGCAGCCAACTCATTCCATTCAACCCCGGCTATTAGTTAAGAGTCAGGGAATTGACCAGAATTTTACCGCACTAGAAAATTAAGTAATAAATAATAAAACAACTTAATGAAAAGGATACGTTCAGTCGGCCACATGTCTGTGATGCTAACTCCAGCATCTGATAAAAGCCAGTAATCTGCATCACTCTGCAAAAGATCACAGAAACAAAAACTCAGCAATCACTTCGACTCTTTGTTTGTCAATAAAGCATTAACCATTCTAAAGTTTCAAAGTAAGCATCACAATGACTATTTGTCAAATAACACGTTTGAATAAAAAAATGATCATTAGCCTTCTTTTGTCAGTAAAATTTCAACAAACCACCTAAAACTTATTCGATCACTTTTACCACTTTCTTCAGTTAGAACTAATGACTGCTTGTGCTAAACCCAAGACAGTCAAGTAATATCACTATTTTTTTTCAAAACATTCATTCTTCATGTACATTTTGGCAACATAAAAGTTCTGGATATATGGAAAATCAAATGTTGCTTGTGCTGCTTAGAAAAATTCGTTCTTAAGTCTTTACTGAAGAGATGCCATATTCCTGAATAAAAATACGTAACCCCACTAAGAACTTAAACTTACATCAACTTCTGAGGGAACAATCTTCATGATCCCGCTCACGAAGTCCTGTGAGGCACTAATATCTGTGCACATGCCATGAACATCTTGTTCCTGCATGTTATTTTCCTTCTCTCTGGTCTCCTCTGTTACCATTGTTGTCGCCGAGTTCTCAATAAAGGCTGAAGTAGATGGCAAGTTTGGAGGTGCCTCAGGACCATGTATCTCCTCAAACTTCTCCTCAAATTGACTAGAATAACAGTGATAGAAGAGAAAGAGGCATCAGAGAGTGGGTCAAGTCCAATGTTTGCATTACTACTTACACTACCACGGATTTCATCTCACCAGGAAAAGCAAACAAACAGCTAAAATTTTATGACCTATTGATCATCAAGAAGGAATGGTACCTGACAAGGTAAACATCTATTGGGCCCATTGTGCTTCTGAGAACTATTCTGTATCTTCTCTGGGGATAGTCAACAGCCTTGCACAGGAAGGAAAAGATGGAATGAGGTCTATGCATGTGCAAACACAAAAAAACTGTTCCCCAAGTCTTGCATGCTTATGGAATTACCTCATCAGGGTCTGGGACTTCGAGAGTGGTTCCATGCGGAGCTTTGATTGCTATTAAGGTTTCATTCTAAAAGAATTGATAAAATTATTTAGTCAGTTTCCTACAGGCACGGAAATCCGTTTTGATTGATGATACAGTTGCCAAGTCTTAAGCATACATAGTAGTATGGCAAAAGAAAGAAAATTTAAAAAGAGAAGGAAAATTTAAAAAGATAAAAACCTGGAAGAAAATTTTAAAAAAGAAGAAAAAAAACCTGGAAGCAGGGTAAGTTCTTTATGTCTTCTTCTGTGACAAAGAGCCACCTAAAATCATGTAGAAATCATGTCAGTCAATTTAGAGCTGGCAATTATATTATTATGATTTGGCATGAATAAGAGGGGTTGAAATTTACTTTTGATTATTTTCATCTTCACTAAGGTCGCTCAATCTTTCTTGCATTTCTCTGCAATAATATAGATGTGTCAGCACAAACCCAAGGCTGCCAAAATGCTATCAAATAGAGATGCAATAACCTTATTTAACCTTATTTGATCATCTAATCTGCGCTCCTCAATTGTAAGGCTTTCAACTTCTGCCTGCAGGAGTAAAGATCAATTAAACCAAACAATGTGCCTCTCAATAAGATTCTTGTTTATATAAACTCTGCCAATGGATCAGACTAGTATCACAATCCCATCATTTCAAAAGCAGTGCAATAAATCAATTAACTGCAACTTAAGCGTTCTCCTAACTATTTGGCTTGGAATGCACAAACCATATAAGACACTCCGCTCATCTTCAGCATTAAAACTATTGGCAGGAATGGACAAATGGAGAACCATAAAGAACACAAATCAAGGTGGTGGTAATTTACAAACCCACAACAGAAGTAAAGATTGATTTATTTGAGAAAGGTGAAAATTTCTTTTTGTCTAATTCAACTTATTGGCATGAGGGCATTATTAACTTTATATAATTATATAAAACCAAATTTGTTTGAATAAGATATCAACACTGACTTTTTGCACTAACAAAGAGAAATGAGATATTAGAAGTATCCATATTTTTAACACAACCCCCACCACTCCTCCCCCTCCTCCCCCGCCCCCAAACAAAAAAAAAAAAAAAAAATACTGCTGGTCGGCTGGAGAATCTTTCCAACCAACTATGCACAACAATTAAATTGAAAATTAAGACAGAAGGTTAAACATATGCTACCATATACTATTGGAGCTAATTAGTATCGAAGTGTAAGGCCGAAATCTAAAATGAAAAAGTAACAAACTAAAATATTTGATAATAGTTTAACTTATAATTGAAAGGATAGAAATCTTAAATTGTGAAACAGAAATTATCTTAATATATATATAGTACTTTTAAAATGAGGACTCCCTTTAAAATAAGGATCAACCAATCAAATTCATTTATTGTATTCTCTCTATTAAAACAAATTCTCTCTCCTATTTAATTCAAATATAATGGATGTATTTGATTGGTTGGTTCTTACTTTTTAAAGTAAGGAAGTCCTCATTTTAAAAGCTATATATATATATATATATATATAATATATACACACACACATATTTGTAAGAGTGATGGTGGCAATATTGATTGTGAGACAACAATGGTGATGGTTGACATAGCAGCAGTTATTTGGCAAAAGTGGTCATAGTAATCATAATTTTCTTTGATTATATGCTAACGGAGGTGGTGGTCATAATGATTATTTAATATCATTGATAGTAATAGAAGAAATACCAATAGTTGTAGTGGAAGTGATATGATAGTATGGTGGTAGAAATACTAGTTTATGACATTAGAGGTGACATTTTCATATTAATCATGATGGAGACGGTTGTAGGAACAGCAAATACAGAGTAGTTTTATCAAAAGCTTTAAAATATCAAATATTGCATATAAATGCATCATTAGATACATTTAAAATGATTTAAGAGCTGAATATGTTGTCAACACCCATTAAGACATCCAAGACAGTTTTTTGAGCTAAATGTGGTTACCAACATCCATTAAGACATCTAAGAGAAAGCAAGTCAAAATGCAAAATTTCAAATTGCATACCTGTAAACTCGAAGCACTTTCGTCAGCCTCCCCTGGCCTTGAGACATCAAGTCCCCTAATATATCAAAGAGTGTACATCAATGAAAATTCAGAAACAAAAGCTATTTAAATAATCATAGATTATGTCAATGTATTAAGAGCACGATTAGAGTCCATACTTCCACTGAATTCTGTTCTTGAGTTTCTTTTCTATAAGACCAATTCCTTCTAGGACATTTGTTATGTCATATATCCGCCGCTTTTGCACCTGTAGGCAGGAAAAGCTTTTAGCACTACAACTTGATGACATAAGGAAGGAAGAATAAAACAAGTAAAAATGTCACCTCTAGAGTGTCAGCAGCTTTATTTAGGTCAAGAATACCATCTTCGGCATGTTTAATCAAACTGATAAACTTCTTTGTCAAGAGCCCTAAATCAGAATTAAGGCACTTGCTCAGTTTCACAAGCTACAGGAAGATTATATTATTATGTAATAATAGAGTAGAAGAACTATGGATAAATGCACGAGCATAAATAACTACCAAGGGAGCTGTCATAGCGGCAGGGACCAGTTGGTGTGAGATTATTGCCAGGAGAACCTGCCAATTCACAAAAGCTTTCTCATCTATTATATCTACTTCTTTTTCAATTTCTAATGCTAATGTGAACAGAAACAAACTTAATTGTGCAAGAAAGAGACCTATAATTTTATCAATTCGGATTTGGTTATACTGTGATTCAAGAAAATAACTAATATAATTATATAAGCATAATATCTGCTGCTTATAGTTAATAATGCTAACCAAGATTTGTAGCAGAAGTTAGAGGTCCAGATTTACTGTTCTTCGTTAGCCTTGATTGTTTTTGTGCCTTTGACCCTTTTCCTGATACTGGTGTCTGGAGGGGACTGTTAACTATTTCGGTGGATCCAGGATTAATAGTCTGCTCACTTGATTCAGCTTCATGATCTGCTGCGTCAATCTTCCGCTTTAATTGCTAATAAACACCATTTAGTTTTTCAAATCATTAAAAGCAAATAAATTTAGGCATATAATTAATTAAAAAGTAAGGTATACAAGTCTGCAATCAAAACAAAGAGTTATATGAAACTGATATTATCTTCAAAAGTTTCTCATGATCACTGCTATTAAGAAACAATTAAAATCAATCAATTATCCTTTAAAATGAAAACATAAAATGCCTTGTTAAATCAAATCTTCCATCTATGCCTGCCTTACATGCATTGCTCCGTAGGATGTTCTACATCAATATATTTGCATTCTATGGATTAGAATCACATACTATAAACCAAGGATGAAACAGGGTCTCAAGATTTTGTTTGAATAAAATTCATAATTATAGCACAACCTAATTCATCAACAAGGTCAATAAGTGAAAAAATCTCACAGGTTTTGATATTGGAGAAAAGTAAAATTGCATTTTCACCTCCTTTCAAGTTTCAAAATTAAGCGATTTTAGGGAGCTATATTACAGGTATAGAATATAGATAAATGCAGTCAAGTTAAATTGTCACCTCCTCCTGTGATGAAACATTTCAAGACAAATAATTGAATAAAGCTACCTTGCTGCTTAAGGTAATATGTTGCAGTAAATGGTCTATGTTAAATTTATATGTAAGCTCTTTAAGGGTTACAGAGAAGTTTCTTTGTCTTATCTTTTATGATTCTTCCAAACAAGACATAAGATCTATAGCAATGACACACTTTGCATCATGTGATAACCACATAATTATATATTCAACATCGATATTTCAAATTAGGTATCCCACATTGTTTGTTAAGGCCAAGAGAATCTAAGATCACAGTCCATTAAATTTACAACATGACATAAAACTTTAAACAGTAATGATAGAAAGGTTATTGGTCTACTCTATTGATTGTCAAGGCCTAAAAAACCTAGGACTCACAGTAACATACAATATGACACAACTTTCTATCACTATTGACAATTTGGATTGTACTCTTGTATAAGATAGAATCAATATCCTTAAAGATTACACATGCACAGACAATATGAGCCTGTCAGACCTACTAAGAAAGAATTGTGGCCTCCATGTTGTAACCTCCCATCAATATCATTAAGTTTTTATTAGTAGGTTGGCTGAGTGGCAACCAAAACCAACTTCATTAACCACCAAGCAATGTCTTCAATTTCAGAAAATAAATATCTGCCTAACGGTTTGCTCTATTACTATATATTGAGACATGAAGAAGCCAACAATTGATACGAATGGTGACTTAAAAAGTTGTAAAACAAAAATCAATACTAAGATTAGATAATATAAAAATTCTATGACACTACATAAACAAGAAATCAGTAAAAGAAATTAACTGCCCCCAAAAGCATGCACTTCAGAATAAATTTTAAGGTATAGAGGCTTTTCCTATGCATTTGTCCACTGAAATATGAGGATAATGCTAATCTCTCCCAATGACTAGGAAGCACAATTCCCATTCAAATAATAATTCATGAGAAAATAAAACAAGCAATATTACTTAGGTTTCAGGGTCTAGTGAACATAATTATTTTTGGTGATGAGTTGCAATAAAAAAGTCATGCATAAATAACCACAAGTTTTCATTTTCAATCTCAAGGCAAATCCACTCATTTCCTCCAACACATAGTTTTCCTGGACTACTTTGTTACATGCACCAATGTAAATTCAATCATGGAAAAAGGAAGCGGATTCCTCAATAAAATTCACAAAGTCATTAAATTAGTAAAGATTACTGCTTTAGTCCATAATGCTGTAGATTTCAACCTATATAAATATAGTTTTCCGCACCAGAAAATAGTAAATTTTATTGATTCTAGAAAATCAGCATACCTTCAAAATACAGTCCTCTAATTAACAATTTAAGACATTTATCTAGTTAACATAATGCCATGGTGCATCAAACATTATCCACTTTTATGCATTCTAAATTCCAATCATATCAACCAAAGGATGGCTTCACTTCATGAAATCACTGTAACCAGCAAACATGTCAACTACTATTTTTTTTATGTTTCCCAAGGTCACAAATCTAGTATGACAAATCTCCATGTAATGATTTCTCCTGTCTAGTTCAAGATTTAGCACACTGTTCACTGATATATGATAGATACCCAAGAATTATACAGTGACGAATGTTTGATCTTAAAATGCATCATTTTTAAACTCCTCAATATTATATCTAATAGCAAGCATAATTCAATTTTAAAATCCCTTTAAACGACAGTTGTTAATTTGTCATCAGAAAAATAAATTACTTCAAAACGCTATAAGTTGAAAAAAGTATTCAGCAAATAAATCAGATTTCATGCCATATAAATACACACAAACAAAATTTTAAAAAAACAAAACTGGATCTCCAAATCGAAAATTTTAGGCCTACATGTAGCACCAGATATGCCTTTTTAATTATTGAAAGATGGGCTAAAAGCATCCAAGTCAATAGAACAACCATTTTGGAAATTAAAAAATCATGAAATAAGTGCAATTGACAACAACTTAACCTCGTGAGAGACATAGTTAAAGAGGAAGCCAAAGATGATCAAAATATCAGGGAAAACTAATGGTTGAAAAACCAATGTCAAGAATGGGAAAAAGTGCCATAATTTCAATCCTCTTTTATCATGAGTTTATAAAGGACTGAATTTTTTTTTTATTCTCACATCTCAAAGCATATTCCAACTTGAGTTCTTGTTTATAAACAAATGGGTCAATACTTCTCAGTAGAAAAAATAAATAAACAAATAAAAATACAAATAAATTTTAGCACCTCTAAGTGTAATAAGTAATAGCGGCTGATTCATGATTTTAACTGATACTTTTTACCTGATACCTGTGCAATCTGCTTCCTCAAGGATTTAAGATAAGGAAATTCACTTTATCTCTGAAGGTTCAGCCTAAGTTACTTATATCTACTTGCTTGCATTCATGAGGAGTTAGTTTAACAAATTACTAGATGCAGCACCATTCTAAGATGAAGACAGATTAACATAGCAGAGTTGCAATGTTGCAGCAACAAAACTAAAATGGAAAAAAAGGAAGTAAAATTTTTGGGAATTGAAGGTCTATAAAATATCAATCACAACGGAAATTTGCTTATAGCGATCAGGTTTTAACAAACAAAATTTATTATAACCTGCGTCAAATGATAAAATTTACGAGTCACCACATATCCAACTCACATGCAGTATGAATTATACATGATCCATGCTGCTATACACAATTAGCTTGATATATACTATATCTTCATATGAAAGCCCACTACAAACAGATCAATCAGCTTTCAACTATATAATGAACTTAATGCATGTGGTAAAATTTTCCCAAGAAGATACTCATATCGGTGTTGGTACAAGGTGATGGCTTGTATCAATAGATGATTCACAGATAATCTGCTTTCAGCATACAATTTGTCATCACTGGCAGGCATTCTATCAAGTGCATTAAAGCAAATACATCATGCATTTCCAACTTTATGCAACTAAACTTATGCTGAAATAAAATAAAATAACTATGAGTAGAAACAGATGCTACAATTTATATGGATATGAAAATTTATAAAAAAAAAAAAATAGTACAATCCCTAGATACCTAAATCATTGAATTTGTTACAGACTATTAAGAAACCATATCCCGAAACAAAAAATATTCATTGTATGAAACAAAAAAATATGCATTGTATGGTATGACAGAATGGTCTAGATGTCTCTCTCAAAATACATTGACCCACAGGTAGGTGTATCAATTGATTGCCTCGCTAAAAACCAAGCACATGCATCAACATATGAGGCTTTATATTGCACCATAGCTTGGAAAACATGTTCAAACATGAAGTGCCAATTCTTAACATCACCATCCTTGCAACTGTTTCTAGCACTTATAAGACTGTGATTCACATGGACTGACAAGCTCAATTGGACGTCATACTCAACAACAAATTAATGCTATTATTCTAAATGATTCTTGCTGAAGTTGACTTGTTAACCAAATACTGCATTGTGTTGTTTCTCTATTCATTTAGGTAATTCCATTGTCTTATTTTATCTAGTCTAGTGCAACTGTTTATGCATGATCTTGAGATATTCACCTAACACTCACAACATCAATTTCACAATTCTAACCAACTTTTAAACATGCCCAAAGCTTTGCATACGCATTAGTTAACAAGATGCTAGACACGTCACAATAGTGTTTCCCAACATAGAAGCCCGATATTCTATCACAAATGCTGAAATCTTCATCTATAAGAAGAAAACAGAATATTGCACTAAAGGCAGAGCCTTATCTGGCACAATCACTCACACGTTCAGAATTAAAAACCAACAAAGTTTTAGAAAAAGAAAAAAAAAAAAAAAAAAACCATCACCAAGCAATTGCCTGACGATTTTGCAACGCCTGTGTCCAATTTCCACAGCATCCAACACTATGCTACATAGAGATCTTGATTAGCACGCAGACGCACATAAACAATTACAAAAATAGAATCCCCACAGCTACAAATCCGCTTCCTCTCTTGTAAAACATGTAAGTACCAAAAAAAAAAGTTGAAACAAAACCTAGCTGCAGCATAATTGACTTTAAACTAAAACACACTACAATACACCATTAAACTAAAATACACTCCAATACAATCCAAATATACTACAACACTATAAAACCCACCGGGAATTCTAGTAACACAAAACTAAAATCACACTCAAGTCAAACAAATTAACAGCTTGGCGCTACAATTCCAATAAATCTAAACCCCCCAAGAACTAATTCTATCAACAACCACATCCAAAACTCAAATATTCAAAAATAAATAATAAAAATTCAATCACCGAAAAAAACAGATCTTTACACAACTCACATGTATAAAAATAATAACTTTAAACTAAAAAAAAAAACCTCAGAGAGCTAAAAATAACTAAAATAAATTATAAAAACAACAATAAAATAAGTAAAAACAAAACTCCAACAAATTTTAAAAAACAAATAAACAAACAAAGGTTTGAATAGAGAAGCTCACTGGAGATTTAACAACGATGGCGTCAGGTTGTTGATGATCAGGTCGGCGTCGGGGCTCGAGAGGGAAGCGGTGGTAGTCAGCGGGAGCTGAGAAGGGAGGCTTCATGGAAGAGAAAGGGAGCTGGCGCTTGAAGGAGTAGTGGTCGTGGGGCTGAGTAGAGGTGTTCTGCGGCTGCGAATTCGACATGGAAGAGTTGATCAAAGAAATGGCGGCTTACGGGGGGTCTGGTTACGGGGGCTTGGAGAATCGAAGAAGAGATCGGATCGAGAGGAATCGGAGGAGGAAGAGTGGGTGGTTAGAGGGAATTATTGAAGGGAGATCTGGTGTTTGCGAGCAAAGAAAAATAAAAAAAGCGGGAGATAGATAGAGAGAGAGAAAGTGAGCAGAAAACGAGGGAAACAATCAGCAAGGAGGGAATTTGGTTCGGATATACATGTGGAGGGAACCGCTTCTTTTTCTTTCTTTTTTAATAATTAGAAGTTAAATTAAATTGTCTTTTTTATTTTTAACCTACTAAGTTTATTAACTACACCCTCATTATAAATTATGATAATAATTCATTGGTATTATGAGTAAATGCTCTTTTTAAAAGACATTGTTGAATGTGATTTTATGGTATATAATTGAAATCTTATTATTTTAAAGACTCGTTTACACATTGAACTTAATTGATTAAATTATTGTATATTATTTTAATTATTTAAATTTATACCATGTTAATTAATTGAAATCATATTATTTTTATTCATAAAGATATTTTGGTGTTATATGTTATTATAAAGTTTATTATTTATAAGAGAAAGTTTGTATAATGTTGTGCCCTTTATAAATAATTTATAAAATTATAAATTTGAATTGTATTTTATATCAATATTTTATTTAATTATAATAATTTAAAAAGACAGAATTTGTTCATTAACGTAAATATAATCATGAAGGTAAATATACTGATTAAGGAAGATTTTTTTTTATTAATTGATTGAATACTTTTCTTGATTATTTTTATCTTTATACAAAAAATATGATGTGTTGAAATTGGTTAGTAAAAAAAATAGGTGTGAAATAGAAAAAAATAAAAATAAAACAAAAAAGAGGAGAGGGTTCGAATCGGCGATTGGCGCCTTATAGGAAGGACGATGAAGTGGCGATTATTTGGCGCGCATGAATCCACCAACCAACGTAAAAGACAGCACTGTCTCCATCAGTCCGTCTCCACACTCCACTGATAAACATCGTGGGTAGTGCCTACTGCCACGCGCCACCTTCCTTACTCTCAGGCCACTGTTTATCAGTGGGCTGGGCCATGAATTGGGCAATCAGTTTTCATTTAACATTTCTAACCCCTCTAATTATACAACCCTTTATATGTTCACCCCATCTCATTATGGCTTCTAACTGCAAGCCTCTCCAATTCGCTGCTTATAACTTCTTTCCATTTTTTATTTTATTTTTTTCTTCTATGTACATATAAGGAATTCTAATGGGTTCAAATTCTTTCTAAGAGCTAGAATTCTGGAATCTATAATTCGTTGAGAATGATTAAATACTACTGTCTATATTATAAGATTATGGTTGTAGAAATAAGCTAATCGTAACCTCACATTTCAATAACTGAAGTTTTAAATTCAAATCCCTTCTATTCTAAACCATAAATAATATATATATATATTATAAAATCATTTAACGACAAGTAAAAGTGAATATTACACACGTATATTAAGTGAAATTTTCATTTTAATCGACGTGTTTTGGCGATTTATTTTGCTTTTAATGTGTGAGTGTGTTATTAAAACACTTGGTACCTAAGTTTTCAAAACCCATCAATTCGGTTTATATTAACGAAAATTTAAGAGATCAAACCATCAAACTTTGAAAACTTACGAAATCATAACTTCTGTTTCGTTATTAATGTGTGAATATATTATTAGAAGTTATGGTACCTAAAATTTTCAAAACCTATCAATTTGATTTCTATCAACAATAAATTAATGAAAATTTAATGGCTCATTGGAAAGTTTAGAAATCATAACTTTCAATAATATATTTACACTTAAAATTAAGATAAATCACCCAAATTAAGATTAAAATGAATATTTATCTATTGCCAATTAAGAAAAAAAAAAAGTAAGGGCGAATTTCATTTGAGCTCCCACCATTCACATTGTATCGATTTTTTAACTACGAATTCATTTATAGCTCGAGTCATTTTTAACTTTCATAAACTCATCAATTTAATTGTTTTGACTAAACATTTAATAATTAATGGTGATCGAAAAGTAAAAAGACCATTTTATCTTTTACTAAGTTAGACAGTTGAATTTATTATTTTACCATTTTTTAAAAAAAAATTAACAAAACTAAAAAATATCAAGCTTCCATTGAGATGGATGGTTGAGATCAATTTATGAAAAATAAGTAAAATTAAAAACAAAAAACAAGCATACTATTGATTTAGTTATCTATCTCTTAAAAGGATAGTGTTTTATTTTTTCTTTTAAAGAAAAATTCAAGCATATATTTTTTTTTTTAAAAAAAAGGAAAATGAAGAAAAAGGTGTAGAGATCCAATCTCGATTTTTACCAGCCATCAATGTAAATGAAGTTATCTCTATCGATGTTTGAGAAAAATTTATAGAGTCTTGCATTAGACCTTTTATCATTAATGACGAAGGATCTATCATCAATGATGAATGATTTATCTTTATCATATGATGGAGGTGATTAAGATAGAATATACATGAACATAGATAAAATACTTATCTTATTCCATCTCTATCACTCCTAAAAGAAGTCGAAATCATGTTCTTCTTTAGCTTGCAAATGATCTTAAGACGGACTTTGTGAAGTCACCATCACCTTTGAGTTTTGAAATAACTTGCTCAATGTATTATGTACAATTCCATAGAGACAAAATCTATACAATCTAGATTCAATCTTCATCATCTCCATATAACACAATGAAACAGGTCCTCCATCGCTAATTCCTCCATTACTAATGACGAGGGTCCCTTACAAGACAAATTTGGATCTCCACCCCTTTG
>CM034473.1:15171512-15208933 GCA_019925255.1 Litchi chinensis | reverse complement strand
ATTCTATAGTTTCTGGACTCATTTTCTAAGCATCTAATCTCTATTGTATTAGATGAATTGAAGCTATTAGTCGAACTGTAATAGATTGTAATTGCTTCCTGTTGACGATCGGAATCGGTCAACACCCGGGAAGTCGGAATCTCGCCTACGGAACGATTTATACGGGGCCGACAGTGAAGACCATGCCAAGCTGGGGGTGAAGACCATCCCGGACAACCCCTTTTGGCCTCTTGAGGGTCGCGTTCAGAGTTGAACTCGTAACCTCTTATAAGGTTTTTGAGTGCACAACTCCTAAGCTTGGTGGTAGGAGTTGTCAATCCAAAAAACATATAAGGTTGAGCGTTCAACTCCGGACGCGACCTCAAGAGATTAAAATGGGTTGCCTAGGGTAGTCTTCATCCCAGGCTCGGCGCGATCTTCACCGCGGGTCCCGTACAAATCGTTCCGCAGGTGTGGTTCCGACCCCCCGGGTGTTGACCGATTCCGATCTTCAACATTAAAACGCGCAAGCTGGGGGTGAAGACCATCCTGGACAATCCCTTTTGACCTCTTAGGGTCGCGTCCGGAGTTGAACTCGTAACCTTTATAAGGTTTTTTAGTGCACAATTCCTACCACCAAGCTGGGCATGGTCTTCACCGCTGGTCCCGTACAAATCGTTCCGTAGGCGAGGTTCCGACCCCCCGGGTGTTGATCGATTCCGATCGTCAACACTTCCTAAAGCATACATCCTTTCGTCAATGGTGAGATCCAAAAGCACATCATCACATAATGTATCCAGAAACAGTATACTCTCTCTCTCTCTCTCTCTCTCTCTCTTTTTAATTAAGAATTTATAGAGTCAAGTGTATATCAATTATAACAAAATTGAAATATGCATGAATCCCAGCCATCAAAAATATCGAAACAGTATACTCATTTTCTTGAATATATAGTAGACTAGTGGTTATCCTTTCTTTTGTTTCAAATTTAATAAGTATAGTTATGATTCTATATATTTTACCACCTTTTGCTTAAAGATTGTTCCTTCAAAAAATAAAAATATACATCAACTTTATTCCCAGTCTATTCATACTCTTTATTATTTTTTTTAAAAAAAAAAAAAGCAATTAATGGATGAGGACTAGAATTGTACAATAGTATCTATAACCTGTTCATTAATATTTTTATTTAATTCAGATTATTTAGCGATTCTAAAAAAATCTCAGGATTTTTTTTTTTCAAGTTTTTTTTTTATATATATATAACCATTAACTCTCCTAGTAATTTTTTTGTGCTATTGGAAAGTCTATATATACAATATTGGAATCAACAAGCATTTTGTTTTCTCTCTCTTCTGCTTAAATTATTCTATATTTTGTATGTAAATTAAAATATCACAAGAATTTGAAGCTTTTATTTTTTTTATTTTTTTTGTGACATCTTTTGAGAGTTAGATGATTATCGAAACCAACCTAGATGAAATTTAAATAGCACAACTTGAATGACTACTTCCAAGTATTGAGAAAGCGTTACTTATACCTTTTTTGTGAAACGATAGAATATTTATTGAACTCGAACCTATGATTTATGTGGAGAAGTAATAAAAGGTGGAGGTGGCTACCACTGTAGTAACCCATTTGATTATGAAACATGAAGCTAAATAATGCAATCGATACATGGAATCTAGTTTCGGTCAACATAGGAGGATGAAACTAAGCAGAATCGATATCAAATCACGATTCATAGCACACGCTCCTGTATTTAAATTCAGTTAAACACAACATGTACTAAGTGTGATTTTCCTTAAAACCAATAATTATCATGAACTATAATTCTTGAACAAAAAATTCTAAGTGTGATTTTCAATGGTCTTTGTTTATAAATATTCTTTTTGTTTATGAATAATAGTTCGTGATAAATGGCGATGTCAAAAAATTCATTTTGATAGTTTGGTGCTTTTAAATTTTCACTCACTCTTATTTTAGTGCCATAAAAAAATTTAAAAAAAAAAATCCTTAAATAGCATCTATCAAATAATATCTATGTCATATATGAAAATTGATGTATTAAATGGAAAATATGGAAGTATTAAATAAAAATATATTACATCATTGAAGAACAATTATTAATTTGATTATCTATCAAATCATATTTATGTTATATAGAAAGTAAATCTTTTAATATTAATGACATGACCTTTTTTTTTTAAAAAAAAAAACACAATCTATAAGAATATTAGAGATGTTCTAAGTGGTCTAACGATTGAATCGGCATGGATATGGAGACTATCAATACCTTAGTATATGTGATGGGATGAGAAAGATTTTCATATATATGAGGATTAGATACGAAAAGGCAAAAATCAAGAAATTAGTGTTTAAGATTTAGCATTGCCGAGATGGTCGTATTCACATATAATAATTTTATTTTGCTAAATTTTATCATTTTGTCATTAATAGTAAGTTTGTTTTTAGATAATTTTTCAGTCTAAAATTTTTATAAGCAATGGGTATACAAAAAAAGTTTTTCAGGTGAGAATGTGGACACTCGTAGTCATGGACATGATACTTGGTACTTACGTTCATGTGCCTCATTTATAGATGGACAACTGTATCAATTTCACGGGGAAAATAGTTCATCTGGACATGTACGAAAGAATTTATTATAAGTTACAACATCAATATTATCAACATATAAATTAGATTTCTCGAATTGAAGGGCCATAAAGAGAACAGGCAAGAGAGACTGAGAGGGATTTATTGATCATGGTAAATGTGTAATGCTAAAATGTAACATGAGGGACTTCAACTAATATGACAACTTATCTATAATTATTATGTAAACTATTAAACACATGATTAAAAAAAAGGTAATGATTATAAGTAAGTGATTCATACATCATTAACATCTTATCTAAAAATAATTACTAAATTTATTCATAATTATATGCAAACACTGGGTAATAATAATGTGTTTTAATAATAGAAAGGTTCAAGGACCAACCTAATGTGAGTCCAAGTAGAGCACGTGCACCAGCTAAAATATATATATATATATATATATATATATTATATTTACTTTTAAAAATAAAAACTTAATATATAGAATTGTTTTTCAATTTTTATAATATTTTTTGCATATATTAATTTTCGTTCTTTACTTTGTCCATATAATAATGTAATTATGTTTTTATGGGACAAATTAATGAATTCTTAATTCTTTATTAAAATATTACACTCTGTTATCATATGTATTTTTAAATTTGTTGTTTTTATAAATTGTATTATTTTTTAACTTAAACCAACTTTTAAGTTGTGAACTTTCTTTGTCTAAATTTATAGGTTCAAAATTATCAATAGATTAGGATGTTTCAGTTGTTTCTTATTATTTTTTTTATCTTTCGTTTCTTTTACTGTACGATTGTATTGATTTTATTATTTTATTAATTTGCTTCTTAAAAATATTTTAATTATAATATAAATATAATTTTATCCAAATTCATTTATTAAGTGCGCTATTTCTTCCTTTCTTTTCTTTTCTTTCTTTTTTCTTTTTCTTTTTTTTGAAAAGATTAGGTGTGTCATTTAGATTTGATATAAACTTTCCTATTCAATAATTTTCTTATAAAATCATACACTATACCTGGATATTTGTTTTTCAATATTATAATTATTATTTGTAGTAAATACTAAATAGTAATACTAAGGAACTCAACTATAATATAATTTATTCACTCACTTTAAATTCACATTTAGTTATAGCTTAAATGATTAGTGCATTTCTCATTTACATTTACAATGAAGGTTTAAGTTTCATTACGCATGTTTATGAATATTTATGGAAAATTTTCTCTATTTATTGTGAGAGTCTCATACATAATGCTTTGTGTGTTAATTATCGAATAATATATATGGTGTTTAAGTTTGATAGGTTTTAACATAATATGATTAACTTATATATATATATATATATATATATAAGTTTGATATGTATTGGTATATCAATTCATAGTATTTGCATTATAGTTGGATTTGAATATTATTTTGTAATTGTATTTCACTTTAATACTCTATCTCATATAAATTTCTGGGTCCCTCATTAGACTCATAATATCTTAATTCTTAAGATTTGATTCCATGTACTGTTTTTTTAATTAAAAAATGAATAATATGGTTTAGGAAGATAAAGTTAGAAATATTCAAAAGGTCAATGGAGCCCTACATGTTTCCCTTCAACGCCAAGAAAAATAAGCAACTTTCTGTTGACACCAACTTACATATCATGGATCCATTGCACCCGCCATTATTCTAAAACTTTTATTACTTAGCTTAGTGACCCCACATTTGATGCTGATAACTAATAACAACCATGGATTAAAAAGGGACCCATGATTGATACATGGAACGTTTTGATTTATTCATTAAGCAAAAGTAATCTCACACTATGAGCTGGTGGATGGTGATATTCTATCAACGGTTCGGTTGGTAGTGTCTATTGAGAGCGATGGACGTGTCACGTATTGTGTGTCGTTTCTTTTTATTTTCCTAATTATTGTTTTAAGTTGGTGCCACTAAATCGCAACTAATTGCAAAATCGTGTGTTTTATATACATCAAATTTCTTTGTCAATTTGACGATCTCTCTCTCTCTCTCTCTTTTTAATTAAGAATTTATAGAGTCAAGTGTATATCAATTATAACAAAATTGAAATATGCATGAATCCCAGCCATCAAAAATATCGAAACAGTATACTCATTTTCTTGAATATATAGTAGACTAGTGGTTATCCTTTCTTTTGTTTCAAATTTAATAAGTATATAGATATATATACTTTCTTTTTTTTTTTTAATTTTAAGGATAATAAGTACATTCTGGAGAGCAGACTTAAAAAGTTAAAAGTCTCGCATGTAGCATACACCATTTGTCCTAGTTATGATTCTATATATTTTACCACTTTTTGCTTAAAGATTGTTCCTTCAAAAAATAAAAATATACATCAACTTTATTCCCAGTCTATTCATACTCTTTATTATTTATAATAATTAAAAAAAAAAAAAAAAAAAAAAGCAATTCATGGATGAGGATTAGAATTGTACAATAATATCTATAACCTGTTCATTAATATTTTTATTTAATTCAGATTATTTAGCGATTCCAAAAAAATCTCGGGATTTTTTTTTTCAAATTTTTTTTTTATATAACCATTAACTCTCCTAGTAAATTTTTTGAGCTATTGGAAAGTCTATATATACAATATTGGAATCAACAAGCATTTTGTTTTCTCTCTCTTCTGCTTAAGTTATTCTATATTTTGTATGTAAATTAAAATATCACAAGAATTTGAAGCTTTTTTTTTTTTTTTTTGTGACATCTTTTGAGGGTTAGATGATTATCGAAACCAACCTAGATAAAATTTAAATAGCACAACTTGAATAACTACTTCCAAGCATTGAGAAAGCGTTACCTATACCTTTTTTGTGAAACGATAGAATATTTATTGAACTCGAACCTATGATTTATGTGGAGAAGTAATAAAGGTGGAGGTGGCTACCACTGTGGTACCCCATTTGATTATGAAACATGAAGCTAAATAATGCAATCGATACATGGAATCTAGTTTCGGTCAACATAGGAGGATGAAACTAAGCAGAATCGATATCAAATCATGATTCATAGCACACGCTCCTGTATTTAAATTCAGTTGAACACAACATGTAATAATAATCTCTATTCATTTGGGGCAAACTTGTAATCTCAAAATCATTTAAAACTATGTTCGTTGTCCAATCTATTTAATTATAACAAAAAATTGTCTCAGCTCAAGATTCAAGTCAGCACTGGTCAATAACTATTTATAATCTAGATCACCTCAAATCTTGATTAATTTCCCTGATGGTCGACTTCATTGATTAGTAATGTAAATTTAAAACCAACATAAGACCTGCTAGTTATCCCGTGGAAACTGATTCTTCTGATCAAAGTTTGCCAACAAGCCTAATCAAAAACTTTATTTTATTACGAGTTTGAACTATTTTTATGTTTTATTATATCTTATTTCATATTACTTTAATCTAAATTCATATTTTGTTTTGGGCAAATAATTGAGATAAAGTTTCTAAAGTTATTGATGTCCTTATAGTTGGTATGGTGATAAATTGATAGTTACTGTGCAGTAGTACTTGGCAATGGCATTTAATTCAATTAAAACCACACAAATCTTAAAGTTGACTGAGTCAGATGGTGAAGGGTGTATTCATCCTTCCCCCAAAAAAACAAGAAATCTTCATTGTGTATTCAAATATTACAAATGTAATATTCAAAAAATATATATATATATTACAAATGTAGAAAATTTCAGTGAATAATAAAAAAATTCGAAAAATAACACTATAAAACTTAATTGAATTTTTTCAAGTACTCATATGACTTAGTTCAAGTAGGAACATTATTGATCCTACACGGACTAACAATAATTTATAGAAATAGTAAAAAAATCAATTCAGCTTTTGACTATTATTTTTCAAATTCGTTCTCTTTTGGTACTAGGATAAAATATATATATGATTTAGATGAGAGATAAACCATAGCATATGAACTTAAGATATTTTGTAGCATAAAAATAAATGTTATTAGCTAACTATGATGGATAGTGTTATGTGAATGAATGACGCATAATGTATTTAGCATATCCAAATTTTTTTAATAGTACATAAATAAATATGATTAACTACTTATATCAAATAATGTAAATTAAATAAAGGTGCACGTCGAATGTATATAATTTTTTCATTCATAGATTGATATATAAATTATTGATGCAGGTTCTCCCTGCAAATTTTAACAGCCAAGCATAGTGGTTGTGACTTGTGAGATGTCGTATTATGACATTTGTCACATTTCATATATTTTGTCCACGCGAAAGTGAATTAAAGTAGGTTCATTCCCCAACCTGCACGCGTTTAGCTCTAGACTTTGGAGTCAAGGATCCAGACAAGGTAGTATATAGGTCAGTCGCCCCTGTTTTCCACCATCCTACCATTCAACATTTTCTTTTAGCTTAACTAATTAAAACTTAAAACTAGTATATAGATCCCATGCTACAGTATATTGATATTTATATTTTTTTAATAACACCAGCAAAGTTTCGATTCAAATATGAAATATTACATGGTTGAATACACATTCACCATCATCAAACCATATTTGACAGAAATAAAACCACAAATAATTTGATAAACTCTTATACTAAAGTGGTATTTTTTAAAATTAATTAATCAAAATTTAAAAGAAGTTTTCATGAAAAATTTTGAAAAAATAAAAAATAAAAAAGAAAAACAATTACATTTAAGCTAAATTATATCAGATTAAGGTAATACCATATATCAAAATAATGAACCCAAAACATACGGTGACCAACCCAACTAAACAATAAAGTCTATTTGAAGCTATATATAACATAAGTCCTCTTTATGAATTGTTCTTGCAAATTCACTTTCATTTCTTCATATTGCTTTTAAAGCAAACCAACTAGCACAGACCAACCAGCCATGACCGAAAAGCACTGCCACAGCCACTGCCATGACCACAAACCAACTAACCCAGACAAACCACCCCCGACCAAACCAACTAACCCAGACAAACCACCTCCGACCCCAGACCAACCACCCAAGAACGAAAAGCACTGCCACAGCCACTGCCATGACCACAAGAAGAAGCTCTACCGTCGCATCATCTATGGTGTAATTGCTTTCGTCGTGGTTGTGTGCCTGGTGATCTTAATCTTCTGGGCAATCACAAGGCCATCAAAACCAAGCTTCGTCCTCCAAGACGTCACTGTCAGTAACTTCACCCTCTCAAACACAGTTCCCGCCTACTTGTCTACCACCCTCCAAATCACCATTATCACCAAAAACCCCAACGACAGGATCGGCGTCTACTACGAAAGCGCCCACGTCTACGCCTCCTATAGAAGCCAACAGATAACTCCCCCCACCTCGCTTCCTACTACGTACCAGGATCACGAGGATGTCAGCATTTGGTCTCCCTTCTTGTGCGGCAATGAAGTCCCGGTTTCACCGTTTGTAGGGACTGCGTTGAGCCAGGACCTTAACACCGGGAGGTTGCTTGTTCATATCAAGGTTGATGGAAGAATCAAGTGGAAAGTTGGTACTTGGATGTCTAGCAAGTACCATTTGCACGTTAACTGTCCTGCCTATATCATGCTTGGTGGTGTTGATGATGATGATCCCTGCAAGAAACCGGCCGATACCACGGTTGGTGGTGACTGCAGCAAAGGGATTGCATTTGATGCTCCTATTAAATATCAGTTTGCGCAGCGTTGCAACATCGAAGTCGCCCTTTGACGGTCATCATCAAGATCATATTTTCTGCCTAGTTTTCTTCCGTTATTATTATTATTATTATTATTTTCAGTATTGGTTATATGACTTTTATGGTTAATTATATCATTTCATTTTGGTTAATGCAAGTTCAATTTTGCAATATGTACAATTTGCTATATAATAAAAAGGAATGAGACAACATTTCCTAACATATTTTGTGTACCTCCTCAACTACCTCAATGTTGAGGATTTAAGTTTTACTATATACGTTTTTTAAGTTTTGTGTAGGTAAGTAATTATTTTTTTTAGTCATCTCTCATTATACAAGTAAATATAATTCTCTTTAAAAAAATATAAGAGTAAATATACAGACTGTATCAAGAGTAATTTATCTTAATAGGCTTTTACAGAGCTAATTTTTTATATGTCAACTTAGGAATATAATAATAAGAAGGAATGAAAGGTTGATAAGAAGGATTTGATAGGAAAAGATAGCTAATAAATATCCAAATTTAAAATGAGCTGTATATAAATTTTTAATTAGAATACTTTCTTAAAATCATTTCAATTGTTTTTATTAAATGGAAATGATATTTAACTAAATTTTAAAATATTTAAAATATTTTAACATTATTTCATGGAAAAACTCTCTCAATCAAAGGTTTGGAATTGGTACCTCCTCATATGTGTATTAGTTGACCATATCTGGATAATTTTAAAAATCTTGCTGAAGTTTAAAACCAACCTAATCTTATACCATTGAAATTTACCTCTAAATTAGACGAAAAGCATGAGTTGAGAATTCATTTGATGGAGAGACAGGGTATGAGTGTTGATTGCATCTTACCAAGTCATTTTCTAACGTGTAGACCGAAATTGAAATGCATGTGAACTGTTTCATTGATTTGGAAACGGGAAAGCAGTTTTCTACTTCGCGATTATCTTAAAATGTTGACATTAGACGATGGTCCTGCACTTTTTTGTCGTACTCATAGGAAAGCGCAGCAGTTTGTGTCCTTATTTTTCAAGTATTCTGGTTTTAACTGTAATTAATTTATAATAATAAAGTACGTGCAAGAACCAAAAAGAATTTGTTGAATAATATATATGTGAAGCAGCATATTTTTTGGATCATGTTCTTTGAAAATATGACAACCATTAACACCATTCAGATTCTCAAGACTTGCATTGAGCACTAAATATACTCATGACCATGAGTTTAAGCAGTTTCATCTCAGTCATAACATTATTCTTTTTTTTTTTTTCCTAATTTCTGGATATTTCTCGTTATTTTATTTTTTGCTTGGTTGATAGTTGAACGAGTTTATATTTGAAACTATCAAGAACTTATATATATATATATATATATATTTTAAATTTAATTCCTTACATTGTTGTACTCTAAAGTACTTTCTGCAGGAGAGAAAAAAAAAACTACAATAAAAATATGAAAAGATCAAAACCAAATTAATGACCAATATTTGTCTAACATAATGTCCATCTTTGTTTTTTTAATAAATCCAAAGCAAAGTTGAACATTAATGGTTTTTTTTTCTTTTTTTGTTTTTTTGGTTGTATGAATGACCAATATTTGTCTAACATCCAAAGCAAAGGTGAACACTAATGTTCACCTTTACATCCAAAACAAAGTTGAACATTAATAGTTATTTTATTTTTATTTTTTGGTTTTATGAATGACCAATATTTGTCCAACATCCAAAGCAAAGTTGAACATTGATGTTCATCTCAGTGTTCATCTTTACATCCAAAGCAAAGCTGAACATTAATGTTCAACTTTGCTTTGGATGTTCATCTTTTTTTTCTCTCTTTCTCTCTTTTTTTTTTTTAACATCCAAAGCAAAGTTGAACTTTAATGTTTATTTTTTTTTTAAAAAAAAGAAATTTCTGGTAAGAAGAAATAATTAAATTCAGATAAAACTATTCACACTTTGTGTTTTAAAGTAATGATGAAATTATAACGTTTGACTATTTGAACCCTTAATATTTTACGATCAAATTAAGCACTCAATTATTTCTATTAAGAGGCAGCCTGCAACACTTTATATATATATATATATATATACACACACACACATACATAGAGGTTGTTGGTTTTTTGTCAAGTAAAGAGTGACATATTTGGTGGGGCATATGAATGAAATGATGAAAGATGATAATAAAGTCAGAAGCAAATAGAAAGTTCGAAGCAAAAGGAAGAATGATGGTGCCACTTTACTTGAGCTTTAAAAAAGAAGTGTTACTTGTTATATGTATTTTTCGGACTCGTTAAATGGGCTGGTAAAAACCCAATTCAGGCCCAATAAGAAGGCCCGATAAAGGTCAAAGCCCAGTCAAAGTCCATCAGATGAGGCCCAGATGACTCTAATCCCAAGTAAGCTCTTCAGCTCGCATAAATAGCTTCTTCAGATTATATCAACGAGCTCACGTCAGCCAGGATTCAGTTCGTTCCCTAAGTTCGCCTCATACGTAGCTCGCTATGCGAGCTCCAGTTCTCAAGCTCACAGACCGCCATAATAATCAGCTCGCTCAGACGCGTAATTAGTACAGTATCTTCCAGAACAGGCAGTTACCTTATTCAACCATGATTCTCTCTCCGAGTATGGTAGTTACCCAATCAAACCGTGATTTCCTCATCAGATATGGAAGTCTATTCGAATTCAAACCGAATCAACATCATCCCTGATTTTATGGAAGCAGTTTCCTGATATTATTCAAACACATTAGGAAGCATAATTAATTTATAATTCTTTTCCTTATTTTTCCTGATTATTTGGGAATGTAATTAATCCAGGATTCTTTTCCTGATTTGCTACAACCAGAATTGTAACACCTCTTTTCCTATAAATAGGGATTAAGATCATTGTAACATTATCAGAGAATAATGAATAACACACTGTCACTCTGCAGAATTTAAGAGACAGACAGTCGTGGACGTAGGCCAATTATTGCCGAACCACGTAAAAGATCTGTGTTCCTCATTTGATTCTCGGTATTTGCCTCTATTCTTTCTTGGTATTTGTGCTTTCTCACATTGATTGCAGGTATTGGGTATTGATTACTCGTCGACTGAAATCCAACGTCGACATTTTGGCGCTAGAAGGAGGGCCCAAACTGCAATCTTTTTCATCTCAACTCATCAATTTCCGATATGGCAAAGACCAGATCAAACAGGTTCCTTGGAGATGATGACCAGGCGGAGAGTCACATGAACCAGTCCCAACAGAACGTCCAGCCCACGCAGGACGCACCCATGCATGTTGCAGAAACGTCCCATGGACAGGCACTGGGCGCCGCGACAGGTATCCCTCCTTTGCCTCATCGTCAGACAGTTCCAATTGCCCCATTAGCCGAAGGGCAGAATGTGTTGATCCAGAGACAAGAAGCGCTGGAGGATACGGTCAGACAACTCACAGAGGCCGTTAATATGTTGGTACAAACTCAGGTACAGAACATGCCCAGGGTTGAGGTCCAGGTACCAAGGCATGTTCCCCAACAGCATGAAGCGATGCAAATACCTGACAGGCTGGCAAGGGAAGTCCCACGACCTGCAGGCTCAGCTCGCTCCTCCAATGCGCGCTCTAGGGCTGGAAGACACCCTGTTCGGGAAGAAAGGGAGGTCGCACGCCCAGATGGTCTGGTGGTAAGGCTGAGCCAGGATGGAAACCGGTGGGAGGAGGTTGGCCAAGATAGAGCCAGAGTTGCAGCTCGGCGATTTGATGATGAACATAGACAGGGAAGATCCTATCAGCCTGACGGTCTGTTCGAAGAAGACGAAAGGTATGACCCAGAGCACCCTGCCCCTAGTCATGATCACAGGAGGAGGTACGAGCTCCGAGATCCACAGGTAGAAAAGCTCCTTTAGAAGGTCCAGCAGTTGGAGGCACGACCTGGAGCCCCGGAGCAGCGTGGGTACTATGGGGGAAGGACTCTCTTCACGAGGGAGATTGAGACACAGCCTCTCCCCTCAAGGTTCAAGATGCCAAACATCCAGCAGTATAATGGGGACAGTGACCCCTATGACCATCTCGACGCCTTCAACGTTCAGATGGACCTGCAGACAGGAAGTCCGATGGTGAAATGCCGAGTATTCCCAGCTACATTGGGGGATATTCCGAGGACGTGGTTCAAGAATCTCCCAGCTTGCAGCATAGGAAGTTGTGAGCAATGCCAACAGAAATTCGTTGGTCAGTACAGGGCACTGAGAAGGCAGCTCGCTCCATCCTGCCACCTAGCCACCATCTTCCAGCGTCAGGGTGAGTCGTTGAAGGAATACATCACCAGGTTTAGACGCGAGGTCGCTAATGTTGAGCATCCGTCAGATGAGAGTATACTGACAACGATCTCAGCTGGGCTGCGCAAGGATGGAAAGTTATACGAAAGCATTTACAAGTCCCCAGTGAAGGATCTGGGAGAATTCTATGAGCGAGCTGCGAAGGAGATTAGGTGGGAAGAGACCTTCGGCCCGAAAAAACAGAATCAGAAGAATGAAGCGGGCAGTTCCAGCCAGCCAAAGAGGAGAAACAATGGCAGGAACGAAGAAGGAAGAAATAGTGGCTCGAGTAACAAGATCGCCAAGAGAGCGAGAAGAGAGTCAAGGTATGAGCGACCTCAACGTCAAAGTCGCCATGAAGGATACAGCGTCCTGACGGCATCACCGGACAGGATTTACGCTGCGGAGAGAAATAAGGAGGATTTTGGGAGGCCCAATCCTATAAGGGCTCCCGTTCATCAAAGGGATCAAAACAAGTTCTGTGCCTATCATAATGAGGTAGGGCACAACACTTTGGATTGCTGGTCGTTGAAGAACGCCATTGAGAAATTGATCAGGCGAGGTCGCCTGAGAGACTATGTAGCAAGACTTGCAGACTCGCGACCTCCACAACAACGACCTCACCATCAACAGCCAACACATCAGCATCAGCCCCAACGAGCTTCCGAGCCAGATCACAAACTTGCGGTAAGAACCATTTTTACCATTTATGGTGGCCCCCATATCGCAGGTGACTCCAACAGATCGCATGAGAGGTACGTTCGAGAGGCGAATCATTCGTTTCAGCTCAATGGGTCGGAGGGACCTGCAAAAAGGGCAAAGCCGAGCTCGGACGAGATTGTGTTCACAGATGAAGATGCTAGAGGAGTGATCTGGCCTCATAACGATGCGCTGGTTATACGAGCTAAAATCAGCAATGTGGAAGTTAGGCGCATCATGATTGATACTGGAAGTTCGGTGAACGTGATGTATAAGAGTTGTTTTGATCAGATGGGGCTGCGAGCAGAACAGATGAGACCGTCCCCAGAGCCTTTATTCGGATTTACTGGAGATGTTGTAGTGCCAGTGGGGCAGATTAAATTGCCATTGACTCTGGGGGAGGCAGGTCGTCAGGCAACAACCCTGACAGACTTCTTGATAATCGACTGCCCATCAGCATATAATGTGGTCCTCGGGAGACCTGCCATGAACGAGTTGGATGTGGTTACTTCGACCAGAACTCTCACAGTCAAGTTCCCAACTCCCAATGGCATCGGATGTGTTCGAGGAGAGCAGCACCTAGCTCGACGCTGCTATGAAGATGCTGTCAAAATGGGTGTAAGAGGAAAGAAGGTGAACGTGGTCTCAGGGGGCGAGCCACGAGCTATGACTGAGAAAGGAGTCAGTCACGACCTGGACCCTCGCGAGGTAGATGCAGACCGAGCTACAGGGCCAATTGAGGAATTAGAAGATGTACAAGTCAGCGAGGCAGATCCAGAGCGGTGCCTGAAGCTGGGTAGAGATTTAGCTCCAGAATTGAAAACCCAGCTCGCTGACTTCCTGAAGACGAACTTGGATGTATTCGCGTGGAATCATGAGGACATGGTGGGAATAGATCCAAAGGTGATGTCTCACAGATTGAATATTGATCCGCACCACAAACCAGTTCGTCAGAAGAGAAGGGCAATGACAGGGGAACGTTACTTAGCACTAAAGGAGGAGGTAGACAAGCTGCTAGTTAACAAGTTCATCAGAGAAGCTTACTACCCGACTTGGGTCGCCAACCCTGTGCTAGTGAAGAAAAAGAATGGAAAGTGGAGAACTTGCATCGACTTCACTGACCTGAACAAAGCGTGCCCGAATGACAGTTTTCCCCTGCCAAGGATAGACCAGCTCGTGGACGCTACTGCTGGCCACGAGCTCCTGAGCTTCATGGACGCATATTCGGGATATAACCAGATCCCAATGAAACCTGAAGACGAAGAGCACACCTCATTCATGACTGATCGGGGGTTATATTGCTACAAGGTGATGCCCTTCGGTTTGAAGAATGCTGGAGCGACCTACCAACGCTTGGTGAACATGATGTTCGAGGAGCAGATCGGAAAGACCATGGAGGTCTATGTCGATGACATGCTAGTAAAATCCAAGCAGATAGGTGACCATGTTAGCGACTTGGGAGAGATGTTTCAGATTCTGAGGAGCTACCAGATGAAATTGAATCCGCTCAAGTGTGCGTTTGGAGTAGCTTCTGGGAAGTTTCTAGGCTTCATGGTCAACAGTAGAGGAATTGAAGCAAACCCTGAGAAGATCAAGGCATTGATCGACATGAGATCGCCAACCAGGGTGAAAGACGTGCAGAGCCTCAACGGCCAGGTCGCAGCATTGAGCAGGTTCATTTCAAAAGCTACAGACAAGTGTGTCCCTTTCTTTGACATTCTGAAGAAAGCAAAGAGCTTCGAGTGGACTGAGTAGTGTGAAGTAGCCTTCCAGCAGTTGAAGGAATATATGGGGCGAGCTCCACTTCTTTCCAAGCCCAAAGAAGATGAAAAGCTGATCTTATACTTAGGAGTGTCGAAGCAAGCTCTGAGTGCTGCACTAGTGAGGGAAGAAGAAAAGACACAGCTTCCGGTGTATTATGTAAGCAAGCGGTTGCAGGATGCTGAAACCAGATATTCGCAGATGGAGAAACTAGCTTACTGCCTGGTGATTGCATCAAGGAAGCTGCGACCTTATTTCCAAGCTCATACAATTGAAGTCCTCACCCAATATTCGTTGAAACAAATTTTGCAGAAAGCTGACACCTCAGGTCGTCTATTGAAATGGGCAGTGGAGCTCGCACAGTTCGATATCCAATTTAAGCCGAGAACGGCCATCAAAGCTCAAGCCCTGGCAGATTTCATCGCAGAATTTACAGGACCTGTGGATGACGAAGCTGAATCTTCTGAAGGTCCAGCTTGGGAACTTTATGTTGATGGATCAGCCAGCGAGCAGAGAGCTGGAGCTGGAATTCTATTGATCAGTCCTGAAGGCCACAAGATCCTTTGTGCTCTAAGGTTTGGCTTTCAGGCAACAAACAATGAGGCTGAGTATGAAGCTCTGCTCGCAGGACTGCGTTTGGCTAAGGAGATGCGAGCTGAGCGTTTGAAAGTCTTCAGTGATTCGCAGCTCGTTGTCGGCCACGTATTGGGGGAATATCAAGCCAGGGGACCAAAAATGGCCCTCTACCTCCAGAAAGTTCACGAGCTGCTAGGTGCATTTCAGAAGTACGAGATGAAACAGATCCCGCGAGCTCAGAACTCGCATGCTGATGCACTAGCTCGCCTCGCGACTACACGAGATGCAGATTTCCTTGGGGCGATCCCAGTTGAATTTCTACCAGCTCCAAGTACAGAGGAAAAGAATGTGACGATGGCCATAATTGTGCAGCCAGATTCCTGGATGAGCTCTATTCTCAGTTATTTGCAGGATGGAAAGCTGCCAAGTAACAAGCTGGAAGCCCGGCGTCTACGAGCTAGAGCAGCCAGGTACTGCATCTATGATGATGCCTTGTACAAAAAGGGGTTCTCAGCTCCACTGTTAAGATGCATTGATGGCCCTGAGTGTGAAACAGTACTAAGGCAGATACATGAAGGCCACTGCGGGAACCACGCTGGGGGGCTGTCTCTAGCTCAGAAGGCACTTCGTCAAGGCTTCTACTAGCCTGCCATGAGGTAGGACGCCATTAACTTAGTGAAGAAATGCGACAAGTGTCAGAGGTTTGCTCATATTCCGCGAGCTCCACCAGCTTACCTCCAACAGATGGTGAGCCCGTGGCCCTTTGCGATTTGGGGGATGGACCTGATAGGACCTCTGCCAATGGCTCGGGGAAGATGCAAACATGCGGTGGTCGCAGTAGATTACTTCACCAAGTGGGCAGAAGCAAAAGAGTTAGCTGAAATCTCCACAACAAAGATTGAGAAGTTTGTGTGGAGCAATATTATTTGCAGATTCGGAGTCCCACAGCAGATCGTGACTGATAATGGGACCCAGTTCGCTAGCGACCAGTTTCTTAGGTTCTGCAGTGACCTCAAGATTGTTAAAAGCTTCTCAGCAGTGGATCATCCACAAGCCAATGGCCAAGTTGAAGCTGTTAACAAAATCATCAAGCAAACACTGAAGATGAAACTGGAAGCAAAGAAAGGAGCATGGGTAGATGAGCTTCAAAAGGTATTGTGGTCTTACAGAACCACAGCTCGCAGCTCCACTGGCGAGACCCCATTCTCAATGGTATATGGATCCGAGGCTATGATCCCAGCTGAGTTTGAAGTCACCTCGCAAAGAAGAGCAACCTTCAATCCAAATGACAACGATCAGCTACTTGCAACGAACCTGGACCTGCTTGAAGAACACAGGGAAACGGCCAGGTTAAGGGTAGCTGTCTATCAGCAGAGAATAGCGAGGTACTACAACAAGTATGCTCGGATTCGCAGATTTAATGTTGGAGACTTAGTTTTACGTCTCATTCTACCAGGAGCCCGCAAGCCAAGTGATGGATCCTTAGGCCCGAACTGGGAAGGACCATATGTTGTCACAGCAAGCTTGGGGAATGGGGCTTATCATTTAGCTAACAATGAAAATGGAGCCGAAGTTCCTCGAGCTTGGAATGTCGAGCATCTCCGCCCTTATTATCAGTAAACTCTTTGTAATATGTAATTCAAAATCATTCTAGTTAATGAAAGCTCCATTTTCCCAGCTTGTGACTCAATTTATTTCACTAAGGCTAACGGGCTCCGAGCTGCATAGCTCGCCAATGAGCCTAAAAAGCATGCGAGGTGACGACCCCTGCATAACTCGCTATAAAAATACAAGAGCCAAAAAAGCAAATGACTAAGTGTCCTTGCATAGCTCGCCAATTGAGCCTAAAAAGCAGGCGAGGTGACGACCCCTGCATAGCTCGCTATAAAAATATAAGAGCCAAAAAAGCAAGTGACTAAGTGTCCTTGCATAGCTCGCCAATTGAGCCTAAAAAGCAGGCGAGGTGACGACCCCTGCATAGCTCGCTATAAAAATACAAGAGCCAAAAAAGCAAATGAATAAGTGTCATTGCATGGCTCGCCAATTGAGCCTAAAAAGCAAGCGAGGTGACGACCCCTGCATAGCTCGCTATAAAAATACAAAAGCCAAAAAAGCAAGTGACTAAGTGTCCTTGCATAGCTCGCCAATTGAGCCTAAAAAGCAAGCGAGGTGACGACCCCTGCATAGCTCGCTATAAAAATACAAGAGCCAAAAAAGCAAGTGACTAAATGTTCTTGCATAGCTCGTCAATTGAGCCTAAAAAGCAGGCGAGGTGACGACCCCTGCATAGCTCGCTATAAAAATACAAGAGCCAAAAAAGCAAGTGACTAAGTGTCCTTGCATAGCTCGCCAATTAAGCCTAAAAAGCAGGCGATGTGATGACCCCTGCATAGCTCGCTATAAAAATACAAGAGCCAAAAAAGCAAGTGACTAAGTGTCCTTGCATAGCTCGCCAATGAGCCTAAAAAGCAGGCGAGGTGACGACCCCTGCATAGCTCGCTATAAAAATACAAGAGCCAAAAAAGCAAGTGACTAAGTGTCCTTGCATAGCTCGCCAATTGAGCCTAAAAAGCAAGCAAGGTGACGACCCCTGCATAGCTCGCCATAAAATGAAAGAGCCTAAAAAGCAAGTGACTAAATGTCCTTGCATAGCTTGTTAATAATGAGTCTAAAAAGCAGATGGCTAAGTGCCTCTGCATAGCTCGTCAACATTTTAACAGTCCAATTACTCGTACTTACAAAATTTTATTAATTGTTGGATTAAGTAATTGCTTTAATTATTATCAGATTTTGAGTTTATTGACTATCAGCTCACAAGAAATTTGGTAACTCTAAAGATGAAGATCATGAAATAAGTTATACACAATAGCTTAAATGCATTCAAACACAGAAGAAATAATGAAAGAAATTTCATTAAGTATAATAGCTGTTTACAAACTGGAAAGCTGAAAAAATACAATGAAAAGAACAAAGAAAGGACGAGCTCTTAAACTTAAGCTAAAGGGTCCTCATGAGAAGGAGACACTCTAGAGGCATCGAGGTCGACAACGGGCTCAGCCTGAAAGGTCGCACCAGGCACCTCCTCTACTGAAGGAATTGGACCAGCTGAGGACGAGGTAGCTCGTGATTTAAAATCCTCAACGGTTTCAAGTCCTATGTCCCCAAAGATAGAAAAATCCATTTCCGGGTGGGACGTCCACAACGTGAAAAGAAAGTCACGACCTGTTCTTTCCTCAGCCTCGTCCCTTGCATCTGCAACCTGCACTTCCAATTCTCGAGCAGCCTGCTCTCTGAAGACTGTTAACTCCTCGAAGGCATTATCTGCAAGCTGATTAACGTCTTCAGCATTTTTCTGAACGGCTTCTGCTCGTTTCTTTTCAGCCTCGGCTTGCTGAATGGCCTCCGCCACCTGTTGTCTAAGAACCTCAGCTCGATGCTCAGCCTCCTCGACACGTTTAGTCGCGGTTTCAGCCTCTTGAGCTCGTTTTGCTGCAGCCTCCTCAGCACGTTTGACAGCGACTTCAACCTCTTCAGTACGCTTTTCAGCAGTCTCGGCTCGTGTCACTGCAACCTCAGTTTGACGATCGAGCACTTCTATTTTTTCCTCTGCGGTTGTAGCTCGCTGCTCGGCTAGTTCAGCCCGCTGTTCGGACTATCTCAGCTCCTCTCTTGCTGCAACTAATTGTGCCTTGAGATCTTCAGCAGCTTTCTGGGCCAGCTCAACCCGCTGGTCACTCTGCTCCAGCACTTCTCTTTGCATGTCGCGCTCTTGTTGAATTTCCAGCAGAGCTTTTTCGGCAGCCTGTTTAGCCTCATTCGCCGCTGCCATCTGAGTCTGAAAATTTTCTATGGATCGACCAGCCAAGGACGCTATCTCATCGTTAGCGACCTCCAGCTCGCTTCGCAGCTTCATTATTCGATCTTCATTGATCTTGGTCATCCTACGTTGCTTCATGGCAGCAAGGGCAGCCTGAAAATCTTGCAAGTTAATATGCGATGAAGAAAAAGAGGCCAGAGGATAAAGAAAAATGACTTACCAGCATAGAATGACGAGCTGCGAATTCATCCAGCTCCACACCTCGGAGGGACTGATTCTCCAAGACTCTTGCATGAGTAAACATAATGGGTGCCCAGTTATCAATGAAGGAAGTCAAATATCTTCCCCCAGGCCCGAGCTCGGTTTCTGGTCTTGTAGGGGAAGGGGTTCTTTCACGCTCCGGGAGATCGGGCACATTGGTTGAGTAAGTACCGCGTCGCGAAGTAACAGTACGCCTGGTTACATGTCCGCTGGGGCCATCTCGGATTGCCTGTGAAGCGACCTTGGGAGGAGCATCTCCTTTTCCAGGCTGCGAACTGGAAGCTGGAGTCGGCTGAAGACCTGAAGAACCAGCAACAGGAGGCACTTCGCTGGGAGCAGCGGTTGAAGGAGCAGTGGCCTTTTTCTCAGCAGTAGCAGGCACTTCGCTGAAAGCAGCGACCGCAGGAGCCTGGTCCTCGGCGGATGACTTTGAGCGTTTTGAAGGGGCCGCTGGAGTGGCTAAGGCCTCGGCAGGCCGTTTTGCTGAAAGAGTCGAAGAGGCGGGAGATGTAGCAAGTCGTTCAACAGGAGGAGATTTCAAAAGAACAAGTTTCTTCCTGTTGGCTGGAATTCGCCCAGAGGAAGGAACGGGGGCTGAAGCGCGAGCTGGAAATGGCAGTGAGGCCCTTAGAGTAGATGTGTAATGTGGGGAAGAGGATGAGTCAACTTGTGCAGTAGGGGCTGGATCTGATCCTGTCCGAGCTGGGGCAGGAGCTGGAGAAGTAGTTTTTCGAGATGCACCCTTTGATGGGGTGCGAGCTGAAGACGATTTCGCCTTAGATGAGGTGCGAGCAGAAGCACCTTGGGTAGAAGCCTTCCGAGCTGGAGAAGGTGAGCGAGTTGCACCCGCTGATTGTGAAGAGACTGGTTGCAGAGGTCGGGAAGCAGACGTGTCCCCAACTTGAACTGGAACTTCAAAAACAGAAGGAAGTCTAGGTTTATCGCTGATCTTGCCTATGTCCTCCTCGGATCGCAGAAGAGGGGATTCCTTAGGAGAAGCAAGGCCGTAAGCTCTAAGGACAACATCGTCGAATTTGCTGCTGATGCCTGCATCCTCTGAGATGGCGAGCTTGTCAAGAGCTCGTTCCTCCTTGCTGCTGAGAGGAGACTCGTCCATTTTCAGCGCTGCACAGCAAATGATTAAAAAATAATAATAAAGATACAAAATAAACTCAGCTCGCTATTTTTTCCTTTATGTATACCTGGTTTCAGGACGAAGCTGAAATTTCGGAGATCTGCGAGAGAGGGGCACGAGACGTAAAACCAGCTCGTCTTATACGGCCCGACGTTGGATTTGCCCTTCGCTTCTCCTTTGGGCAAGAGATCTTTGTATTGTGACGGACGGGCTGTGAGGTAGTAAATGCCATCCGGCTTCTCTCCTTCTGCTGCACTCAGAGCCTTGAAGGAGTAGAACTGCTGTATAATTTTTGGTGTAGGAGGACGAAAGCCGTTTCTGAGGAAAGCCACGACCAGCGAGGTCAGCTGCGCATAAGAGTTTGGAGTCAACTGGAATGGCGCGAGCTTGACCTTGTTGAGAAATGCGATCAAGTACGGTGGAATGGGGAACCGTAGCCCCTGCTCGAAATGTTGAACGCTAACGGCGATGAATCCCCTGGGTGGATAACATGCATGATTCTTTGAATCAGGTAACAATGCACGACAACCAAAAGGGATGTGGAATTGAGTGACAAGTCCTTCCACATCAGGACGCTTTAGCGATGAAGGATGACGAGCGAACGTATCACGAGCTGCTCTTCCCTGTATAGCATGTGCTCGGGCTTCATCTCGCTCACGAGCTTCACTGCTTGGAACAATTCTCTTGCGAGCTCCGCTTGAAGACATCTGAACAAGTTAAAAAACCAGATCGAACCAGAAGAAGAAACGCCATGTTCAATAAACACAAGACTCAGAATAATGAAGGTACAACAATGGTGGTGAAACAAAATAAACCTAAAACAGAAAGTTTGAAGAAAAAGATGTCTTACCTTGAATCGTTGATGAGATTGAAAAACGGCGAGTAAGGACGTTGATTTCGTGAAAAGGCAGTAGGTCCTGGTTGCTTGAAAGCTTGAACACTTGATTGCTTTAAAAGAAAATGACAGATGAAAAAAGAAAATGAAAATGGTCCATCGATTTATATAGACAAGCGAGCGTGAACCCCAACCGTCAGATCTTTGAAAAGTGTAACCGTCATAAATCTGACGGTGCAGCGAGAAGCACGGCTTTGGAAATCATGCAACCGTCAGTTGAAAGACGTGCGCATTAAATACGCGTGTAAAGGACGTGCAGACGTCGCTTCAGTTACCACCTGCATGATCGCCACGTGTCGCAACTGAAAAGGTGGAATTTGAAAGTGCACAGAAGCAATTATGAAGGGTAGCGTGCCAAGGAAGCCAGCTTTTACCAGCAAGCTCAAACTCTCAGCTCGCAAAAGCGAACTGAGAGCTGGGGGGCTAATGTTATATGTATTTTTCGGACTCGTTAAATGGGCTGGTAAAAACCCAATTCAGGCCCAATAAGAAGGCCCGATAAAGGTCAAAGCCCAGTCAAAGTCCATCAGATGAGGCCCAGATGACTCTAATCCCAAGTAAGCTCTTCAGCTCGCATAAATAGCTTCTTCAGATTATATCAACGAGCTCACGTCAGCCAGGATTCAGTTCGTTCCCTAAGTTCGCCTCATACGTAGCTCGCTATGCGAGCTCCAGTTCTCAAGCTCACAGACCGCCATAATAATCAGCTCGCTCAGACGCGTAATTAGTACAGTATCTTCCAGAACAGGCAGTTACCTGATTCAACCATGATTCTCTCTCCGAGTATGGTAGTTACCCAATCAAACTGTGATTTCCTCATCAGATATGGAAGTCTATTCGAATTCAAACCGAATCAACATCATCCCTGATTTTATGGAAGCAGTTTCCTGATATTATTCAAACACATTAGGAAGCATAATTAATTTATAATTCTTTTCCTTATTTTTCCTGATTATTTGGGAATGTAATTAATCCAGGATTCTTTTCCTGATTTGCTACAACCAGAATTGTAACACCTCTTTCCCTATAAATAGGGATTAAGATCATTGTAACATCATCAGAGAATAATGAATAATACACTGTCACTCTGCAGAATTTAAGAGACAGACAGTCGTGGACGTAGGCCAATTATTGCCGAACCACGTAAAAGATTCGTGTTCCTCGTTTGATTCTCGGTATTTATCTCTATTCTTTCTTGGTATTTGTGTTTTCTCACATTGATTGCAGGTATTGGGTATTGATTACTCGTCGACTGAAATCCAACGTCGACATTACTCTTACGCATATTCTAAAATTCAGCACCCTCACCTACTGTCTGCTACTTTACCGCGTCTCTCAACTTGAAATTATTAGGGTTTGTTGAAGGTTGGAACATTTCCAAGTGATGACGATGGTCCTGCTCACATGTTCTCCATATCTAATCTGTGTCTAGTTCAAGTAACACCTTTACATATTAATAATTACTACTTATTACTATTTGTTACATTTTCAATGTCAATATATGTTATAGCACATTCGATGACCAAGTTTTATGATGTTCCCTGGCGTACTAATGCTGACTTCCTGCTTCTAAATTACGAAAATTTTCATTTACATTCAGACACTTGATTAAAATAAATATATTAGTTTTGGATCACGAAAATTGTCATTTTATCACTAAATGTCAATAGAGGAGACGAGCAAACTTCAATTTATAAGGTTTCTACTTCTCTTTACCATATATAACACGATATCTTCTAATGCGTGCAACTATACATAACACCATAAAAATCATATAATGAATTTTGTCGGCAAGAATAAGAGAGATATAGTCTCAAAATCAAGCATGATGTTCAATTAAATTCACATATTCTTATAGACTCTTATAAGAAAAAGTGCTCTCTCATTACAAATGTTATTAACATACTTACAATAATTTTTTTTTTTTTATGGCATGAGAGAGATGATTAAATTCATAGAAAACTATTCATACATTTGACAATGGTGAAATTTCTACCCTTGACCTCTTATGATTAAGGAATGTGTTTAATCATTCCTACTAAAAGATAATGTGTAATATAATATATACCCTCTTACCGCAATTTAATCGTAAAGGATAATTAACAATATTTATGTGATGGAGTATCACAATCATAAATACTTTAATCATAAATTCTCTATCTTAAAATAATTTTTTTTCTATTTATTTTAAATATAATTAATTAATTTAATTAGGTCATCCTAATTTTTTAAAGTTATAAGACACTAATGATAAAATTGCTATATATGTATATATATAGACACACACGTGCTTAAAAACTCATAAATTTTTATTACCACTTGGAACCATCCTCACACACACACAAACACACTTAAAAACTCGAAATTTCAATTACGACTTGGAAACCATCCAGTTTGACGTCATTGAGGGCACACACACACTTAAAACTCGAAATTTCAATTACGACTTGGAAACCATCCAGTTTGACGTCATTGAGGGCACACACACACTTAAAACTCGAAATTTCAATTACGACTTGGAAACCATCCAGTTTGACGTCATTGAGGGCCATACATATACGTTGCCTTCTGTACCCACTTTCACGCTGAGCAAAAAGGATCAGTGTAGCGTATTACATGGGGCATGAAATATCGTACTTTATTTCTGCCCATCTAATGCAAATTACCATTGTCCCTTCTAAAATTAACTCGAGCTACAGAAAGTAAAATTTACACATATGATGTTACTCGCAAACATGCCCCAAACGATATTTTTGCTTGCAGGTAATTTAAGTGACTTAGAGTTATTTGATGAAATAGGGGATTCAAGAGAAATAAGAGATTGTGAATTTGAGGGATCGAATGTAAAAGAATCATAGTTAAATTTGATTTAAATTCTTGATTTTACTTTGAAATATGCATCTAATTCAAATTTTATATTTATTAAATAATATATAATTAAATATAAATAGGAATTAATATAAATAAATTTGAGCTTACGAAAGAGAGAATGTCTATAGTGAATTTCATTTAAATTGAATGGGAAATTATGGAAATTTTAAATATTGTGGAGACTGGAGACCCATCTAAAGCACTGAAAATGTATGTGCTTTTCGACTTGAAATTGAGGCATACTAATGAAGCGACATGGAAATGTATAATTAGTAAAGGATCAAATTTTATTAAAATGCATTAAATAAATGCAATAATATTTTTACATTTACCATGCTACAATATGATTTGAGAGTAGCGAGCAGTTATCAAACCTAACATTGTCCCACCTTCAAGTTGCCATGTAAAAAAACATATTCTAGTTTTATTTTGCCTTTCCTCATACATATATGAAACTTGAAAGAAATGGGTTATAAACAAGGGATTAAAGGTCCAGCTTGTCAATAATCAATGAGCCCAAATAGAATTTTATCATCTTTTATTGGAATCAATAACAGAACTATGTCTTGTAATGCTGGGAGACAAGAAGGAATTGCCCTTTTAAATTTTTAACTATTTTATATTTTTTAAATGTTCAATTTTTATGAATAATTGAATTTCGATCTAATTACTTTTTCTTATTCCAACAATATTATTAGTCCCGACAAGGTAGGATGACCCCTTTCTATTATGTGTGTTTTGGCGTCCATTTCTTTTCATTTTTATTAATGCTTATGTTAGATTACGTGCTTATTTGGTTGGCTTTTTTACGGGGTAAACCTCTACAAACCTTTATTTAAATTTTATAGAGTTATTTAGTTGGGTTTTTGAGATTAACCTTTATAAAATTCACTGTAGGCTAGTAGACGTTAAAAGGCCGAAGCTCACATAAAGGAGTTTTTCTAAATAGACATTTTAAAAATAAATGTTTTGACATAAATATCCCTAATTATTTATTAAGAACATGGAATACCTTTATTAAAATAAAACCCTGCTGTGTATAATATTCTGCATTCTTTTCGAAAGACCTTCGGAGATTGCATAACAACGGCTATTAAAGTATTTTTTTAATTCATTTAAAAAAGTATTTTTTAATTGTAAACCAAACATTTATCATTTTATTTCAAAAGCCTTATTTTTAATAGATTTAATAGGAATAGATCTTTCACAAATAAAAACATTTTAAAAGCCCGACCAAATGTGCTTAAGTGTAATTGAATTCATTAGATTCAAATTGATGAACACCCTAACTAAGACTTCAAATTCGTTTAACTTTAATTTCCCTTAATTTTTGGGCAAACAAATGAATATTTATTGGAAAAAGAGAGGGAAAAAAAAGGGGAGTCAGCATCATTTGCAAATTATTCATATATTTTAATCAAGAGTTTGATTAATATACAATTTCAATAATAATACAAGGGTAGTTACATATGAAACATTATCCATTTTTAATTTCTTAATATTTAACTTTTTAAAATTTTTAATTATTTGAACCATTGAAATCCAATAGAATTGAATAACTCGGTATTCTTAATGGTACTACATAGTAGCATATCCGGTTACAAACCCAAAAAATTTGTTCAGGGGCTATATGAATAAAGAAATAAAAATATCAAAAATTAAAAATATATTTAATATATATTGTTTTTGCATTGAAAATTTATTAATACTCAAGTAAAATATAATTTGGTATTATTTACTTAAAATTTATGAATTTAAATAAAACAAAAACCACATGTATTCATTAGAAAATATCACTTCAATATACTTTTACAAAAAAAAAAAAAAAAGTATTTATAATGAACAATAATAAATTTATACAATCATAATTGATTGATACATATTATAATGTTTTTACATTGAAAATTTATTAATACTCAAGTGAATATAATTTGGTATTATTTACTTAAAATTTATTAATTTAAATAAAACACAAATAATATGTATTCATTAAAAAACATAATTTCAATATACTTTTACAACAAAAAAAAAAAAGTATTCATAATGAACAATAATAATTTATACGATCAGAATTGATTGATACATATTATAAGACATATATTATGAATTTTTTGAATTTTTTTTTTATTGATTTTAAATAAAGTAAAACTATAAAGTAAACAAAAAGTAAATATATATAATACAAATTGAATCATGATAACATATAAATAATTTTAATGCAATCACTTAAATTTTAAGAGTTTTAGAATTCATCGATTAAATGTATATTAAATTTAAATTATTAAAAAATAAATAAATTAAAAAGTAATTAATTTAGTGGGTTTAATAAAATTATAAATTGTTAATGGACTTTGCGTAGCTGATTAAAAAATGGAAGTAAATTGTATTTATATAGAAAAAGATATGCGCATGAGTAAAAGTAAAAATATATATATAAAAAGAAAATATTAATTAATTAGGATTAGAAAAAATACTAAAAGTGAGACTTATAAAAAGAGGAGAAAGAATAAAAAAATATTGTTAAGAAAATAATAAACAATTGAAATAAAGGAAGGACAGAAGGCATGAAAGTGGCGCAGCTTTGTAAGTCTTTACCAACCAAGAAACAATCATTATTTTTGGAAGACAGGAGGAAGGAAGCATTCAGAACAAATAACGATGATTAATGGAACAGCAGCTTTTCACATGAAAGAATAGTCGAACTTCGGTCCTTTCGAAAAAAACACAGGTGATAACCAATTACCGATGGACACGTATGCACGATTTGTTTTTCGATTTTTTTAAATTCCAGGGGCACGTGTCCCCTATCCAATGGTGGACCGCCCCAGAGCATATCCCAGTAATCAATAGCGTTCGTTGAACCATAATGACGAAATAATTGCAAATGTTGGAGTTACGCGACGATATGCAGCCAATAGTTACTGAGTTTGTAGCTCCTGTAAAAAATAGTAGCAGAGTTTTTTATATACATTGAGGTTTTAAAACTGTTATTATGGCCTTGTTTCAATTTTCTGGTAAAAAAAAGGGAGCTATCTTAAGTATGGTATTGACTATAGACATTGCACCATATATATTAGAAAATTATTTTGCGTTACTTGATGAAAATCGGGCAGCTATAAAATTCCCTAGGCATGATCTAATTTTCTTCTAATTTTTTGTCAAATTTAATTAGATCGTTCCAGCAAAAACTTAATCATGAGTGTCATTTATGTTTTGTAGAGACGAACAAGATACCATTCCTAGATTTTCGTCATTTCCTAATATCATGACCAATTAAAATTAAATCCTACTTGTAATACTAGGAAATTGATTACCATATAATATATATTATGTTTTGTAGAGGAGTGAGAGTTGGAGATATATATATACACATACATATATATATATATATGATTTAAGCAACAACATTACCAATGATTAAAATATAAAAATTTGTAAATAATATATAGTTCTACAACCAATCATTGACATTGTTGTTGCTGAAATCCTAACCTCTCATTAATCAAATCATACTCTAAATAATAATTCTGCATCATAAAATTCCCTAGAATTATTGCCGGTCCACCACTACTTGTTGCCTTTGGAGTAGCGATCCCGTCACTCACCACCGTCAAACACACCGATGAGGAACCATAACCATCATCAACAACCGCAAAATAATTCTCTAACGGAATTGACATGCGGCTACCACCCTTGAAATGCAACACCAATTCAGGCATTAACAACTTTTTTGCACCCGAAATATTGAAACATGGACTCAACCCACTTTTAACCTCCACGTCCACAACTCTAGTGTAATTATTATTATTATTATTTACTTGAGCTACCAACTCATTAACAAATGGCTCCATCACATCACGTGACATGAACGTGAAGGTGGAGCCAGAGTCAATAATTGTACCGCCATTTCCATCATTTCCGAGCAACAGATACCTGGATGGGACCTTGACGTGGCGGCCACCCAGAGTGATTCTCCTCAGACCAACGTAGTAGTAAACGGAGAACAAACTGGTCCTTGCTGGGACAACTGGGTTGTTGATAAAAGGCGTGTAACTGAGTCCATTGGTTTTCTTGTGAGAAAAATGAGAGGCTGTCTCAAGTATCAGAGAGCTGGTTTTTGTAGTGTCATCCAACTTGTGAGAAAGGAGACAGAAAGAGAACTTGCTGAGTTTGAGTTGACTAGGAAGAGAAGCTTTGCCGCGCCCGAACCCTGCAATTCCAGCTGGTTGTCGTTCAGATATCGTGGAGCATCCGACGAGGAAGTCAGAGATGGTTTCATTTGGAAGATTTAGTGTTTCAGATAGTGCAACGCCAGCTGTCATGCCTAAGCCGTAGGTGACCAGATAAGATGGACAGATTTGGGTGCAGTTATCGGAAGTGCAGTCTCTGCAGTCGAGATTCTGGGGGTGAATCCAAGCACATTTGGGGTTGTGGCAGCCTAGAATCCTGGAGGAGGAAGACCTTTTTGGGATAAAAGAAGGGATTTTTGAGTGTGAGTGTGAGAAGGAGGAACAGGTCTTGCAAAGGTAGTGGGTGGTGCAAGGGAACCAAACAAGGCCGCTGCCAGTGTCCATGATAAAAGGGATGGTCTGGGGAGGAGTGCCGAAGGAAAGAGAAATGGAGTAGTCTCCATAGCTGTGTGATGAAAGAGGGGTACTTGTGGTGATGGGCTGGGGATTTTTGAGATGAAGAGCTCTGGATAGTGAGGAGGAGACTAAAGAGTTGAGTTTTTGGTATGGATCTTGAGATGGGTTTGTGTGGAAATATGAGAGTGGGATGGTGAGGGAAAAGTTTAAAGGACAGATAGAAAGCATAGAGAGGAATAACAAGAAATAAGACCAAGGAACAGAAGCCATGCTTCCTGTGATCATCAGTGATGACTAGTGCTGAAAGAAAGAGAAGACAATCTTATATATAAAATATAATTTGTATCCCTTTTTAATATATACATATATATATATTTGTATCCGGACTAAAACTCCCTTATTATTATTATTATTATTTTAATGCAAATTACCTCATTCTTGCGGTTTCTAACAATGAGAATTGAACGTTTCATCAACACAAAAAAAAAAAATTTATGTGGATTCAATTTTCACCTATAAGAATTAGAAGTTTTGCACAAGAAACATACCAAATCCCACACTAGTAAATGCTCATATTCTATTATTTAATAGAAAAAAATTGAGAAAATCCCTTAAAATAAAAAATAATATCCTGAATCTCATTTCGAGTATAAAAAATGATGGTTTTACATTAATTTTATTTTCACAAATATTTTAATAATATCCCAATTCAATAGTAAGGGGCAAGTAAGCTAGCAGTGAGCAGTAAGTTAGGTTTGGAACTGTCAGTGGGAATATGTAATGTATTTAGTTAGAGATGGCACCACACAACTGTCACCCTGCAATCTGTTTATGAATTATGAGCATTTAAAAACAAGATAAGACATAAGAGGACATCATGCACGTGAATTTCTTCAACACTTAATTTAACTTTTAAATACTTGAGCAATGCTAGCAAATAGCAATCCCAACTGTATCTCAATTTAAGCATTTAATAGTTTAACTTAATTATTCAATCAATCCCAACTGTATCTCAACTAGCAAATAGCAATCTGTTTATGAATTATGAGCATTTAAAAATAAGATAAGACGTAAGAGGACATCATGCACGTGAATTTCTTCAACACTTAATTTAACTTTTAAATATTTGTGCAATGCTAGCAAATAGCAATCCCAACTGTATCTCAATTTAAGATTTAATAGTTTATACACATTGATTGAATAATATCTATCCATATATAAATTGGATTTTAAATAATTTGATACCCACATTACACGTTTGAATGAGTTTTAACAGAATTATAGATAATTTTGTAAGTTTATTATCATCAAAGTGTAGCGAACCAAATTATTTTAATTTAGAGAACCACTTGCATCAGTCCGGAATGAATATTTACGATTGAATGTAGAAGCTAGAGGTGAAGTTGGGTCCATCCCATTCCACGTGAGTTGTATGGGGGCTAAAATAATAAAGCTTTTATGGCTCTTTGTTAGGCATGCCGCACGAGGGACATGGCTTTTAGCTGATTTGTAGGCGTCGTGCAGCCAGGCACGCAGGTGTCCGTCTTGACTAGTCTACCAGGCATGTAAATTATGTTAAGAATAATAAATAATTCACCTTTGATATCCTACTTTTATTTTAACTTATGATTTATCGATGGATGAATAGATATATTTTTTAAATAAAATAAATAATTATTAATGAATATATATTTATCTAACACATAATAAATTTAAACCAAAATCAAGATGCAAGGTAGCATCCCCACTTTAAGCATGTAAATGTAATTCACACAGTTAGACATTAGCCGCCAAAATTAGCTTCGATAGCTCACTGCATTGAGCATATGCTGCTCCAACTAAATGCCGACAGATGACTCTTTTTCCCGATATCCATTCCTATTCGGCCTGAAAGATGAAATCCCACCATAAGTTTTCATCGGACATATAGCATCACCACAAATTCTATAGTTTCGGGACTCATTTTCTAAGCATCTAATCTCTATTGTATTAGATGAATTGAAGCTATTAGTCGAACTGTAATAGATTGTAGTTGCTTCCTAAAGCATATATCCTTTCATCAACGGTGAGATCCAAAAGCACATCATCACATAATGCATCCAGAAACAGGCCCCTAAGTGAATGCAAATTATCTTTAGAAGATGGCATTCTTCTGTACTGTTACATGAATTTCAAACAAAAATGTAAAACACATCCTGTATTTTTAAAATCTCCCATTGTTATCGCCAGAGGCATTGAGACAAAAGCATAATCATTGTTCCTTGGCTCTCTTTCGTGCCAAAAAACGTTCTTTGGCAGCAGCAATTGCATCTTCACTTCTTTTATGATGATCACGTTTGGGTTGATCGGTTGATGGTTGTCGCACAGCAGATTTGTCTTCTACTAAACTGTCTGAACCTGACCTATCAGATGCTGGCTTAGGATCCAAGGATTCCTCTGAATCAGAGGACTCAAAGCTCTGTGTAGGCATTGAAGTTTCAGCCTGGTGGCCCTCTTTTACCCTGCGACTCTCAAATGAGGAGTCCAAATTGGTTGATGAATGGTCCTTTGTTGGGGCATCAACAACTCCCTTTTCTTCCAGATTCTCCGGCTTGCTTTGTTCAGCCAGCTTGTTTAATTTCTTCGACTCGTTCCCACCAAATGCTATATTTTTTCCAAGGTTGAAGTAAAAGTCAGACAAGTCTTTCTTCTTTGTAACCTTTCAACAGAAAACGAACACAAATTAGATTGGAATAATAGCCCAATATATGCAGGCATATCTAAAACAAAACAGTTCACATAAAATATATACTGTTGAAGATTTGTTTACATCAACTGAAGACCAGTGATACAGATATGTATTTTATGACTGAAAGTTAAAAGAACAATTACAGAGAGAGGGAGAGAAAGCTGCTGAAAAGGGACTACACTATTGTTAAATAATTCCCAGCTGTCTTTTTTATCAGAAAACTATAGCATTTAATAGAAAATCAGCAACTTATCTACAAAAAGAAGCAGCCTTCGTGCTCAGCCAAAGAACCTTCAAGAAATGGTTTCAAAAACAAAATTTATAATAGAATCAATTAAACAACTATAAGTACAAAGAAACCTCAAAACTAATCCAAAACACTAAACAAAGCTTAAGAAAACTTGACCCTCTTCAATTTCATATAGCTGCCCAATTCTGTTATATAATGAACAACAGAACAAATGAACTTGTTTAAACCTAAAAATACCAAGTATCACAGACAGGTCCAAAAGTTAACCCTCTCAGAAATGGACTGAGCATCATCTTATAATCTTAACAGAATTCTCTCTCTCAGTCTCTCTCTTTGTCTCATGCCAAAGCACCCATAAGATAGTTGTCGCTGCACAGTTCCACAAACCACAGCCCATTTTTTACCTCTTCCAAGAACTTTTGCAAAAACATTGTCACATTATGCTGGGATTGATCAACTTACAGTTGCTGTAAAGAACAGCTTTTCCCAAAGCAAAGAAAGAAGTCAAGGGTCAGCGAAGGAAAAGATGGTCTCTACTCTCTAAGTTCTTTTCACAAATCACACAGCATCGAGAAAATAAACACATGCCAACACTCTTTCTTAGATTCAATCATCAGTATTCACTCTACCATGGGCTATAACCCAAGCCTTGATTGGGACTTCAGCTTTCCAACTAAATTTAGTTGGATCCAAAGGCGTGAGGCTTCAATCAATGATCTGGCTGAAAATGATCATGACTTGTCAAACATCCACACTCTTCTATCCTCCCTCAGCTCCTCAAGAGGAACACACCACAAAATCAGCCAAATCACCTTCAGAGTTCTCCATTTCCTCAGGTTTCTGGTAAATCTAAAATTCTAACTCCAATAATTCACTTTAAAAACTACCAAGTCTGCAATAGTAGGCACCACCTAGTTTTCAGTAGAATGGTTTCATCATTAACACTCCTAATCTGATAATCATACATGAAACCCCAGTCAAGGTCTCACAACCCTGAAGTTGTACAATCACAAATAGCTACTAACTAAACATGTTTGTTTGATTCTGGAAATCTCTTCTAAGATTGAGGTCCAATAACCTATCATAATATGTTTATAAGAAAGTCTATATGCTACCAACTCTCATAATATATATACAAGAAAGTTTAGAATGCATCATGATGCATGTGCATCATCCATTCAATTCATCCCAAGTTTAACCAATCACATTTATTCACTGAAAATGGCTGAATTGGATAGATGATGCACATGAATCATTACGTATTCTAGATTTTCTCCATATTTACAAGCTGTAATTAACATCTATAGAAACTTCCTGAGCATTATTACTATAAACCTAAGGCAGCAACATCAATACAAATTCCTGTGATGAAAACCCCAGCATCCCTGATGTTCAAGCATTATTAACCCTACACACAAAAGGCATATTTCAATCAATATCCTCTTTCATGAATTTATGCATGTGTAATGGTACGATCCCTAAGACATAGATTCAATCTCTTGTCATTTGATGCAATATCATGCTATACAAGGATTGAGATCCATATTTTAAAAAATAAAAAAATTAGGGAAAAAAAAAACAGGAGCTCACAGAGAGCCAAACAAAGAGCCTAATAGAAGCCAGGTAAAGGACTGTAACTTCTGGAACCATTCAAGAATCAATATAACAAACCACTGATACTTACAAACCAAAGAAAATTATTGCCACTTTCAAGGTCTGAAGACCAAATCTCTAAAAGAATGGATGAAAAAGGTAAAGACAACACCTGGTGCTAAACAAGGCTGAGGAAGTTAGCACGCTACATTAACAAGGGGAAAAAATATTGATCTACACATTAAATTGTTGCTGAAAGTTGTACACATTTCAACATTAAGCACTTTAATGTATGGAAGTGGTTGGAAGTTTTGCATCATAAACATCTAATCAAAGACAACAGAAGTATTTCTATTCCTAAGGACATGGAAACAGGAATCAAATAATCAATTTCTTTTTTGATAAGAAACAAAATTTTATTAACAAAAGCAATAAACCAGAGGTCCATTAAAGAGACCATACAATCCAAAAGAAAAATATTCTATAGCTATATACCAAATGACAATGAAAACATCAATCCAAAATATCTTTCTATACAACCCCACAAAAAGTCAAGTAACTATCCAAAACACCATACAAATTATATCAAAATCCCTTCCCAATTTAAGATGGATAAAAGAGCAGGATACATCTTAAATTCCTTTGTCAACAAAGCCCATCAAATTTCTTTCCTACAAGAATGGAACCTCTTCTTCCATTTTATCTTCATTGACAAGAGTCACAAGACTATTCCTTTTTTGCCAAATCACCCAATGCAAAACAATCAATCTCACCAACCACTACTAGTATCTCATACTGAAGCCTATCTAACCACAGGAAACACCTATTATGAACCAATGTTCCAATACACTCATATCGATATGTAAAAACGTTACCACATGAGACCTTCTATTAAATTATATTATTATGGATACCAAGTACTTTAATTGGATATAACATCACTAAGCTGAGTATTTGTTTTTTAAAAGCACTGTATAGAAAAACTTTTGTTGCAAATGAACAAGATATTGAGGAATTGTCAATACATTATACCATAATTTTTCACGCAGGCCTATTCCACATAAAAAGGAAATATTTGAGTTTCTCAATAAAAGGACTAGCATCGTGGATCAGAATCTAATCATCAAGACAGGATCCAGGAAATAGCCAGTCCAGTTGATCCACAGTGTCACCTCTTTTCCCTCAAAGCACAAACACAGTCTCAAATAATGCCAATGCTACTCACTTAATTCAAACATAGGAATTCTTTATCTGTTCAGACAATTTCCAAATTAATAGTCCTCATAGCAAATGTAAGACACTATGATTGCATACTTAGTACAGACAATAACTGCAGTATTTCAATTTTAAAAAATTGAAGATCTACCACAACTCACCTATCAAGAATCTTATTATATGATTCCACAGAAACTGTTTTAGAGTTTGATTTAATCAAGATTTAAAATGCATGTGAAAGAACAGAATAAAAGACAAATTTTCATGGTTATGATAATTAACAACAATTACATCATCCCGCATACGCTTATGGTGTATTTTCTGTAACAAAGGATATACTTTACTGATGTACTGGGCATCAAGAGTATCAAAGAAAGCACCAGAACTGAGAGAAATTCAGTTAATTAGGGGTAAATACTTAATAGACTAAGCAAGCAGTTAATCAATTAGATAAAGAAAGATCATAAAAATCCATGAAAGTGTAAGACATACATCCTCTTTCTCGTCTTGAAGATCACGCAAGCGTTGTTGTGCCTCCCATTTTTGCCGCTCTTCAAGTTTCTTCTTGTAAGCACTTGTAACAAATTTATCCTTATCTGCATAAAGGTGCTCTTCTTCGTTTCTCTCTTTAGCAAGTTTCCGCTCATAAATTACATCATGGTCTCGCTGTCGCTCCTCCGCTTTTTGAATCAATTTATGAATATATTTTGGCTGCAGTAAAAACCACCAAGCTGATTAGTCAAAATCAGCAATCACCTGTACATATCCTCTACAAGCAAACATTCAAAATGGTTTTTGTTTTTCACCACTCAAACAAAAAATGAAACAAGGGAAAAAAAGAAGGATTCACAAAAGCCGAATAAGAAGAAATAAAGAAACAAAATAATTACCCAAAACAATAAGCCTAATCAACAAATAAAGCTACTAAATACTACCTACTTTTTCTAATTCAAAAGCTGTCAGATGCCTGTCAGGGCTTATTGATCAATAACTAATTAGAAAGCAGACACCTGAATGAGTCAGATACCTATCACGAACTACTCATCAATAACTAATTACGCGGTCCGCACAACTGCTCTCATAAGTGCACAACCACATTTACTCTGGAGTGACATGCCCAAATAGTACCTGCTTGATTTAGTGACTAATCACAATCATATTTAACCATATAAAAACACGGACTTGAGAACAAGGTTACACTAATTTTTACATTTCAATTGGTGACATATAATTAAAATCATATGATAAGTATCAAGATATATACCTGTTTGTCTTCACGAATCAGCAGTTTACTGCGAACGGTTTTCTCCTTCATTTCATCGTAAACTCCATCGTAATCGAACACCGAAGGATCCTCTTCCAGTGCTTTCTTGTGCTGCTCTTCAATCTTTTAAATTACAAAAATCCAACCAGTGAATAAAACCTCAAATCAATAAATTAAAACAAAACTGAGTTTTTATTAAAGCAATTGCACGGAGTCTTACCTCTCTGAGAGACTTGTTCTTGCTAGCATGTCGCGAGATTTCTGTCTCCACATCATCGTCATCGTCAACACGAAAACCTAGAGGAGGCGGCAATGGAGGCTTTGTTGACTGTTTCTTTTGTTGTGGAGGTGGAACACGAAGCTGCAGACCGTACTTCTTCATGTTTTGTGAGTATTCGTTGGGATTAGATCGTGAAAAGGATTTTCAGTTTTGAATTTCTTCTTCTTTAAATACTTGGATTGTGTCTTCCCTATGTAAAATCACTGTTTTCATTGTTCTTGGGTGAATCTCATTTTACTCCCTATTTTAATATTTTATCAAATTTTTCACTATAAATTTATATTTTGCTTTTATCATCCCTAGCTTTTTTTTTTTTTTTAACCCCTAACACAAGGTCAAATTACTATCGATATCTACAAATGTAGGTCTCTTAGCATGCTGTCTAGAAATATAGTTCCTTAAACCAAGAGAGATTCTACATTTTAATTGAAAATTTTGTCACCTTTTGTGGTCCTAATGAGTTTCGAACCTTATAAGAATAAGTAAAGTTGTCACAATTATGGCAATTCATCAAACTTAGCATTCCTAATTTTTCATGAATTTATAGATTGATTAATACTGTAAGTCAATAATTAACCAAATTTGATGAAGGGAGAGTTGTTTTTCTTATTATGTAAAATATTCTCAAATAAAGACGTGTTATAACAACATAAAAATCAAAAAGTAAATAAAATATAATTGAAAAGGTAATAAAACTTGTGTGAGATGTCCATCATAATCATCCTACAAGTTACAATTAAATTTATAAAATAAATAAATTAAAAAATCAAGTTTATTTTTTTTAAATCTTATCTCCATTGCATTTATGAGATAGATGATGGACTTTTTTTTTTAAATATTAAAACATAAATTGAAAAAAACAAAAACAAAAAACAAAA
>CM034473.1:15150966-15171012 GCA_019925255.1 Litchi chinensis | reverse complement strand
AAGAACACAGGGAAACGGCCAGGTTAAGGGTAGCTGTCTATCAGCAGAGAATAGCGAGGTACTACAACAAGTATGCTCGAATTCGCAAATTTAATGTTGGAGACTTAGTTTTACGTCTCATTCTACCAGGGGCCCGCAAGCCAAGTGATGGATCCTTAGGCCCGAACTGGGAAGGACCATATGTTGTCAAAACAAGCTTGGGGAATGAGGCTTATCATTTAGCTAACAATGAAAATGGAGCCGAAGTTCCTCGAGCTTGGAATGTCGAACATCTCCGCCCTTATTATCAGTAAACTCTTTTGTAATATGTAATTCAAAATCATTCTAGTTAATGAAAGCTCCATTTTCCCAGCTTGTGACTCAATTTATTTCACTAAGGCTAACGGGCTCCGAGCTGCATAGCTCGCCAATGAGCCTAAAAAGCAGGCGAGGTGACGACCCCTGCATAGCTCGCTATAAAAATACAAGAGCCAAAAAAGCAAGTGACTAAGTGTCCTTGCATAGCTCGCCAATTGAGCCTAAAAAGCAGGCGAGGTGATGACCCATGCATAGCTCGCTATAAAATACAAGAGCCAAAAAGCAAGTGACTAAATGTCCTTGCATAGCTCGCCAATTGAGCCTAAAAAACAAGCGAGGTGACGACCCCTGCATAGCTCGCTATAAAAATACAAGAGCCAAAAAAGCAAGTGACTAAGTGTCCTTGCATAGCTCGCCAATTGAGCCTAAAAAGCAGGCGAGGTGACGACCCCTGCATAGCTCGCTATAAATACAAGAGCCAAAAAGCAAGTGACTAAATGTCCTTGCATAGCTCGCCAATGAGCCTAAAAAGCAGGCGAGGTGACGACCCCTGCATAGCTCGCTATAAAAATACAAGAGCTGAAAAAGCAAGTGACTAAGTGTCCTTGCATAGCTCGTCAATTGAGCCTAAAAAGCAGGCAAGTTACGACCCCTGCATAGCTCGCCATAAAATGAAAGAGCCTAAAAAGCAAGTGACTAAGTGTCCTTGCATAGCTTGTTAATAATGAGCCTAAAAAAAGCAGATGGGTAAGTGTCTCTGCATAGCTCGTCAACATTTTAACAGTCCAATTACTCGTACTTATAAAATTTTATTAATTGTTGGATTAAGTAATTGCTTTAATTATTATCAGATTTTGAGTTTTTGACTATCAGCTCACAAGAAATTTGGTAACTCTAAAGATGAAGATCATGAAATAAGTTATACACAATAGCTTAAATGCATTCAAACACAGAAGAAATAATGAAAGAAATTTCATTAAGTATAATAGCTGTTTACAAACTGGAAAGCTGAAAAAATACAATGAAAAGAACAAAGAAAGGACGAGCTCTTAAACTTAAGCTAAAGGGTCCTCATGAGAAGGAGACACTCTAGAGGCATCGAGGTCGACAACGGGCTCAGCCTGAAAGGTCGCACCAGGCACCTCCTCTACTGAAGGAATTGGACCAGCTGAGGACGAGGTAGCTCGTGATTTAAAATCCTCAACGGTTTCAAGTCCTATGTCCCCAAAGATAGAAAAATCCATTTCCGGGTGGGACGTCCACAACGTGAAAAGAAAGTCACGACCTGTTCTTTCCTCAGCCTCGTCCCTTGCATCTACAACCTGCACTTCCAATTCTCGAGCAGCCTGCTCTCTGAAGACTGTTAACTCCTCGAAGGCATTATCTGCAAGCTGATTAACGTCTTCAGCATTTTTCTGAACGGCTTCTGCTCGTTTCTTTTCAGCCTCGGCTTGCTGAATGGCCTCCGCCACCTGTTGTCTAAGAACCTCAGCTCGATGCTCAGCCTCCTCGGCACGTTTAGTCACGGTTTCAGCCTCTTGAGCTCGTTTTGCTGTAGCCTCCTCAGCACGTTTGACAGCGACTTCAACCTCTTCAGTACGCTTTTCAGCAGTCTCGGCTCGTGTCACTGCAACCTCAGTTTGACGATCGAGCACTTCTATTTTTTCCTCTGCGGTTGTAGCTCGCTGCTCGGCTAGTTCAGCCCGCTGTTCGGACTATCTCAGCTCCTCTCTTGCTGCAGCTAATTGTGCCTTGAGATCTTCAGCAGCTTTCTGGGCCAGCTCAACCCGCTGGTCACTCTGCTCCAGCACTTCTCTTTGCATGTCGCGCTCTTGTTGAATTTCCAGCAGAGCTTTTTCGGCAGCCTGTTTAGCCTCATTCGCCGCTGCCATCTGAGTCTGAAAATTTTCTATGGATCGACCAGCCAAGGACGCTATCTCATCGTTAGCGACCTCCAGCTCGCTTCGCAGCTTCATTATTCGATCTTCATTGATCTTGGTCATCCTACGTTGCTTCATGGCAGCAAGGGCAGCCTGAAAATCTTGCAAGTTAATATGCGATGAAGAAAAAGAGGCCAGAGGATAAAGAAAAATGACTTACCAGCATAGAATGACGAGCTGCGAATTCATCCAGCTCCACACCTCGGAGGGACTGATTCTCCAAGACTCTTGCATGAGTAAACATAATGGGTGCCCAGTTATCAATGAAGGAAGTCAAATATCTTCCCCCAGGCCCGAGCTCGGTTTCTGGTCTTGTAGGGGAAGGGGTTCTTTCACGCTCCGGGAGATCGGGCACATTGGTTGAGTAAGTACCGCGTCGCGAAGTAACAGTACGCCTGGTTACATGTCGCTGGGGCCATCTCGGATTGCCTGTGAAGCGACCTTGGGAGGAGCATCTCCTTTTCCAGGCTGCGAACTGGAAGCTGGAGTCGGCTGAAGACCTGAAGAACCAGCAAGCAGGAGGCACTTCGCTGGGAGCAGCGGTTGAAGGAGCAGTGGCCTGTTTCTCAGCAGTAGCAGGCACTTCGCTGAAAGCAGCGACCGCAGGAGCCTGGTCCTCGGCGGATGACTTTGAGCGTTTTGAAGGGGCCGCGGGAGTGGCTAAGGCCTCGGCAGGCCGTTTTGCTGAAAGAGTCGAAGAGGCGGGAGATGTAGCAGGTCGTTCAGTAGGAGGAGATTTCAAAAGAACAAGTTTCTTCCTGTTGGCTGGAATTCGCCCAGAGGAAGGAACGGGGGCTGGAGCGCGAGCTGGAAATGGCAGTGAGGCCCTTAGAGTAGATGTGTAATGTGGGGAAGAGGATGAGTCAACTTGTGCAGTAGGGGCTGGATCTGATCCTGTCCGAGCTGGGGCAGGAGCTGGAGAAGTAGTTTTTCGAGATGCACCCTTTGATGGGGTGCGAGCTGAAGACGATTTCGCCTTAGATGAGGTGCGAGCAAAAGCACCTTAGGTAGAAGCCTTCCGAGCTGGAGAAGGTGAGCGAGTTGCACCCGCTGATTGTGAAGAGACTGGTTGCAGAGGTCGGGAAGCAGACGTGTCCCCAACTTGAACTGGAACTTCAAAAACAGAAGGAAGTCTAGGTTTATCGCCAATCTTGCCTATGTCCTCCTCGGATCGCAGAAGAGGGGATTCCTTAGGAGAAGCAAGGCCGTAAGCTCTAAGGACAACATCGTCGAATTTGCTGCTGATGCCTGCATCCTCTGAGATGGCGAGCTTGTCAAGAGCTCGTTCCTCCTCGCTGCTGAGAGGAGACTCGTCCATTTTCAGCGCTGCACAGCAAATGATTAAAAAATAATAATAAAGATACAAAATAAACTCAGCTCGCTATTTTTTCCTTTATGTATACCTGGTTTCAGGACGAAGCTGAAATTTCGGAGATCTGCGAGAGAGGGGCACGAGACGTAAAACCAGCTCGTCTTATACGGCCCGACGTTGGATTTGCCCTTCGCTTCTCCTTTGGGCAAGAGATCTTTGTATTGTGACGGACGGGCTGTGAGGTAGTAAATGCCATCCGGCTTCTCTCCTTCTGCTGCACTCAGAGCCTTGAAGGAGTAGAACTGCTGTATAATTTTTGGTGTAGGGGGACGAAAGCCGTTTCTGAGGAAAGCCACGACCAGCGAGGTCAGCTGCGCATAAGAGTTTGGAGTCAACTGGAATGGCGCGAGCTTGACCTTGTTGAGAAATGCGATCAAGTACGGTGGAATGGGGAACCGTAGCCCCTGCTCGAAATGTTGAACGCTAACGACGATGAATCCCCTGGGTGGATAACATGCATGATTCTTTGAATCAGGTAACAATGCACGACAACCAAAAGGGATGTGGAATTGAGTGACAAGTCCTTCCACATCAGGACGCTTTAGCGATGAAGGATGACGAGCGAACGTATCACGAGCTGCTCTTCCCTGTATAGCATGTGCTCGGGCTTCATCTCGCTCACGAGCTTCACTGCTTGGAACAATTCTCTTGCGAGCTCCGCTTGAAGACATCTGAACAAGTTAAAAAACTAGATCGAACCAGAAGAAGAAACGCCATGTTCAATAAACACAAGACTCAAAATAATGAAGGTACAACAATGGTGGTGAAACAAAATAAACCTAAAACAGAAAGTTTGAAGAAAAAGATGTCTTACCTTGAATCGTTGATGAGATTGAAAAACGGCGAGTAAGGATGTTGATTTCGTGAAAAGGCAGTAGGTCCTGGTTGCTTGAAAGCTTGAACACTTGATTGCTTTAAAAGAAAATGACAGATGAAAAAAGAAAATGAAAAGGGTCCATCGATTTATATAGACAAGCGAGCGTGAACCCCAACCGTCAGATCTTTGAAAAGTGTAACCGTCATAAATCTGACGGTGCAGCGAGAAGCACGGCTTTGGAAATCATGCAACCGTCAGTTGAAAGACGTGCGCATTAAATACGCGTGTAAAGGACGTGCAGACGTCGTTTCAGTTACCACCTGCATGATCGCCACGTGTCGCAACTGAAAAGGTGGAATTTGAAAGTGCACAGAAGCAATTATGAAGGGTAGCGTGCCAAGGAAGCCAGCTTTTACCAGCAAGCTCAAACTCTCAGCTCGCAAAAGCGAACTGAGAGCTGGGGGGCTAATGTTATATGTATTTTTCGGACTCGTTAAATGGGCTGGTAAAAACCCAATTCAGGCCCAATAAGAAGGCCCGATAAAGGTCAAAGCCCAGTCAAAGTCCATCAGATGAGGCCCAGATGACTCTAATCCCAAGTAAGCTCTTCAGCTCGCATAAATAGCTTCTTCAGATTATATCAACGAGCTCACGTCAGCCAGGATTCAGTTCGTTCCCTAAGTTCGCCTCATACGTAGCTCGCTATGCGAGCTCCAGTTCTCAAGCTCACAGACCGCCATAATAATCAGCTCGCTCAGACGCGTAATTAGTACAGTATCTTCCAGAACAGGCAGTTACCTGATTCAACCATGATTCTCTCTCCGAGTATGGTAGTTACCCAATCAAACTGTGATTTCCTCATCAGATATGGAAGTCTATTCGAATTCAAACCGAATCAACATCATCCCTGATTTTATGGAAGCAGTTTCCTGATATTATTCAAACACATTAGGAAGCATAATTAATTTATAATTCTTTTCCTTATTTTTCCTGATTATTTGGGAATGTAATTAATCCAAGATTCTTTTCCTGATTTGCTACAACCAGAATTGTAACACCTCTTTCCCTATAAATAGGGATTAAAATCATTGTAACATCATCAGAGAATAATGAATAATACACTGTCACTCTGCAGAATTTAAGAGACAGACAGTCGTGGACGTAGGCCTATTATTGCCGAACCACGTAAAAGATTCGTGTTCCTCGTTTGATTCTCGGTATTTGCCTCTATTCTTTCTTGGTATTTGTGTTTTCTCACATTGATTGCAGGTATTGGGTATTGATTACTCGTCGACTGAAATCCAACGTCGACATTACTTTTACGCATATTCTAAAATTCAGCACCCTCACCTACTGTCTGCTACTTTACCGCGTCTCTCAACTTGAAATTATTAGGGTTTGTTGAAGGTTGGAACATTTCCAAGTGATGACGATGGTCCTGCTCACATGTTCTCCATATCTAATCTGTGTCTAGTTCAAGTAACACCTTTACATATTAATAATTACTACTTATTACTATTTGTTACATTTTCAATGTCAATATATGTTATAGCACATTCGATGACCAAGTTTTATGATGTTCCCTGGCGTACTAATGCTAACTTCCTGCTTCTAAATTACGAAAATTTTCATTTACATTCAGACACTTGATTAAAATAAATATATTAGTTTTGGATCACGAAAATTGTCATTTTATCACTAAATGTCAATAGAGGAGACGAGCAAACTTCAATTTATAAGGTTTCTACTTCTCTTTACCATATATAACACGATATCTTCTAATGCGTGCAACTATACATAACACCATAAAAATCATATAATGAATTTTGTCGGCAAGAATAAGAGAGATATAGTCTCAAAATCAAGCATGATGTTCAATTAAATTCACATATTCTTATAGACTCTTATAAGAAAAAGTGCTCTCTCATTACAAATGTTATTAACATACTTACAATAATTTATTTTTTTTTTTTATGGCAGGAGAGAGAGATTAAATTCATAGAAAACTATTCATACATTTGACAATGGTGAAATTTCTACCCTTGACCTCTTATGATTAAGGAATGTGTTTAATCATTCCTACTAAAAGATAATGTGTAATATAATATATACCCTCTTACCGCAATTTAATCGTAAAGGATAATTAACAATATTTATGTGATGGAGTATCACAATCATAAATACTTTAATCATAAATTCTCTATCTTAAAATAATTTTTTTTCTATTTATTTTAAATGTAATTAATTAATTTAATTAGGTCATCCTAATTTTTTAAAGTTATAAGACACTAATGATAAAATTGCTATATATCTATATATATAGACACACATGTGCTTAAAAACTCAGAAATTTTTATTACCACTTGGAACCATCCTCACACACACACACACTTAAAACTCGAAATTTCAATTACGACTTGGAAACCATCCAGTTTGACGTCATTGAGGGCCATACATATATGTTGCCTTCTGTACCCACTTTCACGCTGAGCAAAAAGGATCAGTGTAGCGTATTACATGGGGCATGAAATATCGTACTTTATTTCTGCCCATCTAATGCAAATTACCATTGTCCCTTCTAAAATTAACTCGAGCTACAGAAAGTAAAATTTACACATATGATGTTACTCGCAAACATGCCCCAAACGATATTTTTGCTTGCAGGTAATTTAAGTGACTTAGAGTTATTTGATGAAATAGGGGATTCAAGAGAAATAAGAGATTGTGAATTTGAGGGATCGAATGTAAAAGAAACATAGTTAAATTTGATTTAAATTCTTGATTTTACTTTGAAATATGCATCTAATTCAAATTTTATATTTATTAAATAATATATAATTAAATATAAATAGGAATTAATATAAATAAATTTGAGCTTACGAAAGAGAGAATGTCTATAGTGAATTTCATTTAAATTGAATGGGAAATTATGGAAATTTTAAATATTGTGGAGACTGGAGACCCATCTAAAGCACTGAAAATGTATGTGCTTTTCGACTTGAAATTGAGGCATACTAATGAAGCGACATGGAAATGTATAATTAGTAAAGGATCAAATTTTATTAAAATGCATTAAATAAATGCAATAATATTTTTACATTTACCATGCTACAATATGATTTGAGAGTAGCGAGCAGTTATCAAACCTAACATTGTCCCACCTTCAAGTTGCCATGTAAAAAAACATATTCTAGTTTTATTTTGCCTTTCCTCATACATATATGAAACTTGAAAGAAATGGGTTATAAACAAGGGATTAAAGGTCCAGCTTGTCAATAATCAATGAGCCCAAATAGAATTTTATCATCTTTTATTGGAATCAATAACAGAACTATGTCTTGTAATGCTGGGAGACAAGAAGGAATTGCCCTTTTAAATTTTTAACTATTTTATATTTTTTAAATGTTCAATTTTTATGAATAATTGAATTTCGATCTAATTACTTTTTCTTATTCCAACAATATTATTAGTCCCGACAAGGTAGGATGACCCCTTTCTATTATGTGTGTTTTGGTGTCCATTTCTTTTCATTTTTATTAATGCTTATGTTAGATTACGTGCTTATTTGGTTGGCTTTTTTACGGGGTAAACCTCTACAAACCTTTATTTAAATTTTATAGAGTTATTTAGTTGGGTTTTTGAGATTAACCTTTATAAAATTCACTGTAGGCTAGTAGACGTTAAAAGGCCGAAGCTCACATAAAGGAGTTTTTCTAAATAGACATTTTAAAAATAAATGTTTTGACATAAATATCCCTAATTATTTATTAAGAACATGGAATACCTTTATTAAAATAAAACCCTTCTGTGTATAATATTCTGCATTCTTTTCGAAAGACCTTCGGAGATTGCATAACAACGGCTATTAAAGTATTTTTTTAATTAATTTAAAAAAGTATTTTTTAATTGTAAACCAAACATTTATCATTTTATTTCAAAAGCCTTATTTTTAATAGATTTAATAGGAATAGATCTTTCACAAATAAAAACATTTTAAAAGCCCGACCAAATGTGCTTAAGTGTAATTGAATTCATTAGATTCAAATTGATGAACACCCTAACTAAGACTTCAAATTCGTTTAACTTTAATTTCCCTTAATTTTTGGGCAAACAAATGAATATTTATTGGAAAAAGAGAGGGAAAAAAAAGGGGAGTCAGCATCATTTGCAAATTATTCATATATTTTAATCAAGAGTTTGATTAATATACAATTTCAATAATAATACAAGGGTAGTTACATATGAAACATTATCCATTTTTAATTTCTTAATATTTAACTTTTTAAAATTTTTAATTATTTGAACCATTGAAATCCAATAGAATTGAATAACTCGGTATTCTTAATGGTACTACATAGTAGCATATCCGGTTACAAACCCAAAAAAATTGTTCAGGGGCTATATGAATAAAAAATAAAAACATCAAAAATTAAAATATATTAAATATATTGTTTTTGCATTGAAAATTTATTAATACTCAAGTAAAATATAATTTGGTATTATTTACTTAAAATTTATGAATTTAAATAAAACACAAACCACATGTATTCATTAGAAAATATAACTTCATATACTTTTACAAAAAAAAAAATATTTTATAATGAACAATAATAAATTTATACAATCAGAATTGATTTATGTATATTACAATATTTTTACATTGAAAATTTATTAATACTCAAGTGAATATAATTTGGTATTATTTACTTAAAATTTATTAATTTAAATAAAACACAAATAATATGTATTCATTAAAAAACATAATTTCAATATACTTTTACAACAAAAAAAAAAATTGTATTTATAATGAACAATAATAAATTTATACAATCAGAATTGATTGATACATATTATAAGACATATATTATGAATTTTTTGAATGTTTTATTTTTATTGATTTTAAATAAAGTAAAACTATAAAGTAAAAAAAAGTAAATATATATAATACAAATTGAATCATGATAACACAAATAATTTTAATGCAATCACTTAAATTTTAAGATTTTTAGAATTCATCGATGAAATGTATATTAAGTTTAAATTATTAAAAAATAAATCAATTAAAAAGTAATTAATTTAGTGGGTTAACTAAGTAAGTAATGTGGAGAGATATCAAGTGAGAAAGAATTGTTTAATAAAATTGTAATTGTTAATGGACTTTGCGTAGCTGATAAAAAATGAAGTAAATAGTATTTATATAGAGAAAGATATGTGTACGACTAATAGTAAAAATATATATATAAAAAGAAAATATTAATTAATTAGGATTAGAAAAAATGCTAAAAGTGAGACTAATAAAAAGAGGAGAAAGAGTCAAAAAATATTGTTAAGAAAATAATAAACAATTGAAATAAAGGAAGGACAGAAGGCATGAAAGTGGCGCAGCTTTGTAAGTCTTTACCAATCAAGAAACAATCATTATTTTTGGAAGACAGGAGGAAGGAAGCATTCAGAACAAATAACGATGATTAATGGAACAGCAGCTTTTCACATGAAAGAATAGTCGAACTTCGGTCCTTTCGAAAAAAACACAGGTGATAACCAATTACCGATGGACACGTATGCACGATTTGTTTTTCGATTTTTTTAAATTCCTGGGGCACGTGTCCCCTATCCAATGGTGGACCGCCCCAGAGCATATCCCAGTAATCAATAGCGTTCGTTGAACCATAATGACGAAATAATTGCAAATGTTGGAGTTACGCGACGATATGCAGCCAATAGTTACTGAGTTTGTAGCTCCTGTAAAAAATAGTAGCAGAGTTTTTTATATACATTGAGGTTTTAAAACTGTTATTATGGCCTTGTTTCAATTTTCTGGTAAAAAAAAGGGAGCTATCTTAAGTATGGTATTGACTATAGACATTGCACCATATATATTAGAAAATTATTTTGCGTTACTTGATGAAAATCGGGCAGCTATAAAATTCCCTAGGCACGATCTAATTTTCTTCTAATTTTTTGTCAAATTTAATTAGATCGTTCCAGCAAAAACTTAATCATGAGTGTCATTTATGTTTTGTAGAGACGAACAAGATACCATTCCTAGATTTTCGTCATTTCCTAGTATCATGACCAATTAAAATGAAATCCTACTTGTAATATCAGGAAATTGATTACCATATAATATATATTATGTTTTGTAGAGGAGTGAGAGTTGGATATATGTATATATATACATACATATATATATATATGATTTAAGCAACAACATTACCAATGATTAAAATATAAAAATTTGCAAATAATATATAGTACTACAACCAATCATTGACATTGTTGTTGCTGAAATCCTAACCTCTCATTAATCAAATCATACTCTAAATAATAATTCTGCATCATAAAATTCCCTAGAATTATTGCCGGTCCACCACTACTTGTTGCCTTTGGAGTAGCGATCCCGTCACTCACCACCGTCAAACACACCGATGAGGAACCATAACCATCATCAACAACCGCAAAATAATTCTCTAACGGAATTGACATGCGGCTACCACCCTTGAAATGCAACACCAATTCAGGCATTAACAACTTTTTTGCACCCGAAATATTGAAACATGGACTCAACCCACTTTTAACCTCCACGTCCACAACTCTAGTGTAATTATTATTATTATTATTTACTTGAGCTACCAACTCATTAACAAATGGCTCCATCACATCACGTGACATGAACGTGAAGGTGGAGCCAGAGTCAATAATTGTACCGCCATTTCCATCATTTCCGAGCAACAGATACCTGGATGGGACCTTGACGTGGCGGCCACCCAGAGTGATTCTCCTCAGACCAACGTAGTAGTAAACGGAGAACAAACTGGTCCTTCCTGGGACAATTGGGTTGTTGATAAAAGGCGTGTAACTGAGTCCATTGGTTTTCTTGTCAGAAAAATGAGAGGCTGTCTCAAGTATCAGAGAGCTGGTTTTTGTAGTGTCATCCAACTTGTGAGAAAGGAGACAGAAAGAGAACTTGCTGAGTTTGAGTTGACTAGGAAGAGAAGCTTTGCCGCGCCCGAACCCTGCAATTCCAGCTGGTTGTCGTTCAGATATGGTGGAGCATCCGACGAGGAAGTCAGAGATGGTTTCATTTGGAAGATTTAGTGTTTCAGATAGTGCAACGCCAGCTGTCATGCCTAAGCCGTAGGTGACCAGATAAGGTGGACAGATTTGGGTGCAGTTATCGGAAGTGCAGTCTCTGCAGTCGAGATTCTGGGGGTGAATCCAAGCACATTTGGGGTTGTGGCAGCCTAGAATCCTGGAGGAGGAAGACCTTTTTGGGATAAAAGAAGGGATTTTTGAGTGTGAGTGTGAGAAGGAGGAACAGGTCTTGCAAAGGTAGTGGGTGGTGCAAGGGAACCAAACAAGGCCGCTGCCAGTGTCCATGATAAAAGGGATGGTCTGGGGAGGAGTGCCGAAGGAAAGAGAAATGGAGTAGCCTCCATAGCTGTGTGATGAAAGAGGGGTACTTGTGGTGATGGGCTGGGGATTTTTGAGATGAAGAGCTCTGGATAGTGAGGAGGAGACTAAAGAGTTGAGTTTTTGGTATGGATCTTGAGATGGGTTTGTGTGGAAATATGAGAGTGGGATGGTGAGGGAAAAGTTTAAAGGACAGATAGAAAGCATAGAGAGGAATAACAAGAAATAAGACCAAGGAACAGAAGCCATGCTTCCTGTGATCATCAGTGATGACTAGTGCTGAAAGAAAGAGAAGACAATCTTATATATAAAATATAATTTGTGTCCCTTTTTAATATATACATATATATATTTTGTATCCGGACTAAAACTCCCTTATTATTATTTTTTTTAAATGCAAATTACCTCATTCTTACGGTTTCTAACCATGAGAATTGAACGTTTCATCAACACAAAAAAAAAAATTATGTGGATTCAATTTTCACCTATAAGAATTGGAAGTTTTGCACAAGAAACATACCAAATCCCACACTAGTAAATGCTCATATTCTATTATTTAATAGAAAAAAATTGAGAAAATCCCTTAAAATAAAAAATAATATCCTGAATCTCATTTCGAGTATAAAAAATGATGGTTTTACATTAATTTTATTTTCACAAGTATTTTAATAATATCCCAATTCAATAGTAAGGGGCAAGTAAGCTAGCAGTGAGCAGTAAGTTAGGTTTGGAACTGTCAGTGGGAATATGTAATGTATTTAGTTAGAGATGGCACCACACAACTGTCACCCTGCAATCTGTTTATGAATTATGAGCATTTAAAAACAAGATAAGACATAAGAGGACATCATGCACGTGAATTTCTTCAACACTTAATTTAACTTTAAAATACTTGAGCAATGCTAGCAAATAGCAATCCCAACTGTCTCTCAATTTAAGCATTTAATAGTTTAACTTAATTATTCAATCAATCCCAACTGTATCTCAACTAGCAAACAGCAATCTGTTTATGAATTATGAGCATTTAAAAACAAGATAAGACATAAGAGGACATAATGCACGTGAATTTCTTCAACACTTAATTTAACTTTTAAATATTTGAGCAATGCTAGCAAATAGCAATCCCAACTGTATCTCAATTTAAGATTTAATAGTTTACACACATTGATTGAATAATAACTATCCATGTATAAATTGGATTTTAAATAATTTGATACCCACATTACACGTTTGTATGAGTTTTAACAGAATTATAGATAATTTTGTAAGTTTATTATCATCAAAGTGTAGCGAACCAAATTATTTTAATTTAGAGAACCACTTGCATCAGTCCGGAATGAATATTTGCGATTGAATGTAGAAGCTAGAGGTGAAGTTGGGTCCATCCCATTCCATGTGAGTTGTATGGGGGCTAAAATAATAAAGCTTTTATGGCTCTTTGTTAGGCATGCCGCATGAGGGACATGGCTTTTAGCTGATTTGTAGGCGTCGTGCAGCCAGGCACGCGGGTCCGTCTTGACTAGTCTACCAGGCATGTAAATTATGTTAAGAATAATAAATAATTCACCTTTTATATCCTACTTTTATTTTAACTTATGATTTATCGATGGATGAATAGATATATTTTTTAAATAAAATAAATAATTATTAATGAATATATATTTATCTAACACATAATAAATTCAAACCAAAATCAAGATGCAAGGTAGCATCACTGCATGTAAATGTAATTCACACAGTTAGACATTAGCCGCCAAAATTAGCTTCGATAGCTCACTACATTGAACATATTACAGCTAATGATAGACATATGCTGCTCCAACTAAATGCCGACAGATGACTGTTTTTCCCGATATCCATTCCTATTCGGCCTGAAAGATGAAATCCCACCATAAGTTTTCATCGGACATATAGCATCACCACAAATTCTATAGTTTCGGGACTCATTTTCTAAGCATCTAATCTCTATTGTATTAGATGAATTGAAGCTATTAGTCGGAACTGTAATAGATAGTAATTGCTTCCTAAAGCATACATCCTTTCATCAATGGTGAGATCCAAAAGCACATCATCACATAATGCATCCAGAAACAGGCCCCTAAGTGAATACAAATTATCTTTAGAAGATGGCATTCTTCTGTACTGTTAGATGAGTTTCAAACAAAAATGTAATACACATCCTGTATTTTTAAAATCTCCCATTGTTATGGCCAGAGGCATTGAGACAAAAGCATAATCATTGTTCCTTGGCTCTCTTTCGTGCCAAAAAACGTTCTTTGGCAGCAGCAATTGCATCTTCACTTCTTTTATGATGATCACGTTTGGGTTGATCGGTTGATGGTTGTCGCGCAGCAGATTTGTCTTCTGCTAAACTGTCTGGACCTGACCTATCAGATGCTGGCTTAGGATCCAAGGATTCCTCTGAATCAGAGGACTCAAAGCTCTGTGTAGGCATTGAAGTTTCAGCCTGGTGGCCCTCTTTTACCCTGCGACTCTCAAATGAGGAGTCCAAATTGGTTGATGAATGGTCCTTTGTTGGGGCATCAACAACTCCCTTTTCTTCCAGATTCTCCGGTTTGCTTTGTTCAGCCAGCTTGTTTAATTTCTTCGACTCGTTCCCACCAAATGCTATATTTTTTCCAAGGTTGAAGTAAAAGTCAGACAAGTCTTTCTTCTTTGTAACCTTTCAACAGAAAATGAACACAAATTAGATTGGAATAATAGCCCAATATATGCAGGCGTATCTAAAACAAAACAGTTCACATAAAATATATACTGTTGAAGATTTGTTTACATCAACTGAAGACCAGTGATACAGATACCTATTTTATGACTGAAAGTTAAAAGAACAATTACAGAGAGAGGGAGAGAAAGCTGCTGAAAAGGGACTACACTATTGTTAAATAATTCCCAGCTGCCTTTTTTTATCAGAAAACTATAGCATTTAATAGAAAATCAGCAACTTATCTACAAAAAGAAGCAGCCTTCGTGCTCAGCCAAAGAACCTTCAAGAAATGGTTTCAAAAACAAAATTTATAATAGAATCAATTAAACAACTATATGTACAAAGAAACCTCAAAACTAATCCAAAACACTAAACAAAGCTTAAGAAAACTTGACCCTCTTCAACTTCATATAGCTGCCCAATTCTGTTATATAATGAACAACAGAACAAATGAACTTGTTTAAACCTAAAGATACCAAGTATCACAGACAGGTCCAAAAGTTAACCCTCTCAGAAATGGACTGAGCATCATCTTATAATCTTAACAGAATTCTCTCTCTCAGTCTCTCTCTTTGTCTCATGCCAAAGCACCCATAAGATAGTTGTCGCTGCACAGTTCCACAAAACCACAGCCCATTTTTTACCTCTTCCAAGAACTTTTGCGAAAACATTGTCACATACTCACATTATGCTGGGATTGATCAACTTACAGTTGCTGTAAAGAACAGCTTTTCCCAAAGCAAAGAAAGAAGTCAAGGGTCAGCGAAGGAAAAGATGGTCTGTACTCTCTAAGTTCTTTTCACAAATCACACAGCATCGAGAAAATAAACACATGCCAACACTCTTTCTTAGATTCAATCATCAGTATTCACTCTACCATGGGCTATAACCCAAGCCTTGATTGGGACTTCAGCTTTCCAACTAAATTTAGTTGGATCCAAAGGCGTGAGGCTTCAATCAATGATCTGGCTGAAAATGATCATGACTTGTCAAACATCCACACTCTTCTATCCTCCCTCAGCTCCTCAAGAGGAACACACCACAAAATCAGCCAAATCACCTTCAGAGTTCTCCATTTCCTCAGGTTTCTGGTAAATCTAAAATTCTAACTCCAATAATTCACTTTAAAAACTACCAAGTCTGCAATAGTAGGCATCACCTAGTTTTCAGTAGAATGGTTTCATCATTAACATTCCTAATCTGATAATCATGCATGAAACCCCAGTCAAGGTCTCACAACCCTGAAGTTGTACAATCACAAATAGCTACTAACTAAACATGTTTGTTTGATTCTGGAAATCTCTTCTAAGATTGAGGTCCAATAACCTATCATAATATGTTTATAAGAAAGTCTATATGCTACCAACTCTCATAATATATATACAAGAAAGTTTAGAATGCATCATGATGCATGTGCATCATCCATTCAATTCATCCCAAGTTTAATCAATCACATTTATTCACTGAACATGGCATGAATTGGATAGATGATGCACATGAATCATTACGTATTCTAGATTTTCTCCATATTTACAAGCTGTAATTAACATCTATAGAAACTTCCTGAGCATTATTACTATAAACCTAAGGCAGCAACATCAATACAAATTCCTGTGATGAAAACCCCAGCATCCCTGATGTTCAAGCATTACTCCTACACAGAAAAGGCATATTTCAATCAATATCCTCTTTCATGAATTTATGCACGTGTAATGGTACGATCCCTAAGACATAGATTCAATCTCTTGTCATTTGATGCAATATCATGTTATACGAGGATTGAGATCCATATTTTAAAATATAAAAAAATTAGGGAAAAAAAAAACAGGAGCTCACAGAGAGCCAAACAAAGAGGATAATAGAAGCCAGGTAAAGGACTGTAACTTCTGGAACCATTCAAGAATCAATATAACAAACCACTGATACTTACAAACCAAAGAAAATTATTGCCACTTTCAAGGTCTGAAGTCCAAATCTCTAAAAGAATGGACGAAAAAGGTAAAGACAACACCTTGTGCTAAACAAGGCTGAGGAAGTTAGCACGCTACATTAACAAGGGGAAAAAATATTGATCTACACATTAAATTGTTGCTGAAAGTTGTACACATTTCAACATTAAGCACTTTAATGTATGGAAGTGGTTGGAAGTTTTGCATCATAAACATCTAATCAAAGACAACAGAAGTATTTCTATTCCTAAGGACATGGAAACAGGAATCAAATAATCAATTTCCTTTTTTGATAAGAAAGAAAATTTTATTAACAAAAGCAATAAACCAGAGGTCCATTAAAGAGACCATACAATCCAAAAGAAAAATATTCTATAGCTATATACCAAATAACAACAAAAACATCAATCCAAAATATCTTTCTATACAACCCCACAAAAAGTCAAGTAACTATCCAAAACGCAATACAAATTATATCAAAATCCCTTCCCAATTTAAGATGGATAAAAGAGCAGGATACATCTTAAATTCCTTTGTCAACAAAGCCCATCAAATTTCTTTCCTACATGAATGGAACCTCTTCTTCCATTTTATCTTCATTGACAAGAGTCACAAGACTATTCATTTTTTGCCAAATCACCCAATGCAAAACAATCAATCTCACCAACCACTACTAGTATCTCATACTGAAGCCTATCTAACCACAGGAAACACCTATTATGAACCAATGTTCCAATACACTCATATCGATATGTAAAAACGTTACCACATGAGACCTTCTATTAAATTATATTATTATGGATACCAAGTACTTTAATTGGATATAACATCACTAAGCTGAGTATTTGCTTTTTAAAAGCACTGTATAGAAAAACTTTTGTTGCAAATGAACAAGATATTGAGGAATTGTCAATACATTATACCATAATTTTTCACACAGGCCTATTCCACATAAAAAGGAAATATTTGAGTTTCTCAATAAAAGGACTAGCATCGTGGATCAGAATCTAATCATCAAGACAGGATCCAGGCAATAGCCAGTCCAGTTGATCCACAGTGTCACCTCTTTTCCCTCAAAGCACAAACACAGCATAAATCTCAAATAATGCCAATGCTACTCACATAATTCAAACATAGGGATTCTTTATCTGTTCAGACAATTTCCAAATTAATAGTCCTCATAGCAAATGTAAGACACTATGATTGCATACTTAGTACAGACAATAACTGTAGTATTTCAATTTTAAAAAATTGAAGATCTACCACAACTCACCTATCAAGAATCTTATTATATGATTCCACAGAAACTGTTTTAGAGTTTGATTTAATCAAGATTTAAAATGCATGTGAAAGAACAGAATAAAAGACAAATTTTCATGGTTATGATAATTAACAACAATTACATCATCCTGCCTACGCTTATGGTGTATTTTCTGTAACAAAGGATATACTTTACTGATGTACTGGGCATCAAGAGTATCAAAGAAAGCACCAGAACTGAGAGAAATTCAGTTAATTAGGGGTAAATACTTAATAGACTAAGCAAGCAGTTAATCAATTAGATAAAGAAAGATCATAAAAATCCATGAAAGTGTAAGACATACATCCTCTTTCTCGTCTCGAAGATCACGCAAGCGTTGTTGTGCCTCCCATTTTTGCCGCTCTTCAAGTTTCTTCTTGTAAGCACTTGTAACAAATTTATCCTTATCTGCATAAAGGTGCTCTTCTTCGTTTCTCTCTTTAGCAAGTTTCCGCTCATAAATTACATCATGGTCTCGCTGTCGCTCCTCCGCTTTTTGAATCAATTTATGAATATATTTTGGCTGCAGTAAAAGCCACCAAGCTGATTAGTGAAAATCAGCAATCACCTGTACATATCCTCTACAAGCAAACATTCAAAATGGTTTTTGTTTTTCACCACTCAAACAAAAAATGAAACAAGGAAAAAAAAGAAGGATTCACAAAAGCCGAATAAGAAGAAATAAAGAAACAAAATAATTACCCAAAACAATAAGCCTAATCAACAAATAAAGCTACTAAATACTACCTACTTTTTCTAATTCAAAAGCTGTCAGATGCCTGTCAGGGCTTATTGATCAATAACTAATTAGAAAGCAGACACCTGAATAAGTCAGATACCTATCACGAACTGCTCATCAATAACTAATTACGCGGTCCGCACAACTGCTCTCATAAGTGCACAATCACATGTACTCTGGAGAGACATGCCCAAATAATACCTGCTTGATTTAGTGACTAATCACAATCATATTTAACCATATAAAAACACGGACTTGAGAACAAGGTTACACTAATTTTTACATTTCAATTGGTGACATATAATTAAAATCATATGATAAGTATCAAGATATTTACCTGTTTGTCTTCACGAATCAGCAGTTTACTGCGAACGGTTTTCTCCTTCATTTCATCATAAACTCCATCGTAATCGAACACCGAAGGATCCTCTTCCAGTGCTTTCTTGTGCTGCTCTTCGATCTTTTAAATTACAAAAATCCAACCAGTGAATAAAACCTAAAATCAATAAATTAAAACAAAACTGAGTTTTTACTAAAGCAATTGCAAGTAATCTTACCTCTCTGAGAGCCTTGTTCTTTCTAGCATGTCGCGAGATTTCTGTCTCCACATCATCGTCATCGTCATCACGAAAACCGAGAGGAGATGGCAATGGAGGCTTTGTTGACTGTTTCTTTTGTTGTGGAGGTGGAACACGAAGCTGCAGACCGTACTTCTTCATGTTTTGTGAGTATTTGTTGGGATTAGATCGTGAAAAGGATTTTCAGTTTTGAATTTCTTCTTCTTTAAATACTTGGATTGTGTCTTCCCTATGTAAAATCACTGTTTTCATTGTTCTTGGGTGAATCTCATTTTACTCCCTATTTTAATATTTTATCAATTTTTGCACTATAAATTTATATTTTGCTTTTATCATCCCTAGCTTTTTTTTTTTTTTTTTAACCCCTAACACAAGGTCAAATTACTATCAATATCTATGAATGTAGGTCTCTTAGCATGCTGTCTGGAAATATAGTTCCTTCAACCAGGAGAGATTGACCCACATTTAAATTAAAAATTTTGCCACTTTTTGTAGTCTTAATGAGTTTCGAATCTTGCAAAAATAAGTGAAGTTGTCACAATTATGGCAACTCATCAAACTTAGCATTCCTAATTTTCATGAATTTATAGATTGATTAATATTGTAAGTCAAATGTTAGCCAAATTTGATGAAGGGGGAGTTGTTTTTCTTATTATGTAAAATATTCTCAAATAAAGACGTGTTTTAACAACATAAAAATTAAAAAGTAAATAAAATATAATTGAAAAGGTAATAAAACTTGTGTGAGATGTCCATCATAATCATGCTACAAGTTGCGATTAAATTTATAAAATAAATAAATTAAAAAATCAATTTTTTTTAAAAAATCTTATCTCCATTGCATTTACGAGATAGATGATGGATTTTTTTAAATATTAAAGCATAAATTGAAAACAAACAAAAATAAAAAACAAAA